>JASSRZ010000042.1:16982584-17014674 GCA_032164315.1 Malacoctenus gilli
CACACACACATACACACACACACACACACACACACACACACACACACACACACACACACACACACACACACACACACTCTCTCTTCTCATTCAGCCCACGTTGACTTTTCCTAATTTGCCTGCTTAAAGGGTGAACTGATGACATTTGGTTGTCCAAGAGTGGAACTAAAATTTCAGTTCATTATTTTGGATTCCAACCAAAGACAATTTTTTTTTTTAAACTTTTTTTTTTTTTTACAGTGTGGGCAAATGGCCATAATAAGCTGCTGTAGTGAACACGATCCCTGTGGAAGATCAGTGAACAAGAGGAGTGAATGCGAGTCTTTAATGAGGGGGGGCATTGGTGGGCACTTGGGTCGCCTTGGCACTCCCACTCAGACACACAGCAGGGACTGGCAGAGGAAGAAACAGGGCTGTTGGGGGCCTGGGAACAAGATTCACGAGACTTTGAGCAGAAAATAACAAGAGTTAGAGAAATGATACGAGCTAATGAGGAACAACACAAGTCACAGATTTATGTTCTGTTGCTGCGAATGTAACTCACGTTTTTCCCCTCAAATATAGCTAAACAGAGAAATCAAATGTGGCTGCATGTGGCCCCCCTGGACAGGTATGAGGTTGGACCACCTCTGGTTCAGGAGGTTGGTCAGTGGATCAAACTGCCCGGAGCTGACCCCCAAACAGTTTTGCGTCAACAAAATACTACAAGCGACAGTCTTCAGTTCAATACTTTATTAATAACTGGTGCAATTGAAAAGACAAAAAATAAAAAATCAAGTAAGAATACATTTGCATATTATATCATCAAAACAAATGAAATATTCAAAGTGGTCGAATACGGAACAGAAATGACAAGTTTGTTCTTTTTTTTTTTCCAACTGGAATGAGAAAAATGATGCACAGCTCTGAAGGCCACTAGTGTAAAGTTGTCCAAACTTCCCTTTGAAATAAAACTTAAATCAAACACTGCTTCTGATCTAATATTGAATGAATTTTCAAAAAGGAACAAAGCCGCTGTCGGTAGCTCCCACAAAGCTGCTTGTAACACTCATCGTTTTTCCTCCTCTAGTTTATAAGGCGCTGATGCTGCGCTCACACACAAGCACGCAGGAGTTAAAAACACGCCAGAGGTCTGCGAACTCCGTGGTTCAAAGGCAACAAAGTATCCGTGACCTTTCGGCGTCACTGTAAAAGTACTCCATTACATTATGAGGTCACGCTCGTTCTCAGTCTATGCGTTTCTCCTTTTTGGGACTTTTCAAGTATTGTCAAACCAGAAACTGAGCCTTCATGTCATCTCATTGGCAAACTTTTGCTGCCATCCATTACTGATTGGTTCAAAGTGAAGTTTGTCCTCATCTGAAATGACCAATGGTCAATGTGGAGTTCAAGAACACCTCCGATTCAAGAGAGAGTTAAACGGGGAGAGTGAAAAATACTGAATGTGACTTAAGCTGTTCAGGAATCCTGCTGAAAAGCTTCCTGAGTTCCAGGTGCTGGAGAATAAAAACACTTCCCTAAAAAGTTGCTCCTCAAACTTTACTTGAACGTCCGACAACTCCGTGCACAAAAGAAACCACAGAAGCATTGTGTGTCTGAGTCGTGTCTGTGTGCTTACAGTTAAAAAAACTCAAGAAGTTGTGGTTTATTCTTCCGCACATTTGCTGTGTTTTGTATATCCTACGATTGGAGCTTTTTTCCCTTTGTGAGCTTGTGCTTTCAATCACTTCGGCAGTTTCTCAAACCTGTTTCAGACACCAATCAGTCATTCCAGGGTTTTCAGGGTGTGTTGTGCTTCTGCAGAACCACAGACTTCATTCACATTGAAGCCCGCAATCTGCACCTGATCTCTGCAGTTTGTGGATCCAGACAGTGTATTTTCTGTCCATGCTGATTCTTCCTAGACATATTTAAACTGATAAATGTAAGCACAGAAACGCAGCGCTTTGACTCTGGTTCTTCAGATTTGCATCCCTGTGTTTTGCTTCGCACAGACCAGAAGCGGATCTTTCTCCTCAGGCATGTTTGGCAGCAAAACAATACATCTCTCTGCAGTGTTTTGTTTTTTTTTGTGTGTAAATGCAGCTTTCCTCTGAGATATTACCAACAGCTTTGTGCTGCGTATCGACAGCCATGGCAAGAAGAGCGTGACCCAGAATAAAAGAATCGCATTAAAAAGAACAATACTGTAAAAGGCCAAGGCACAAATAATTTGTAGCAATCGAAATGTCCGTAAAATTACAGGTTATGTGGAACGTGTCGATCAGTGCATTGCTTGGTATGCAGTTACAGTGGATACGACCATACTTAACAGAACAATAACAGCGAGCTCTGTTGCCCTCCCGACTACATGGGTGCCATAAAGTGCTCCTTTTCATTCTGAATCGCTGCACATACAGACGAGTTCACACACGGAGAGCAGAAGATACTTATCCACACAGTGAACGCACACACACACGTAAGTGCACATCAGAGGGCAAAAGATATGGAAATGCTTCTTTTTGTGTTGTTGTTCTTGGGAAAAACACATGCATTAGTTTATGGCTTTGAAAAACAGGGGGCAGATTTGACCTATCATGAATAACTGAATTTGAATAAATACGTGCTCTTTTTTCTGTGGTTTGTCGAGTGAGAAAAAGTAGAAGTTTTTCCAGGCAGAGTCCAACAACAGGAGGGTTCAATCACTGTTTCTGTTCATGTGACTTGATTGGAATATAGAAGTTTTGTCTCTAAAAAAAGAAATTGAAAAAAAAATCGTCACAGTTTTTACATGTTGGCAATATCATCGATGAGCTCCTCGTCTGCACAAATTCAAATATTGAGAGAATATCGATAATACAATTAAAGAAAAAAATGAATAAAAGAAACCCATCAGATTTTGAAGTGTAACAGACATTTAAAGCATCATCAGCCCGAATGAATGACCACTGCCAGTTTTATTACTCACGAAAGAAATGCAAAAAAAACCCTTAAAATTAGGAGAATTTTGAAGGGAAAGTCTGTCAGCAGACAGACAGCAACAAATAAGTAAAGAAATAGATGAACAAATCAATAAATGAATAAGTTCAGTGTTTGCTTGCATGAGAAAGTGTGCAAAAGTGGGTGTCAGCAAACAAGGTAAACAGCAAAATGCTCCTCAAATAAGCTGCCATGAAACTGTTGATTTTGCTCTGTGGATTGTTGCCGTTTCTGTGGTGACTCTGAAGTCAGGCGCATTTGAAAGGGAGGACTTAGCATCATGCAGGAAGTCCAACACCTTTTACAGGACCAACAATAAATTAATTGATCGTTGAATGCTACAGTGAGAAGGAAATGCAATCCAACACAATTATTCCACATTTGCGTTGAAGTGATTGCAACTGAAAGATCTGGATGTTTTGGAGAGGCTGATCATCGTCACCAACCAAACAGCTCCAGAGATGAACTCTTTTCTTCATAACTGGAAAATATTTGGTCTCTATTGTCTTACATAATTTGTGTTTATACAAGCATTAAGAACTGACAATGGTCGTTCAGCTGGACTGAGACAATTCAAAGTGCATGATGTCCCACCAAACTTGAAAGAAAACACTTAATCCATGAAATATGGCATAACTTGAATAGAACTCTGAACATTGCTGTTTATTTTCACTTCAGCTTTCGTCTTTGCAAAACAGCAAAAACAAAAGTGGTGGAAAAACGACAGCAAGACAGCAAAAAAGCTGATTGTCAAATAAAGAGTAAAGAGTTATTCCCTTGAAATAAAACTAAACTCTGTGCTACTAACAGACGCCTGAGGGAAGGGATTTTTCAAGAGACAAATCAAACCAATAAATACATGAATAAATACTTGGAATTTAACAGTTGACTCGTGTCCTTATTAGTGGATCAGTTTCCAGGAGCGATGCAGCTGTACCTGTTTGTAAAAACGTGTGTGAGTCTTCGCTTGAAACGAAACATCGTCATTATGCAGGAAAAAAATTCACAAAACTGATAAACACAAAAAGAGAGAAACCCAGATTTTTTTTGTTCACTGCAAAAAGTGATGCCAGCTCTCCTTCTGATCAGTTGCAAGAATAAAATCTGATGGAAAATGACGTCGATCAGTGTTTAAAAAATCCTCAAACGTTCAATGAGTTCGAGGCTTTTCTGAGACAATGTGTCTTCATGGTGGCACGTCTGCATGCATGAATAATTTGTAGCATTTCTTTATTTCTCTTGGATTCCTGAGCTGACCGTCTTCAGGTCTGTGTGGTCGAAGATAACGTGAAAATATCTCCACGATCGTGTCAACTGCTCTTGCTAGCATCACTTTTTTACTCTGATTCGTGAGCGTCCTGGAAGACATTTCTTTATTTCTTCTTGTAGCAATCTACAAAGTGATAGAAGTTTGTTTTAACAGTAATTTGCCATCTTATTGAAAATGTTATTATAAATAGTGCTGTTTTATAGCTATTTCCAGGGTTATTGGTAAACGTGCCAGTAAATTTGGAGAGGAAGCAATAATAAGTCTTCAGATGGAAGCAATGAAACTACATGACAGGAAAAAAGGAATCAAATCTGCGAGAGTTTCTTTGAACGCCACTTGATGTGCAGAGGCAACAAAAACAGTGGTGTTCAATGGACTCGAAGGAAAACACATTTAAATCCCGAACCAACGGAGAACATTTCAACTTTGGGCTGATTTCAAGCAGAAGAAGCAAGAAGAGAAACAAACTTTACATTTCTGTGCAGCTGAAAGTATGTCGAGTCTGTAAATGAGCCAAAAGCACCACGAAAAGCTACGAAGGTCTATTTTACAAAAAGCAGGAGTGCCGTCTGTGCTGGGGCAAGAAACAAAAGAGAAAGACAGTCAAAATAAACAAACGCATTATCGAAGGAAACTGTTCACATTCATAAATCGTGTGTTCGGTGTGTGGTGAGATGAAGTGGTGCTGAAACACTAAATAGAGAATGACCCCGTGGAGTCATTCTTTGCTTCAGAGGCACAATGAATGAATGTCAGCAGGGATATATTCATGTCATGACTTTAAGATCGATATATTGTGACACCTGATGCCTGCATCGCAAGAGTAACTGTTTTGATAGTATATAATTGGATGGAATTCAGGATCAGAAGGTAAGTAAGATCAACAATAATAATCATAATAATAGTATTACCATAAGATAAATAGATAATAATCATAATAACAAGAAGAGTTTGGTTGACCTGTGTGGGTTCACCAGCTGCCTCTACGTCAGGCTTCAGTGAGGGCTGCAGATACAGTGACAGTTTGGAAGATGAGCTGGATGAAGTTTGGCACCTAACAAACGACATAGTGTGTAAATATACGACGTGTGCATCACCTGAGGGCCGTCGGGTGACGACCGTAGCACACGCTACACGTTTTCAAGGTTTATTTCAACTCTGAAAGGAAACTAAACCGAGAGGGCGGTGATGTCGCACCAAACGAACGACCGACGCGTTTTTTTTTTTATCAGTCCGGTGAATCATGGAAGCGGAAGCTCGCTTCACCTGCCCGATCCAACGGCTGAGAGTCGCGGCGACCTCGAGAGGTTTGTTAAAGTTGTGATAGCAGCAGCAGTGCAAAGAGACATGAAGGGAAGGCTAAAGAGAAGAGAATCACACCCCCAACAAGAACGGGAAGTTCCTCATAAGCAGGACTTTTTCGTGCTCCTTCATGGTCGACGGTGCGCCACATAAAGCCAGTCTCTGACCAATCACACAGAGCAGTCCGGGGTTTGCATGCCTTGCTCAAGAGCCCAGAGCGTTGGTGACAATGGTGGGGACTACTCAGCCTCTTGTGGTGTGAGGAATCAAACCCACAACCTTCTTGTCACAAGTCGCCTTCTTTGACCATCACATCACCGCTGCCCATCTGCACATGCACTTCAAGTTTGTTTATTAAAAGCTAAATATCGATGATTGGCTGAAGAGGATAAAACTAAATCTGGCCTCAAAACGATCAACTCTAGTTATCAAGCAAACAATGTCAATGCTTCAGAGCTAAACAAACAGCTTAATGTGACGGCACTTCAAGTGGAGTGAATCTGAAGCCCGGCGTGGAGGCAGCTCTGCGAGATGAACCCTGAAGGTGCTTGAACATGCTATAAGTGTGTAGTAGTAATAACTCATATTGGTAGATATACTTGGTTGTCGGATATTACATTCATTATCAGTGTTGTCCTAAATCTAAGTTAGTAAAAGCAGGTTAGGCCTATATGTGGTTGTCCGTAAAGCTCTTTTAATTTGCAGTTGTTTCTCGTTGTGTTTTCCTCTAAAAACTAACGTCCAGAATCCGCCAGAGAAATCCGTTTGCTCTCACGTGTTGGAATTGTAATCGAGCTGATGGCAGTGTGGCAGTGAACTATACAGCTAATTTGAAGTGTTTAACACTATCAAAATCAAAACTGGAATGACGACAGTGATGTCTTGGTGGACAGTGACATAGAAAAGAGGCGTAAACGCTCCAAGAGAACTCACAGATTGTAGGTTGATTTCAGGAAAAAAAGTAACTTGGATTTCGGCTGCGATCAAAGTGGCAAATCTATGGGAGAAAAAAAAAAAAAACAGAATCCGCAAAAAACACAGAACAAAGACAGGTTGATCGAGAATAAATTATCGATATCCTCAGAGGATAATGAATTTGTACAAGACTTTTTTTTTTTTTAATTAATCTGTGGTAATTTCCCGGTCTGTCGTGTTGGACAGATTGTTTGATGTTAACAAACTTTACCACAGCTGTAGAATATGAATAACAAACAGAAGGACAAAGGAAAAACTCAGCCAAACAGAGTATAAGATCATTGAATGAGGGGAAAAATAAAAAGGTGACTAAACTAAATGAAGAAATATTCAAAGCTATAAAAACAGTTAGCTAAATAACAAACCTTAAAAGTCTTAATTTGCAACTTTGATCTCAGAGACTCATTTGACATCTTTCCAATTTTAAACTCGTGAACTCTCAAAGTGTCTAACTTGAGCTTTATCCTGTGAACCGACCTTCAGACGCTCAGACATACAGGTGGTTTTATATCCCTGAATTCATGTGCCAACAGAGCAGCAGAGATTTAGTGTTTCATATTCTGTCAGGTTTTCATTGTGATCCCGAGTTGAAAGAAAGCGGTGCCATTAAAAATGGAGGAGTGACAGAGATCCAAAGAAGCGCGGCGCGTCGTGGGGAGAGCAGAAAGGATGAAAACGGGACCGCAAGCGAAGGAACCAGTGTTGGGTTACCTTCAGTCCCTCCCGCTGGCCGTCACTCGGCTCTTGCACACACTCAGACAGACAGACGGACGGACGGACGGACGGACAGACAGACGGACGGACAGACAGACACAGAGAGACAGGAGACTTTTGGTTCCAGTATCGCCCTCCAAACATCACCCCCATGAATGGTGCATCGTCATGCAAACCATGCAAAAAACAATGAAAAATGTATTCATATAAAAAAATAAGTGTTACAAAATGGCATAGCAATTATATGTAACCATTCAATCTCTTTTTCCTTTTTCCTGATATCCTGAACTTCGCAGTGTCTACACTAAAAATTGCATGCGTTACATGCAGTGCGGTTGGCTTTGCAGCAGTAAAGCTTTTGGGTGTATATAGGATGTATATTGATGTTCTTTTTTTTTATCTCAGCTAAATTTTTGCGAAGAGTGCGCTGTACAGAGTTTTACTTTACAAACAATCTGGTTTCCCTTTTTTTTTTTCGTTTTCATCGGCAGTCTCGGTGCCATGGCTCTCTTGACTGGACCGCGGTTGGTTGACGGCCTCCAAAGGTCAGTGACCTCTCTCGTGACGTTGCAGCATGGAGGCAGATAACACCCACCTTGTTTCTCCCAAAGGTCTGGTCCAGAGGTGTGGCTGTGACCCAGAGATGTGGGTTTTAGAGGCATGGGTTGGATTTAAGGTTTTAAACTCAGGAGTAGCGGATTTTCGGTATCGCAACGCGCCTCCTCTCACGGTGGCGTGTTCCACACGCCGTCGCCGAACCCCTCCCCGGTGGAGGACAGCGGTAGGGGCCCCCCGCTTGGCGTGAAGGGGTCTGTGTCCGTGTCCGTCTCCCCCTCCGCCAGGTAGCTCGGTCTGGGTCTCGTCCAGGTGGTGTCCCCGGTCGCCAGCCCGCCTCCCATCGATAAGTTCTCCCCTTCCTCTCCCTCCCGCTCCCCGGAAATACTGAACCCGCTGGGCGACCGCTCCAGCTCCTCGTGGTTCACCGATAGCAAGGAAAGGGGCGAGTCGGCCCCCCGCCCCCCTGTGGTCCTGCCCGGCCCCACTGACAAGTCCTGCAGGGAGCTGATGGGCAACACCGTGGGGCGCTCTGTGTACGTGGGGATGGCTGTCGATGGTTGGCGTTGGTGGAGGTGCGAAGGTGGTGGCGCTTGATGATCGGAGGGTGGGAGTCCTCCCCCTGCCAGGCCGGCGCCCTCCCGACCACCTCGTCCTCTGCCACAGAACAGATTCCCCTTGCCGACGGGCACCTGGTACGACATATGCGGGAACGCCTCGGCATAGTTCAAGAAAACCCGCCGGATCTCCCCGTTCCCCGTGGGGTCGCGGGTCTCCAGGGTCATGCGCGCGGCACCGGCAGAATCCACCTGCAGGTGCTCCGTGTGTTGGATGTGCATGTCCACCAGGAAGTCCAGCTTCTTCTCCATGTCCTCCACCTGAGACACATTCATACACGTGAGCTCGGTCTGATACGGAGCTCTGTCTGAAAAGTGACTTGTCAGACGTCTTGCTCACCTGTCGCTCCACTCTGACAAATCTACCCATCATGCTTTGGTCTTCGGCATCTGGCATGGAGGCGGCTTTGGCTAGGAAGGACTCATGCCTGGAACAAAGGAACACTAAGTAGACGAAGACTGCACAGAGAATCGTTTGGGGCAAATACACAAAAGATTAACCGTTGCCGTGAAATTCTTGTCGTAACTGTTTCTGTCTGAACACATGATCAGTTCAAGAGTACCTGGGTGACTGATTGGGTGGGTAGGTGAAGGGGGTTTTCTGAGTTTTCTTGTGTTTAGGGGTGAGGGGCGGTCCAGGGGCAAGAATCATGTCGATCCTAGAAGCAGGGCAAATCGAACGGGTGTCAAGACGCTGATGTATTTACTTTGCTTGCACCGAAAGCGCGATCTTCCGAGGTTACCTTGTCTGGAGGTATTTAATTCTACAGAGCATGTCCAGGTGTCCGGCAGAGTACTGCTCGATCACGTCTTTGACATCATAAGGCCTCAGAGTTTCCTTAAACCGCTTCTTGTTCAAGAGAAATTGCATGATCCTGCAAAAACAGAGTACAGAGTGGGACAACAGATAATAAGAAACACACGTTAGATAATGGAAAACACAAAAGCACCGATGTGTTGTAGACTTGAGTCTGATGACAGAGTGGACGCAATCCACTGTCCAAGATTTCTATCTATCAAACCCTCTACTGATGGGATTTAACTTAAAAAACTCTTCCGAATGACTTTGGATTCAAGTTTAAGATATCACAGTGTGAAAGAAACCTATAAATTGTGTCCTGTAACTCAGCAAGGTGTTGGTCAAACCTTATTGTGAGAAAGTAAACGAGCGGTTGACCGTTCTGCTCCAAAGTGTCTTAACGCTCTCTCTGCTCGCACCTGAGATCAAACCCAAGCTCTTTCAGTTGTTTGTGAAAGGCCCGCGACCTTGCGGAGCTCCCCGCCACCCACCGAGCTCCCGCCTTTGTCCCACACGTCTCCGACTTTGAGCCGACTCCTCTCAGAGTTTGCGGCTGCCGCACAAGCTCCAGTGTTTGGCAGAAAGTCTTCGGCGCTGAAATTAAAACCCCCTCCAGGTCCGAGCATCTCATTCAGAGACCCATTCAGGCCGGATATAATGGGGTCGAAGGAAGCAGCACTTTCACAGGGTTAATCACTCATCTCGCAGGCCCTCACGCTAGATTGAATTCCTGCATTATGTCAGCAGTGTGGCCTATAGATTTACCGGCACACTGTCAGCATGTGTGAGTCCCGCTCACACGCTCTGGTTTTTGTTGCCCACGGTGTGTTCGCTTTCATGCTCCAGCGGAGTGAGGTCATACCGGACACTCGTACTCACCAGGTAAAGTGAGAATGGAAAAAATCCATTAAAGTGCAGGTTCTGTTTGTGTTTTGTGCCAATTGTCATAAAACCTGGGACACGGACTGAAGAAATGATTATTTGTTTGTTTTGTCCTGCTAACATTACGCTGCACTTTATTAAGACAAATTGCAGTAATTTGCAGCAGTAATTTTGTTTACTTTTGAGTAACGACAGTTGGTTTTTGAGCGTTTGCTATAAAAAATATCTTCTTTTGTGAGCACACTTTGTGATTTGAATCATAGCTGGTGACACGTTGCCACAACACCAAAAGGGAGTTTTTTGAAATGCTCAGCCAGCCGACGGCGACCTGAGGTGATAGTGACTGATCGTGCGGTCAAAGCACGGCTGACTTCCTGCTCCTGACCTGACTGCCCTGATGACCAGTTTCAGCGTCGGGATCATCTCCTCCAGGAGGATGTCTGCGGGGAAGCCCCGCTCCTCTAAGGCTGGTTCAGCCAGAGCTCCTGCATCTGAGAGACGAAAGAACAAAAATGTAACTTTCACAAAGTGCTTCCATCCAGAGAGACGCACAAATAAAGCACTCGATTCAGATTCTATGGTTGGATGAACTCATGACGACGGCATTCGTTGGTGTACCTTCGGAGCTCTGGCGGAGGGTGTAGGCCTTCATGCGGAAGGCGGTGCGGAAGCGTTCCCGATTGCTGAAGCCGGCAGGTTTGGGCTCCTTGGAGGGGCTCTCTTCGACGGCGTCGCTGTTGCCTGTGAGCTTCTTGACGGTCCCCACAGATGGTCGGGCGTTTGGAAGGCGAACACGCTCGAGTAAACTCAGTTTTTGGCTGAAAGGGAAGATAAAACAGAACACGATCAACCAATGGCCAATTCATCTCCTGGACAAAAACCAAAGCAACCAGCAGTTTATGTTTCTTTTGGTAAAATGTGTCCAGTCGGCAGGGGGAAAAAATGTTTCAGGCGACCGATAAAATGTTTGTCGAGAGATCTGTATTCGCAAAACAGCTGAAAAAGCTCTCTCACAATTCGTCAGTAATGCCGATTCATTTGAAAAAGGCTTACAGATTTTTACACTCTCTTAAAATGTGTCTACATTTGGGATGGATGCTGCTTTGACTCGCCAAGTTCTCTCGAGGCTTTTCAGAAGACCGCAGGTGGGCCGAGTCCACCTTCGCCCAGACCTTCTCCTCTCTGGGAAGTTCTTCATGGGCTGCTGCCAGGAGGCAGCGATGCTTCGCCACTGGCCGGAGTCGGGCCGAGAACAGCTTTGAGGAGATCGTTCTCCTTTTATCGTGCAATGGCTGACAATATTTGGCAGCACAAAGACCGGAGCTCCCTGGGTAAAATAAGACTCCTGTGTGCCTTGGAAGAGGCAGAGAGGCGGGGTAACCGGAGCCGAGCGCAGCCCAAACAAGGCCTCTGAAACGTGGAGCGTTCTCAGCGACTTTGCTCCCACAGAAGACACACAATATGAGCCTCTATGCGGTCCCGGGGCAGAATAGGGACGGCAGTTACGGCGCTGAGAGGCAGCAGAATGGGAAGCTTTAAATGAAGAGAGAATCTCTTTCTGAACGCTCCTCTGATGGATAAAAAGCAGAAAATGAGAAGTGATTATCCCGCGGATCTCGTAAATGAGGCAACACAACAGGGGGGATAAAAATGCTGCTTATCTCCTGCAGCTTTGCTTTCCCAAGACTCACAAACCTGCAGTGACAGTATTACGTGATAACGCAGGTTTAGTCCACCCTGAGCTTTATTCTGATGGTGAAAATCAAGAGGTGCAGTTTTAATCCACTTCAATTTGGAGAGAGCGAAGTAAAAGAAAACACAACCAATATGTAAACTCACACAATATGTGGAACCCAAGAACTAGAAAACAAAATCGCGTGTGTGACACACTCTTCTTTACCTTGTCGTTTTTCTCTCACCTGCCTGACTTTTGAGTCACATCACAGTTTCATCAGGTACCTGAGAACTGTCATCTTTTCTCTCCAACCACACAAAGCACCATATGAACAAAGCCGTCGTATTACTGTCACCGGGTGAAAGGAACAACAACTTACTGAATTTTCCAGGGTTCAAACTGATTTGAAAAAGGACGATAATGACGACGGTGACTGAATGCGACCTCACTGGTGCAGAAACACAAGCTTACACAAACACACACACACACATGCATACAATGAAAATTACTCTGAGATGAGATATTATTTTCTCTCACTGTTATATCGAATAGACCACACGGATAAAAGGTCTAATATAATTCTCTCTCTCTCTCTCCCACACACACACACACACACGCACACGCACACGCACACACACACACACACACACACACACACACACACACACACACTGAATGGCTTATCGCCTTCTTGTTGGACATCGCAGCGCTGTTGTAGCTCCTGGCCGCCGTCCACCTCTTTGCTCGGAGCAACAAGATAATGTCAGACTCCTAATTTCCCAGCCGCTGCTCCGACAAGGCGCCTAAACCCCCCCCCTCAGTCTGCACTCCTCTCCATCAACCTGAGCTTTGTTGGTGATCTGCCTCATGTCTTTATTTCCTTTTTTTCGCATTTTTTCCACAGTTCCTCAATTATGAGCCCTGGAAAAAGGCTCGATTTGTGCATTTTTGATGTTTCCAGTTACAGCACACTAATTTCCACAGAGTATTTGACATTTCTTAGTTGTAAAAAAAATAACATTCCCTCTGGATGGACATCTTTTAATTGACTTTTTGTCACTAGTGCTCCAGCAGTGCAGCGTGTAACACAGTATCCAGGAATCTGAGTCCCCTGGACCCCCACCCCAACCCCCCCACCACACTATCAGCCTGTGTATCGGGGCTCTTGTTGTTGCTGCTCTGTAGCTTTTAGCAGCAGTAACTTAATCCATGGCATTGGACACGGAGGCTCAGCAGCCGAGGCCAGGAGGCGTCGAAGCAGAACGCCTCGCTGTAATGAGCCTGTAATGCTGACCTGAATTGGCAGCGTGGTGGTGGGCTTGCTTTGTGTGTCAGCTGCTGGTGGGGGAGACGGTGGGAGTGGCTCTGGGAGCAGCGACTGAGGAGGCCTAATTGGAACAGCTGTGTCACGTTGCCAGGTTGCTCCAGCTGCTTATCCACAGCTGGGCGAGAAACACACACTCTGGGGAATAACACCTTCACTCTCGCGACACACTTAGGCAGTTCAACCTGTGAACGTGTGAAAAGTTGAGGGTCCACGGCTCCCTTAGTTAAGTGTGTTTCGTCTCTTGAGTTGACGCCTAAAATTGCTGTTTTGCTCACTTGTGAGGCAAGAAAAACAATGCGGTTAACATGGTAATGACTGCTTGTGCAGCAGGTCAACCCAGTGTATTTATGTAATAAAAATGAGATGGACAGAGGGATATATTCACACACATCGTCAGCACTTTGGGCTGTGCAATGATGTGCAACAGGACTAATGAATTAACTCAACAAATAATTTGAAGACAGATTAGTTGGATGTTGGAAATCCTTCATTTCTGAAGTTGTGACCATACTTTGAGAGTCGTTTTTTGTCCTCGCACAAAAAAGTTGATTGGTTGAACTCCAGCCGAGACGTCCATCTTTATGCAAGAAAAGCGAGTTACTAGATATATTCCCTGTATTGATTGTAACCTGTGAACACTGTGATGTTTGTGAAAAACTAAACTGCTGAAGTGTAATTCTCATGGATTCACTTTTCTCGAATCGAAAAACACTTGAGCGCTGAGGAAGATCACGTACTCTTCACGTACTTCAGTTCCTCCTGTTCTGCAGCTTCCTCTGAATCCTCCGACTGACAGCACAAATTGTGAGGGCCAATCACAGGAGTGGAACACCGTGGACTAATTGTGCGAAATGACGTGCAACCACGTCGCTGCACCGACAGGAGCGCACATCAAAAATGACAAAGTGCTGATTAGCACAATGGACTGATGACTTGATTGCAGCAGCTTGTGAAGATGAGATAAATGCCTCGCTCTCAAATCAAACATCCTGGGTGAGATTTTCTTGACATGTTTTGATGTAGACGCTCATTAATATGGCTCAGTGTGATGAATGGGGAGGAAGAAAAAAACCACCTCAAACCCAAAGACCTCGTCTCTTCTCAGACTCTAATTACTGAATCTAAACTGTCACATATAATTGAACCATAACTAATGGACTCCCTAATGGGGGTTTCTTGAAAAAAAAAAATCTTGGTGCTTCAACGCTGTTAAAATAGCTGATGTAGAAGGTGGCGGGGCGAGTGGGCGTCCAGAACCATGATTCACATATTTCCCACAGCCACTAGCCCGGGGAGCCGTTTGAGCGGCACAATAACGTAGGAGGCCATTTAAGAAAGCGGCCAGGCGGGATATTCTAGGAAACGTTCATTAGTCCCTGCAGCATGCGAGCCTCATTAAATCATCAGGAAGCCGTTACTGCGGGCGCCACCGCGTGTGATTTACGGCCTCGCCGCTGGAGATCAAGCCAGAGTGACCTACCTCGCCATCACCTCCAAGGTCTCCTTCCTTTGGACAGGGAGAGACAGAGAAGCACAATGGTCACATATCAACGGGCCTCGTCGAGGTCACAAGGTCACACTCACACACACACACACACACACACACACAACAAAGTGGAGCCGAAAGTTCACTTCAAGCTTCATGAAGAAGTTGCGTCAAATCCCTGCAGGTTAAAGAGCACGCAGCTGCTTTTTCATGCAGCGCCACGAGGCAGATAGGTGACTTGCCTGAAACAGGGAAGAGAGATGACCGTCTCATAAAATCTCCATGTGGCAATAAGGTCTTCCCTGATTGGATTGGTGGAATAATATCGCCAGGCAGACTGGAAGAGAGCAAACAGGAGAAGGGGGAAATACTGTGACTGAATGGTGCATCTTTCCCCTCTGCGGGAGAACAACGTGGAGATCTGAGGGAGCGAACATGACGTGGGGGATTCGTGTCTCACCTGGATGAGGCCGGCGGCAGGATGTCTGCGCTTCTCAAAGTGCTTCTGTCTGTGCTGCTCCTGGACCTTCAAAGCCAAACCTGAACCCAGGATGCCCTGCAGGACCAGGCGACAGTGAGTCCCAGGCCACTTGGCTTGGGGTTTTTTTCTCCTTCAAGCTACTTTGTGAAATATTATAAAAAGGTCCAGTGATTGTGCTCAGGTTCTCCCTGTGTGTGTTTGGGGTTTCTCTGGTTTCCTCCAAAAACATGCGTTCAAATGGTGACTCAAAGTGAGTGACAAGCAGAGTGTGTACGCCTGGAGTTCTGTCATGTCAGTGAATTTGTCGATGTTGCTCTGTGTGTGCACTCACGGCAGGCAAAGCGAAGAAAGACACTCCAATCAAGGCAAAGGTGCCTGCTAACAGTCTCCCAGCCCACGTCTTTGGGGTCTTGTCCCCATAGCCGATGGTGGTCAGCGTGATCTGCGAAACAGATCCACAAATCATTCAAACGCAGCCCTTGATATTCCTCCCAATGATCCGAGTGTCCTTGCTTCAGCAGTTTATTTTTTTTCTAACGGGGACACTTATTCTGTGAGCTCGGCTCCGTGCGATATTCAACCAGAGGCCATTCAGTGTTTTCCCGGGTCAGGAAGTCGCTCACAAAACGCAGCCGGTGAAAGCCGAGCATCTTATTGAAGGACACTTGGGGAGGGCAGATGCTCGCTGTCACAGAGCGCGAACTTTCGGCCTTGCGGTTGAAGGGCGGTCGCCTTAATGAGGCCGAGCTGCTGGGAAGTAACAGCCTCAGACCGGGAAAAAATCCATAAAAGAGAAAAAGCTCGGCAAACAGCCGGGTGATTACTTATCTATTTCAACCTCTATGTTGGATTTATGGGGGGGGGGGGGGGGGGGGGAATCAGCTTTTTTAGCAGCTGACTTTGAAACTGTGAATGTTGGACATTCCCAGAACTTTGGTGCCTGGAAGCTGATAATTGTTTCCTGGCAGGATTCCCATCGGTTGATGGTTTGCCCCGGTGCAATCTGTCAGCCGGGCGTCAGCCAAATCCGCTCTCAACTTGGAAGTAATCTGAATAACAAGCAGACTAAAAGTTATTTAGGAATCGAGACCTTTTGCTGCCCCAAAAACAACACGAGCCGTTCTGCCAGGAAACGGCAAAAAATTTCCGCTCCTCCAACACACAATCGTTGGTGCTGAAGGACTTCCCAGATCTGCTTGTCAACATCAGATGGTGAGATAGGTTTTTGATCTGAGTGCGCGAAGGACTAAAAGCCTGCGCTCACTGGGGACTTTAAAGTTCTGCAGACGCGCTGACAGCAAGCGAAACTTGCAGTCTGCTGAAGATGCGTCCGTGCCGACTTTTGTCAGCACTGTGTTGATTTCCACGTCACGACAAAAACTCTCCATCGGCGGCTAACGAGCGGCGGAGTCACTCACCAGCCCCCACCACAGCGCGTCGGCATAGGTGTCGAAGTCCTGCGGTTTGGGCTGCGCTGTGGGGTTCTCGTGGTCGGACACGTTCATGGACACGTCGTCCTTCTCCACCAAGTAGACCAGGAAAGACGCCAGGATCAGAGACAGGAAGCCGATGTACCAAGCCGTGATCAGCTCCTGCAGAAAACGGTGAAACCAACATTTCGTACTGATCCGTTCTCATCTGAAATCTTTAACTGGAAATCTGAAAAGATGCTTTGTTACTATGACAAAGTTTCACATATTTGGATCAAAACTTAGGGTTCCTTACTAACGTAATTCAACCTTTATTTTGAAAAGACAAAACTGGCTGTCATCACCAAGCTGAAGAAACTTCAGTTCTTCTATTCATCAATTATACAATAAGTTACCAGTTTGTTTTTCAGTTTAAATGTGGGCAAAGGCATCTTTTCTCCTCGTCTGGTGAAATCAATAATTTACGACCACTTGCCAAAATATCCCCTAAGCTGGTGGCACCAAAGTGTGTTGTGCAGACAGCACTGGTGATTGTTGGAAAACCAAATAAGACACTTTCTACAATCTTCAGTAGGCCTAGAAGAATTCCCAGTGCTTTTATTTTGAAGGCTCCTGCTGCGCTATGGAGTGAAGTGCATGTGCGTGTCCAGCAGAGGTTTGGCTTCACTGTAATGCTTTGGTGAATGTGATTTGGGCTTTTTTTCGGAGGGGAACAGCTACGGTCTGCGCGTACCTTACTGTGAGCGTAAATGGCCGAGCCCAGCAGCTTCCAGGTCCCCCCTCTCCGGTCCATGCGCAGCATCCGCAAGATCTGCAGGAAGCGCAGGCTGCGCAGGGACGTGGCCAACACATTGCCCTGGTTACGCACCGCCACCACCGGCACCGAGGCAATCAGCACAAAGATGTCTGAGGCAGGGGGTCGAACAGAAAAACAGCAGGCGAAAACTTTTCACAAAGATTCTCTGCAAAAAAAGGCTTCAATTCAAATCGTTAATGAGTCTGACCCGGCGCGCTGATTGAGGAGGATTATGACGGAGTTTGGAGGAGTTGAACAAGAGTGACAGTGAAGAATTAATACCTGCTATTATTACGAACAAAAGCTCTTAATACTGTTTTGATAAGACTATAAACCAGAGTTTTCAGCTTCAATAAAAACAAAGACGGCAGTCACGTCTCTGATTGTGGGAAAAGCAATAATTGTATTGTGTTTTGTAATATCCCAAATTATGTGGTTAAACATTAAAGGAGAAACCGATAAAGAGTCGGAGCAACTTCTTGTTGCATAAATCTGCTCATTACTCTGAGATTCAACCTAAAAGCCAACTAATTTTTAATCAAAGGCCTTTTTCTTTTGCCTTCTTAGGCTAATTAGTTTACCAGTTCTGAGTTGTGTTGTCCTTGTTGCTGCAGTGACACATTCAACAGAAAAAAAGCACCAGAGCCGCGAGAATAAACAATGTAATAAATCATGCCATGTATTGCTCCTTCACCTGCGGTGTTTCCTTGAACCCACTCCGCTCCTCCCCCTTGTTATATGATGCATTTTTATTTCCACCGTGGGTTCAACAAGCATCATGATTTACCCAGCATGCACTGCTTAATAACCGCTCTGCCTACATCTGAATGCACCTTTCCCAGGGAACACATTTACTGGGCAGGATCTGCACAGAGCATCATTAATTTCGCCATTAAGGCTCATCGGGGTTTTTTTTACGACGCCACCTCCTCACCTAAGATACACAAAGGCTTGCGAGCGAACTTCAGCCTCCCCCTCCATCCTTTGTAGCGACAGCAGCAACCCGCCGCCCAAATCCTCAGAGCGAACTCGGCTCCGAAGATGAAGATGGCGAAGGTTTCCTGGAAGGGAAGCAGGTTCAGATCATTTTCAGTCATGCATGATATCACGATTGCAACTAGAATTTAGCTCCATGATTTCTCGAAACTCGAAGAGAAGTTTTCCATCTCACCAGTATAACCAGCCAGTGTGCAGACACCTTCTCGTGCTCCTTGAATGTGGTCAAAATGGCCAAAATCAAACAGCCCAGAACGATCAAAAACCTGCAGATACAGAAAAGAACGGCCCGTTTAGTGGAAACACCTCAGAGCAGAAAACATTACTGAACCGACAGTCAACAAATCAGCGTGTTGAGAGGAAAGCTCAAAAATACGCAGCAGTGTCTCGGTCTCACCACAAGAGAGCGCTCCACTTCTCTTTAAATGAGACTTTAATGTACAACAGGAAAAGCAAACAAGTGGCATTTTGGGCCCAAGACTAAGGTGGGGGGAACTTTAACATTATACAGAAGAATATGAGAAAAGAAAAACATGCAGTGAAGGGAAGAGTACTACTGGAGGATTTATCATCATTATCATTATTTCTATACTTATTATGCATTTTCTGGGTTCTGATTTAACTCTGTCTTCTTCTTAAGTGTTGTATGATGCATTCAAAATCCTCTCTGGTTCTCTCTCACTGAATAAGGCCACTTACTGTGCTGTAAATGGTGATGGACTAGTGTTTTTTTTTTTCTTTTCTGCAGCATTGGTGTTGCATAATAAATATGAGTTTGGCAAGGAAGTGATGCAAAAGTGGCTGAATTAAAGACCACTACAGAGCAGCCAGAACCAAGCCTGCAATCGAGTGAACAAACAGGCAAACAAGCGTTTTCTTTAAATCACGATATAAACTTACAAATTGGTAAAAGTCGAGAGAGGTGGAAATGAAAAACACAAAAAAACCCACAACAAATGATCCTTTGAAAGTAAAGTCTGTAGAAAGACTGATCTTCACTGTAGGTGCTAAAGCCTCACTGTGTCATACCCTGAAATGCTCTGAAATGCCCTGAAATGCCCTGAAATGCCCTCTGGTTGCTGGTGTAATTCTCCTGGAAATAGCTGAGTGTTTGTCTGCAGCATAAGCAAACGAGCAGGAAAAACAAGAGACTGAAGAAAGGAAAATTGATTAATTTTGCTGAAAAGAACAAGCCGCTGCTCCTCATTAGAGGCTCTTCTCTTGCAACTGAAGCAGAAAACGCTAAGTGTAATTTTAGGCCCAGTTTATGTGCTTAAAGTCAGACGAGTGCGAGTCTGAGTCTTTCTCACAGAGCCGCTGTCTAATGCGCTTCGATACAGGTGGTTAGCGGGACGATGCAAACAGTGTCATTAATTGACCTTGTTATTTTGCCGAATGTGTGATTTTGGAGTGTGGGAAGAAACTGAAGTACACGGAAATTCACACATACACGTGGATAACATGCAAACTCAGCATGAAAAGAAACACAACTGATCAAAATCTCCACCAACGAGCTGAAGTGTTTGAGTTTTTTTTTCTTCCTCTTTTTTTCTCAGAAAACAGCGTTCGCGCCTGTATTTTTAAAAAAGGCTGACTGAGCCACTCCACTTCCTCTTTCTTTCGCACTAACATCTATATTTAGCCTTTCCAGGAGCTAAAATTAATTGGATGCACACATACAAATGGCTCTTTAAATTTGCCTGTACAGTGGAGCACGCTGTGCCGGCGCTCTGCGGAGTCTGAAGTTAGCCACCGCGCCATGATATATGACGCCGAACCGCCCTGAATAAACCCAGCCGGGCTCAGAAACACGGAGCCATGAGGCCAATTAACATTTGGTCAGCGCTGCGTGTCCAATATTCTCCACCAGCAGCTCTGTGGAAAAGGTTACATTGTTCTCTCT
Organism: Malacoctenus gilli; assembly: GCA_032164315.1. Lineage (NCBI taxonomy): Eukaryota > Metazoa > Chordata > Actinopteri > Blenniiformes > Labrisomidae > Malacoctenus > Malacoctenus gilli. Next base: position 17,002,751 of record JASSRZ010000042.1, read on the forward strand.
CTTTTTGTAACTGAGGGTTTTGATGAAGCCGTTGAACTCACTGGGGGATTTCACAGCGCTGACAAGGGGCCAACGCGGCCACCTATTCTACTGCAGGATAACCAGACAAGACATTTTGACACACTGACGGGGAAAAGTTGCGGACCAAACTTGAGTTAAAACGATAACCGGCTTTACCAACTGAGGCACAGCGACCTCCAACACGTCCACCGTGATACACGAGAAGGCCGGACCCCATCAGAGCCACATTTCAGCCTGCACTCTAGCGTCTTCTTCTCAATCTCCGCCCCTCTCTTCCTGATTCCCAGTCCTGAAAAATTGATGTCCGTTGTGTTGCCATTAGGCAGTGTTGACATGTCTGAGGAGTTTCTGAAGTGCTTCACAACCATAACAGCATCAATATTTCACAGCCAAACATCCCATCGAGTTTTGCATAATTCACCTGAAGGAAACGATAGTTTGGAGACGGCAGCTCCTGTGTGATTGACGTCTTGAGCGAGCCGTCGGCGATCGCGCCCGTCGCGTGACATCAACCGACTTCCGGTTCGTTAACGGCAAAATGGGGCATTTCCCCTCAAAGTTATCCAGAGGACAAAGATAATCCTGGAGCGAGCGGCCCTGATCAATGCTAACTCAATACGACCCAACAGATACTGATGTGCAACGCAGTCGGCTTCCTATTTGTCTTCAAATAGTTTGTTCAATAAGGGACACAGGACAACGTCGATGGCCATTAGATCCAACACGTACGGACAAACAGCACACAAATCAGAGTGGCGCTCCATCCTCCAAACACAAGCAAAAAGCAACATCAGCAAACACTTATGGCGCACTGGAAACTTTCTGTTGGTGTTCATGTTTTTTAGCTACATAGATCCTTTGCCATCCCCTATATAGATATTTAGAAATAGATATGCCTTCAAGAAGAAAAGTGAAATGAACAATAAATCCGACTGGGTGTCCTAAAAAGACCCCCACCTCCACCCACCATCACGTCCATCACTATGACTGGTACGCGAGACACTGTAATGCTGTTGGATACGACGACTGTAACACTCCATTAACTTGCCTGCTGGACAGATAAATGAAGCATGGAATCCAATCTGTGCTCTGATTGGCAATCAAGAGTTTCCTGAGAGGGGGAGCGTCACCGTGACCAGCAGAGGGAAAAAAAAGTCTCTTGGATCTGTGTTAACCTGCAGAAGGAGGACAGTGAGAGGTTTGCGGGACGAGACCTGCCGTCTCAGGATGGACTGAGACGGTGGGCTGCAGCCTTCATGGTATCAAGGACGTCGGTGAGCATTTGGTCACTGATGGAGTCCAAAAATGTGTCTGAGATTCATTACTGATTCAAAAAGCACCAGAATTCAACAGAGGAACACTTCACTCGCATCCTGTTGCTCCAGCTTATTTCAATTGTTGCCGAAGAATAATACAGAAAAGGGTATCACCATCAGAAATGTCTGTTTTCACAGAAGGAAACACAGATGCAAATGAAGAGTGAATTTGAATCTCGCCAATAATGTTTCATGGCTCTAAAAATCTTAAAGCAACATTATTGGTCCCGCTAAAAATGCATTCAATTAGTTTGTTTATTTTATTAGACGTTTTATCGGCAATTGAAGAGCATGTGTGTCAATAATCCCACCTGTGAGTCTCCTCCCTCCATTAATCCACTTTGCGTCGACGGGCGCAGCGGGGCCGAGCCTCTGCCGGGCTCCCCAGTGCTGATACCCCCCCTGAGGATTCCTAACAACCAATTTGCCGGCGAGATTCAATAAAGGGAGTGCAGACCATGCATTTCTGACAGTTAATTTGCCCGGCGATATGCAAACACTGGTGGGAAAGGACGACGGCAGCACAGCGTTAATGACTGCAGTTACAAGGACGAGATGAGAGGCCGGGATCTTTACTTCACGCGGCGAGCCCACCAGAAGTTGGAAGGCCCCCACTGAGGGGCAGAAAAACTTCAGATCGAGTCCGAATGTTCACTCTGAAGCCCGTTCGGAAACTCGGCCGATGTTGCTGCTTTTTAGAAGCCAATTTTATTGTCATAAGGCAACTTTGTCTTTTGAAGCACCTCAAGAAAAACATGCGGAGTGAAAATGTCCTATAATTTTAATCCTGTACTTTTTCTTGATGTAAAGTCGCAGCACAGCTTCATTGCAGCCTGCACAGATTTGATTTACAGGTTCACAACACTGCAGCTTAATCAATAAAGGCAAATGACCTTTGATGACCCCTCTGCAGGAGTCCAGGAGGTTTCTTAGCAGATATTGAATATAACACCTGAAACAATAACCTGATCAGTGCAAAAAATGTGTTTTGCAACCTTGGAAAAAAACTGCTTTTACCACCCACAAAGCTCAGAGGCTCTGGAGAAGGAATTACATCTATGACCTGTTACTTCTTCGAGGTTTAGCTGAAGAAATTTGCTGAGTCACTACAAGACGCTTCACCAAACTATAAATTTGTTTGAAATTTATTTTCGGTCCATCCATCTTCCTGAGAGCAGTGAGTTCAGAGCGGGCTGCAGTTTATCTCAGCTGACAGTGGACGAAGGGCAGGCTGCTCCCTGGACAGTTTAGCGGTTCATCACAATGCTAACAGAGAGAGACAGAAAAACCACATTCACACATCAATTGGGACAATCTCCATCTTGTGACCTGGGGGGGGGTCATCGTTCTGGTTGACCCCTGCTTCTGAAAAAAAATGGGATGGCTTAATTGTCTCAGCTGGCTCAGAGGAGTGCTGGGTGTGAGCGGGAGTTTTTTGCTTCACCTCACAGTGTCACAAACGATCTCCTGATTTCTCAGCCTTGACTCAGAGTTGAAATTATAACTCAGAGTGTGCATTAGAATAGATTATGTCAGGAAGAGGGCCTGCAGACGAGTATTCATTTCACCTTCACAAAGGAAACATTCTTCTACTTAGCACTCTGGCATCTGCGCTGCTCCCACTGATGAAACGGATGATTGTGTTATCTCTAAATTGTGGATGTGGAGTTTTGGCTGGCGGTATTTTTCCCCGGGCCCCTCTGCTGACCCCTGAATTACCTTTCAACACTGACAGGAGGTCAGATTTGCTGCTGTTCACAAAGACAGGGATGGATTTTACCTCCAGCACTGCCCCCCATCATCACCACCCCCACAACAAGGCCAAAGAGGCTGGCAGGAAAAAAAATAAAGGATATTCAGGCAGTGATTTGGGCTTTGCTGACGTAGCACCACACCATGCTGTGTGTGTGTGCATGTGTGTGCTCCTGTTCACACATGCAGAATCAGCAGGACAACAGCTGACAACTTCATTGATGTACAAGCATGTTGATGTGGAGTCCTGTCGATCATCAGCTGCAAGTCAAAAGGATCTCGGTAGCTTTCACATGAGACTCTGTTCCCAGCTCAGGCAGTGAACACGCGGAACCAGAAAACAGCAACACGATTCCTCTGAGGACATAAAATCATTGTAAGTTTTGTCATTTCTGACCTACATTTCTGTCCCTTATCAAAGCACGGAGAAGGTAATGATGGCAGGGACAGGCTCCGTTTGACTCAATTAATTTGCCTTGCGTGTTTACTCCCCCCCCACCCCGACGGATGTTTGAAAAGTCCCAACGAGATAATTAGCAGAACTAATCTGATTCATTAGAGCCAATTATGGAACGTTTGGTAATTGGGCACAAAAGAAGCCACAGCAGCAAACTCGCGTCACAGAACTTCCTTGAGGAGCTGAGGAGTAAATAAGCTTCCGAGACGGTGCTGGGAACTCACCAAACAGCTACCTGCAGGAGAAATCAAAGCTTTTTCTTGAAGCTTCAGCCGCTGATGCGGCGTTCACGTCGCGAAGCCTCGCGCCCTTGCGAGGAGCCGGTCGAATCGACTCCTTCAGCCCCACCATGAAGTCGTCTGGGCCCCTCGCGGGACTGAGCTCAGCGGTTGGAGGAGATCAATGGACCTCTCTCTTTTAATCTCTCCTCCTGTGTCTGCTCAATAAAGATTTATGGGGGAGCAGCGCGCTTTTCTCTGATGTGAACACGGATGTCATTCAGCTTCCAAACAGCAGCTTAGTTCTGCTCTTCACGTTATCCTCGCTCGTGTGTTTTCGATGACACAAACTCAAACGACTTGTGAGGTCAAACCTTGAAATTATTGAGCCGAGCACTTGTGTGACACCTCATGAAGCACACTCATTTAATTCACATGACGAGCACTCTGATACCTCTCTGATCCTCCAGCAGTTTGTCTTTTTCCAGCTCTTTGTGTCTCAAAACCTCCAAAATGATAGATGATAAAATCTTGACTTGTGAATCCATATCCAATTAATGAGGCATTTTCTTGCGCTTTGGAGATCCAGACATTGAGAGAGATGATGATGGAGCACCTCGGCTGCAACGTCTCTACATTGTTGCATGTTCCTTGATGCTGGACAACTCAAATGAGAATAAATTTGGTGCTGATAACGAGGACACTTGTTTTTGTCCCACAATAGCAGATCTCAAGCTGACAAATTGTCGTACTTGATCTCAAGAGAAGTTTACTTTGTTTACACTGAGGAGATTGTATATACGGTATAGTTTATTTTATAACATGCGGAACATTCGTTTATTTTATACATTTGCTGCCAGAGAATGCAGTGGCTTGCTAATATATCTGAGTGTCATCAGCAGAACAAAAAGAATAAAGGAAACACACGGAGCCGCCTTCCCAAACTTTTAAAGCTCTGACAAGTGCACGTGGGGCCTTGTTAAAATGAAACAGTGCCGAAAGTTGCTGCAGTGAAACAGACGGCCGCTCTCTCCCTCTCGTCACTCTGGGTCCGAACTGTCTCAGCACTTTATTCTGCCTCTGATAGGAAGTGACAGCCACGAAAAATGCAAGCCAGACAGATGGATCAATCACCGCCGCCACTCTTTCGGTTTGCGACCAGGCCGCTCTGCAGCAAAGTTCAGGACCCCGGAGACCCAACAGGAGTTGCTTTCACTTCTAAAACTTGTATATTAGCAACTTCTACGGTTTAACTGAGTCAGTGGGAGGCAATGAAAAAACAGTGAAAGCAGATGAAACGGTGAGGATTTGTACGATTTCGTGTGAAGGGGACCCACTCGACTGACCTTGTCTTTTGGGAGTTTCGGACCACATCTCAAATCCTGTCTGCTAATTATCTTAGATTTCCTGGCCGTATAATTAGGGTCATTCCAAAGGAAATGAGGTTCCGAAACGCCGCTCCGCCTCGTTGGTGATCAACAGAAAGATGAGCGGAGGACAAACATGGCTGCTGGAGTGGGTGAAACAAAGTGATGTGACCAAAAAGTGTTGGAAAAAAACAAACCTACATTAAGAATAAACCTAATAATGTTTGTTTTACCAGATCTAGTGAGGAGGCAGAAGAAGAGGGATGCCTCCACGTTTAGGATCATCAGCGCTCGGCGTCTGCTTCATCATTCCTAAAGGGCATCGCTCACTCATCAATCAATACCTCCGTTCTGACACTGAACTCATTCATCCATCAGCACCGGCTCTCCGTCACGTTCGTGGCCCGTTTTTCAAGTTAATAACAGAAAAACAGAGCGATGATGAAAAATCACGCTATTAGGCGTCCCGGGAGGGAGCGGCTGAGGTGTTCGCCTCTCGACAAGCAACCATTTGTGTTTGTTTACCGGAGTTATGAAAGCAGACTTATTGACCCAGTTCCAAAGCCGTGACTTATCGTCTTTGCCTTTGGGGAGCGAGCGTCACTACGACCAGCTGTCTCCGAGTGGAAGCAAAGGAAATGAAAATGAATGCGATGTCAATCGAGTTCCATCCCAACACATAAGTGATGGAAGGAGGATGGAGGGGGAAGGCGGAGGAAGAGGAGGAAGAGGAGGAAGCGAAGGAAGAGGGAGAGAATGATTGACGCTGACTGTAACAAATCTGTAATATGCTTTATGTTGGTGATAAAATATCATCAGTTTTTTCCCCAACTAGATAAAGTTAAACAAAGAAATCAAACATCACGTGATGGCTGTGGACAAATATGAGTGTGAACAGATCAACAAACACCCATAAAAGTCTCAACGGGGAACTATACATATCCTCAAAAAAGGCAAATAACAACCAGAGTGAGTTTGAGTTGAAGCCAGAGAGTCAAAAACACCCCAAAAAACATGCCAAACATCTTAAATGTGTGCAAAAAAATGACTCAACAGAAATGAAATCATCCGAAATGATGACAAAACCACATAATAGATGGTAAAGCGGCACATTGACGGAAGAAGCGGCATTCCTCCAACAATCCAAACAACATTGATATGAGGTCGACTGGAGAGTTTAAATAGTCCAGAAGTGTGAATGAATGAAAGCGAGCTGGAAGGAGGCTGGTGCAGCCCCATCAGTGGAGGCTTTGTTTTCCTCCAAATCCTGTAACTCATGTCCGCTTCAACTCCGTCACGCCGACTGTTTGGATGAGTCTGTGTGCGGCACATACGTCCAACAGTCCACAGCTGTGTCATTCAGCCGGGCCTCCGATGAGCCCGGAGCTTTTCACTGAGCGCATACGACGAGCACAGAGCCTGACCGGGTCTCCGAGGGTTTCGCCTGCCAAAGGCTGTAATTTGTCACCTGAGTGCCCTTGAGGCCGGGGAAGCCATTACTGGCTTGGCAGGAGGAGGTGTAAGCAATCAGTGTCAGCCGACCAACAGCGCTGTTCATTAGCACAAATACGCTTTTGACTCGCTACCGCCGATGTCTGACTCCTTCTTTGTCTTCACCGCGGCGATGGAAACTTTCCTGGTCCACAGTCAGCGCGTGGCTGAGCGGTGGGAAGCTTTCAGAGCACTGCCTTTGCGGCGAGCAGAGCCGTGCAATTAGACACCCACACAATTTACAAATTCATTAACTCGCACCAGTAGGAAGAAACTTCCCAGTCTCTGTAATTAGGCAATGTTAGCCCCTGCTAATCTGAATGGTCTCAGCCCAATTGAATGTCTTTGTTTCCAATCAGTCCTACCGACGTGAGGCCCACCTTCACCCCCAACCCACCTCAGTATGACATCAACAACAACAATAATCAACAAGACTGTAAACACCAGAGACAGTAGGCGTGCTGGACTTTTTCATGTTGGTGCAACAATGCAGAACAACAGTGTTTAATGGAGAAAAAAAGCATTTTAAGCTCTTACTCTGAACAACACTAATATGAAAATAAGAAATAACTAATTAGTCGAAGGATGCTCTGAGTTTTTCTTATGACTGGGGTCTTTCTGTTGTTGCTATGAAACCTTCCACAGACCATGACTGTGAGCAGTGATATCTTGCGTTATGAATTGCAGTTGTGTTTTTCATTTGTGGACAGAAAACAAAACAACAAGAACAATTGAACAGGAAGCTTTCTTTTGCACTGCTTTGAGCGTTTGTCTTCCAAACAGCCTGTCCAGTTTAAAGTCTCTGGGCTGCTGAAGTGAAGACGGGGGAGAACCTGGAGAGGTTTGGCAGCCCGCCGCAAGACAAACACGCTGAACGACAGACACACAATTACACATGTGGGCAAGTTAGAGACAGTGTGAGAAAACTGGAGGAAAAACCCACCAATGAACAGGGAGAACATGCTGGCTCCACACAGGATGATAAGCGAGAGGCTTTGAAAACAGCCGTTGAGTTACGTTGCTTCAGCCGGATATCGAGTTGGGTGGATTTATAAAAATAAAAGATGAAGTAGATCTGAATATAATTCATTTTTTAGACTTAAGAGAGGATGAGGACGTCTAACGTTTTTTTTTAAAAAGGATACTTCAGGCACTCAGACAGCGATTTGTCTGAGTGAGTAGGTGTTTATCTGATTTCCACAGGCTGAGTATAAATGTCGTGTCTTACATACCGTATTATACAAGCAGCATTGAATCAAAGGGAACGGAGATGGAGGTCAGAGAGAAATATTCCCACCCCGACTGACAGATGTGGTGGATCCCAGCGAGTGAGTCAGGCTGGTTTCAGTTCCAGGAACCACAGATTAGCCGCTGCAGGCTGGACCATCATCTGTTTTCTACTAAATATTGATCTCTTTGTCCTACAAAGATAAATTAGAGCCTTAGCTTGTCACTGAGTTTAACATTCATGTAAACAAACCGTCTCCAGTCGGTAATGAGCGACTTCCCTCGAACGCTTCTGGTCACGCGCACTTTGGGATCGTCATTGAAGGAACGAGACGCATGCATTTGGAGCCTAATTAAAACTCCTACTTAAAGGTTCATTCCGCGAAAACAGTCCTGTCTAATCATTTTAAATCTGCGGCACTGCAGCAGCAGAGTGTCTCGTCTCCACTAACTGACACACTGCAGATTCACAGTGTGTCCAAATTAGATTGCCAAATGAAATTTACAGGAAGTAATTAATCATAACGAGAGTAGAAATCCATGCAGGAGCACGCCAGCACAGATACGACTGGATGATTGTTTTTCATGACGCAGGTTTGAGTTACTCTCAGTTCCGATAAACTGATTTTTTTTTTCACTGCTCCAGCTCACGACAAAATACAAACAAGTACGAGTTTATAATGAAACTGGAGTTTTCAGTCACACACCAGGCCACCAGTACATTTCAAAGAGGATAAAACTGAAAAAATAAAGATGAAAAAAAGCAAAAAGACCTTCAGGGACACAGAAAAGCGTTTGGGACAAAATGTGGCAAAACAATGAAGGAAATTACTATCAGAAATACTAAATGAAGGCAAAAATAGACCAACAGCAACAAAAAAAGCAACCAAAAAGACCAGCAAAACGTACGAGGAACACAAAGTAATCGGATACAATATTGAGGTAATCAATGAGAGTTACAGCAGCAATCATAAGATGGAGAATGAATGATGTCCCACATGGGTGCAAAATGACCCGAATTAACCAAAGAACAAGTTCAAAAATAGAAAATGACCAGAGTGGCACAAAATGATGCAAAACATCTGCAATTTGCAGCCACAAAACATCTCTGAACGCCTCTGATGTCGGACGAGTGGCTTCTCAGAGCTGTGAGGCCGAAAAACACGGAAAAACCAGGGAGCAATGCTGCTGTGAGGGATGTGAAGGGGCATTCTGCAATCAGAGGTTTAGTTCATTAACGAACACTTTGCTACAGTCTGATCTCCTGCCAGAGTCACCACTTTGACTCTGCTTTTTTTTTTATTTGGGGAGGGGGTGTAAAGTAAAGCCTCATTACAGAGCAAAAGAGCCTCCAGTCCACCTGACAGTGTTGGAAATCACTGCGCTCTGACCTTGGCCGCTCAGGGTGGCAACGCTCGAAGGCACACTCATTAATCCTGGAACATAGTGGACACGCGGCACTGCAGCAGCGCGGTACAGTGCAGGCGAGATGACGCAAGATGGACAGGAAGCAAAACAGAGATGCAGATAAGACGAGGGAACGGAGGAAACACAACTTCTCCCCTCGTCCACTTCTCACTTTGCAATTTGCACTTTCGATTAGAACACGTCAGAGCCTCCGTTCCAGCGTGGAGCAACCCGTGAAGAACGGCCCACTCAGCAGATCCAACTGATAAATAAAGCTTGACATCCTTCACTGTTTAACATGACGGACCGTGGCGTTGCAGCTCGCACATCTTCACAACTGTCCCGGAATTAACCGTAACAGCAGAGGTCATTCGACACATGAAAACAAAAAGTCCACAACTATGCAGGACAGACTCACAGGAGTCCAAGTGTGCAAGCTGGCAAATAAACAACATCTGCAATAACTTGCCGTTATTTGTGTCTCACGCATGTGTCGCATCACATTTGCCCCTTTATGGCTGTCTTTGACATTTTGGTAACATTGTGTGTGCTGGTGGTCATGTTGCATCTCTGTGTGGTCCTTCAGCACCACTTTGTCACTTTTAGGGTTTCAAATTAACTTTCTGTTGTTCTTTTAAGGGTCCATATTTTGTTTTCTCACATATTGGATAAAACATTGCAGCACATAACTATGCACATACTATCATCAGTTCATCTACATGTCCGGTGTCTTACTTGATGTCATAATGCAGCCTCCTTGTCAGCACAGGTATTTATCATTCAGACGCCTAACATCCTGAATTTGTACTTTGTGTGGCTTATTTTTTTTGGACTGCTGCTCAATGTTGTCTCACAGATATGTCTCAGTTTCTCTGTGCAATATCTTCCAGGAGCTGTTGGTGTTGTCAGGTTGGCGGTTGCCATGGCAATGAGAGCAGTATACGTCGCAGATTTCCTGCATATTTGGTTGTTTTTTTTTCTTACTAAACAGTGAGAAGAGAAGCGTGGCTCACCTTCCAGTCAGCATTCACAGATTTAAGCTTTTCTCAGAGCAGTCAGATGAAGCACATTAATGGGGTGCTGCATCATTGCAAGAAGCCCCCCCACCACCACCACCCACCACCAACCTCTATTGGATGACATGCATTGTGTGTCTCTATGGCAACTCGCTGCTCCCTCTCTCTCACTGGACTATCCCTCTGTCTCCAAATCCAAATCACCATGGCGACACATGCCCCCCCCCCTTCCTTCCTCCCTGCTGCTCATCAGTCTTGTCAGGTATCAGCAGTCATACCTCGTGTGGGAAGGTTTCTATGGCGATGCTCGATGGCAGCAGGGGGTGCAGCGGGGTGAGTGGGTTCATACGATTGGTTGGACTGAGGCGTGGAGGGGTTTGGCGTGGATGGGGTTTTGCGGCAGACGGCGAGGAGAGTAAACAGAGAATCCTCGCTGACGCCATCAACACGAACAATCTGCTGCATGCGAACGTCTCTCACTGGTGAAACCGGTGCAGCCGAATCCAGGACGCCGCCTATTTGACAATGCTGCTGTCATTTAAGTAATTACTCAGCGTGTGGATTTAATGAGCATGCAAAATACAGTCTTGCATTTTCAGAACAGCAAAAAAGACCTCATCTATCAGTGTTATTCTTTAGTCTCATGAAATCTAATATTGTATTTTTATTTTCCCTCTTTTTTGTATATTATTATTATATGTTTTCTCTTTTTCTCACTTTTGCTCCTTTCAGCTGATGCATTTTACTGTAAAACACCACGGACCAAATCAACACAAATACCAGCTGACCAAAGCTCCTTTCAGAGCTTTGTCCTCTTGTGCTCCCTTTGACACGTTTCTTTATTGATAATAAAAACAACTCATTTATAGTTGATGCTTTGAGACTCGTGTTTTTGTCTTCTTACTCTCTTGCTGTGTTTCTCTTTTTCTGTTGGTACCAGTCTCTGTGGAGCTTCTTTAGGAGCTTGCTCTTTATCTTGGCTGCACTTTAACACCAAATTTGAATCTGTTACAGATGCAGTTTGACATTTTCTTTGAACTGTTCCTTGTTACATTTCACTTGCGCCTTGCCTTTTGTTGTTGATGCAAACGGCACGTTGCTGCAGTGGTTTTCTTTGCAGCTTGCTGCCTGGAGAGCATCTGTAACTTGAGCGCGGAGTTGGTTTAAAGTAACAACCCTGTGTGTCGACTGCCTGCCACGTCTGCCTGGGTGAATGAAGTGGTGTTCCTCCGTCTCAGTCTGCTGGGTTATTGAACTGAACTCTGGAAGGAAGAAAAAAAAAGGCGAGGCAAGAGGTGCTGAGCCTTTCCCGCCGGTGCCGCCTTCAGCTGTCAGTGAGGGTGATGAAGTCTGGCTCGGCAAAAGAAAAGGAGGCAGCGCGCTTTAGTTTCTAATTTACATCGCGTTCGTTCAACACATCTCAATTTTCCTGCTGTGTGGCAAGAGGGACCAGTTGAAGCTATGAGCCGAGTATACGTTCCTCATTTACGCTTCGCCCACACTTTGTTTCCTGACGGCGACGTGAGTTGAATTCGTTTTCCTGCGTCGATAGAGAGCTCTCCTCAGGGCGGCCCCGAGGTCACCCTGGGACACGACGGGGCCAATTCCTCAGCAGAGACGGGGGGGGGGGGGGGGGGCCACCAGAGCCGCTT
>JASSRZ010000042.1:17031507-17045757 GCA_032164315.1 Malacoctenus gilli
TCAGTTGGAGCTCATTTCTTCTTCTGATTGCTAGTTATGATATTTGGTGCAAGAAAGGGGTGAAGTATTAACTGAAAACAAATCATTGCATTAGCATTAGTAGCGTGAATTTTGTCATGTTCTTTGGTGACTTTCTGTTTTTATTTAACTTCAGGAAAGTTTGAATGTGGAAGAACAGGTTTCAAACACATATTAGCCTAATGAAGAAAGAAGGCCCGTCCTCAAAGACTGTTTAAAAGGAAGAAGGGCTGATATTGAGGATCAAAAAATGCAGTCAACACCATCTAAGACTAAAATCCACAATATTACAAAAACTGCTCAAATACTTGCTGGAATGTGAGCAGAACATAAATGCACACAAATCTTAAGGACACAATTATGAGGTTGGGGCCAATTTCTAAATCGTTTGACAGTTTAGTTTTATTATTAATCAATAAAATCCATCACGCTTGCCACTTTATCAAAAGGGGGTCTCAGAGGCAACATAAGAGGAGGACAGAGAGGCCTGGATGTCCACATCAGCACGGTGCAACTTGTCCTTTGAGAATGGAGGCAATCTAAGTAAGAGCGGTAATCGCCACAGCAGGTTCTTGGACATCTCGTCTCTGTCGTCCAGGCTTGGTGGACCTCCGGGAGCTTCGTGATGAGGTGCCTGAACAAACACTTCTATATTCTGGGGCTCCTTCCAGATGGCTCCCCTCCTCACTCAGCCATCAAGACTGAGGACCACCAAGACGCCCAACGAATCTCATTGTTGCTCGTGTCTGCATCAGTGACTACTTGAGTAAAAACGTGTTTGTTTGACCTCTTACATCAGAATTGAAAATGTCACTGCGGAACCACGAACGGGCTGCATTTGAATTCATTACCTCATTACACGAGTATAGTATTGGCTGCATCGGTAATTACACCTTCTGCACCGTATCAGTCTCAGAGGCGGGGACTACAGGCGAGAAAAAATTAATGAATTGCGCTGATTTTCCTTCAAGAGCTCGGATATTATCATTAAATCTTCCGCACAGCAGCTGACAATAAACAGCAGCAGGATGCAGGAGGAGGAGCTCCTTCATTAGTCCGAACATTCTGCCACTTGTTTATTGAGAGGGGAATAAAGCTGCCAGAGGACATATACACTGTATGGCGAGCGCGCGGGCGCCGTCTTTGTTCACTCCGCAGCAGGAAAATTACCAGCTCGGACAGAGAAGACGGGAAAGCAATTTGGACCAATTTCCTGCTGATAGAGCAGCAAGCTACTTTCTATTTATAGAAGGGGAGTTTATTAAATGTGGTCCAAACTAAGTGTTACACCAGCATGCACGACACAAAAAGGAGACATTGTTCTTTTAGCATCAATCACCTATTTACTGGGCTCTGGGTGCACTCGACGACAGGGGGCAACTTTGTCAAGTGTTTACGCTAACAGAGCGAAAAATCAGGGGTTTTCACATGATTTGCTCTGCACAACAGGCTCTTTTCATTTTGTTTTTTAAGTAAACACTTTTCAGGTCATTGCTCCTCATACTCACAGTGGAAAACTACAAGAAGTGAACTTCTTGTGTCTGAACATCAGATTTTTCTAAAGAAAACTGTGGAAAAAAATTGATTTACAAAGAGAAGCTGGGTTGTTTTTTTTGCAAATGTTTTGGTTTTTCTATGGTTAAGACAAGGCAACAGCAAACTCCTGAGTAGTTCACTATGATTCTCCCGCCGTAATACTCGCCAAAAACCAACCCTCAAAAGCAGCGCTTACGAGCAGGTCTCTAAATTTATGCTGGAATAAAAACACAGAATTCAAACTCAACACTGGTCACTGCATGAACTGTTGAGAGTTTATGCCTGGGACATGACCAGCACTAAGCTTTTATCAGGACTGAGCTCCGATGGGGGGCATCGCTCCCAGTTTCATAATGGGAATCTAATCAAGTTGTAGAGGCTGCTGGATGACCAACAGGTTCTGTTCGATGTCTGCAGCCATGATTACAGATCAAACCATCGGAGATGTCACAGGTCTGATGTTAATCCCATCAGCTTGTGTCTGGATAAGAGGCAGACAGAAGCAAGGTGGAGTCGGAAAAGACTGAGGTCATGTCCTGTTCACGTGGATCTAGAGGACAAGTTGGAAGGCAAACCACTGAGCACCTCAGCACTCTGGTTTTTCTCTACAATGTTTTCTTTATCGAGCTTCTTGAACAGACTTTGTCTTTGCATTCATCTTTTTCATGGTTAACCGCAGCGTGCTGCCTCAGTGCAGCGCCTGGGGAGCTGTTGGAGGTTTTAGAGGCTCACTAAACGGCTCAAAGTGGTGGCGACGGTGGCACGGACAGGGGTGGCCTTTACTTTCTCAACCACAATCTCTCTACAAGCCAGTTAAACCCACAAACTTGCTTTATGTCTCTATCGTTGATCAGTGTCTCCCTCCTCTTTCTCTATAATTTCACCAGTTCAATTCAGCAAAATATCAGGATCCCAATCTAAACCCAATGTTTCCCTTTGCACAGCTGGCTGATTTATTTTCACATTGTCGGGTAGCCATAGTTCTTCCCCCACGATGAATGGAGGACATGTGATGAACTGTTTCTCAGCTCATTAGTTTTCTTAAACTCACGACACTGTAAAGGATCTAAATGAATCTTAAGTATATTAATGATGAAGAGCTGGAAGGTGATTTCAAAGATTTATGTCATCTTGGAGCCTGGTCTAAGTTTAGCACCAACAATCATCTCGGTAGCGGGTAAACGTTATTGTCAGCACCTCCTCTTCATGAGACGGATGGAGCCATTAGTCCGGGGCTTTTCCTACTAATGCCCTCTTTGGTTGGGAGGTCCGAAGCGGCTGCCTGTAATAGGTCACCGTAAGCTAAGGTCCATTGGTCATTACATCTCGCAGGTAATGAGGTCTGCCGACCCTCGGAGGAGGAGTGTCCACACCTTATTATCAGACCGGGAACGTGTTATAATGAGAGAGTTTGGGCCTGATAACTGCACATGGTGCAATATTGATAAAATCATTTGTTGTGAAAGTTGGTGGAGTTTGTGGGAAGGTGAAGGAGGGGTCAGGTGAGAGGATGAACAGGCCACATATCGTCTGGTAATCAAAGGGAAGCCAATCGGAACAGGATACTTTGGATGACTCTTTGTCTAAAATTCCAAGTTTATATTGACGGGGCACAGTGGTCCAGCCCCCTCTCCCACCAACACCAACACCACCCTTACCGAGTCCTGGAATCTCATGCGGCCAAAAGAAAAACAGCACTGCAGTAACTTCACTGGACTATCCCACAGTATTCTTCTCGATTGACCTCGAACTGTGACCTTTCAAACACATCAGGAAACTATCACGGGAAACATCACCTATAGCCCTCAGATGCTGTTTGGTATTCCATTTCATTATAGCATTTACGGTACGCCCTGGCTTCTGTCATCAAGCAAATCCATTTTACACCCAGCATGGCCTTCAGATCCATTTTCATCCATGCCAGAGGCGGAGTATGGAATCTGCGGGAAAGCCTGGGGTCAAGGGTTGCGCCTAATCGTGTCCAAATGAGGCAATAACTCAGCAGCCAGCAGGGCTGTTCACCTGTCACCCCGCTGCGGAGCGGGAGCGGCTTAGCATTTTTATCGAATGTTTAATTCGAAGGGTGCGTGATTGCTCAGCGGCTCTTTACTGCGTTTGATGGGGCCAGCTGAAGGACAAGAAGCGACTCCTAGTCATAAAGTGATAATGATGATAGTGGGATGAGGAGTGCCCCTCCAGGCAAGGAGAGGAAACAGAGGCTCAGTGAAACAGGACTGAGGACTAATGTGCTCATTAGGAGCTGAAGATGCAAACCTCAGCAAAATCGTCAGCGTGGTTCAGTCTCCGGATAGAAAGATTTAACCAATAAAAAAAAGGCATGCAACAGGACAAAAATAAAAATCATACAGTCGTCGCATATGGTCGTACGGCCACCCAGTAACCATGGAGGGGCAGCAAGAATCGGAGCCACAGCCTAACACCTCCATAGAATTCTGAATCGAAAGAAAAACTGGCCAGCTGTGATGAAAGCGCGATGACGAAAATGGGAGAAAAAAAACCTGGTGTTTTAACCCCAAGCAGTAGCACTTAATGTTTCCATAATCACCAGGTAACATCACTTGCACTCGCTTGGAGTCATTGCAGTGTAAAACAGGCATTCCCAGTCACAGCTGTCACTTGAGCCAGAAGCTGCTTTAAGAGCACCCAACATTTCAAAAATGTAACCGACTGTTTTCTGAAACAAGCTGCAGCTTTCTTCAAAGTGGATCGATCACCGTGAGCATTATGTCGGCTTTTATTGTAGTCAGTGTGACATTATGCTTGTGTGATAATGCAGGTCTGAGTGCATGATTGCTTTCAGGACTTCACTAATACCCTCCTGCCTGAATGAAACCAAACAAAAGCAGAGACAGAGAGGGTGAAAATGTATCACTTGAACATGACAATGCTGTCAGAAAGCTGTTTTTTGGAGAAATAGTCCATGGGAGATTATCGAGTTGCATAAAGACACACCAGCTGCAGTTGTGTGGTGATTTGCCTGAAGCCAAATGTGAACCCTACAATAAAAGATGTGTTGTGCCGAGTGGCTCACTGTATTTTCTTCCTGATGTGGTGTCTCAGATCTGGCCAAGGTTATCAGTGCCCAGCACACGGTCATTAAAACAGAGAGCTATCATTACCGTGGCTGATAAAATGAAGCCCTGCAGAATGTTTAATATACATCAGGCATGTGTAATTAGGACGATGGGGACCAGATAAGCCAGAGGCATTCAAATAAGAGCGCATTCAACTCAAGGCCAAACAAAGACCAGCATCACGGCCGACT
Organism: Malacoctenus gilli; assembly: GCA_032164315.1. Taxonomy (NCBI): domain Eukaryota; kingdom Metazoa; phylum Chordata; class Actinopteri; order Blenniiformes; family Labrisomidae; genus Malacoctenus; species Malacoctenus gilli. Next base: position 17,036,348 of record JASSRZ010000042.1, read on the forward strand.
GAGACTGACGCTTGACTCTGTTAAATTCAAACAAATAGATAAAACTATGTCACTGTCTGCTGGGCACAGTTCAGCGATTAGCTGTTCTCTACAGCTGGATATTTTTGCAATCTCAATATTCCTTAAACCTTTTTGTAATAAAGTACACAATTCCAATAACATAATTCCAACTATCAATTGGTCCAAAATAAAGGAAAGTCTCCCATCATACCATTTTATTTTGGATTGGATTTCAACTCAGTATGACTGAGTTCAGTTCTAATTTTAATAGACGGGCTTTTTTTTCTGGTAATTAAAAATTACATTAAAACATGAGAAAAAAGTAAATGGACATCTGTTAGAGTGTCTGAGGTAGTTTGTTTCATTTACTTTCCTGTCTTCATGTTATAATTAAGTCACTTTCATCAAAAACTGAAGGCGTGAGGAGAATCTACCGTTTAGCGCTGTCCGGCGAGTTGTGACCGGCTTTGTTTCGATGTTTTGCTGATGGGCGTGGGAGGGTCTTCGTCACCTTGATTTCTCCTTCAGCCTGAAACGAGAGACAGAAAACACTTGTTTACTGGCGTGCACTACAAACAGTTTCCGCCCTTTGATTTCTGAACTGTTCACCGATACTCTGGTAAAGGATGCGTCAGTGGCCATATGGAGGATTAATAGAGGCAGCTCTGACTCTGCAGAGTCAGCACCTGCCTCTTTTTATCGTCGCTATAAAGACTTCTTCATTAAACCTCAAAGTGCAAACCGCCTGAATTTCTCCGACAGGAGCAAAACAACAATGAACAAGACGTATTCTCTAAACTAATCTCATTCATCAAAGGTTTACCACAGAGAGACACGACGGGGTTTTGGCTCTTGACCTCCGGGCAAGTTGTCAACATGTATCCTTTATCCCTGATGAAGCCACATGCAGGCAAATGCTACTTTTTAAGCACCGACATCAACTGGTGTAATTTTAGGGGCCATGTGTGTGATCCTCCTTCAGCTGCTTCCCCATTGCCAGCGTTGCCAAAACAAGTCAATCCAAATTGCCTCGATCTAACCCAAACTTGTCAAGTTCTTTTGCCCAAAGTTCCTCCTGCTGCACTCAGGACGCACACATCTGAAGTTCCTGAAAGTTTCCCCACTGCACCCGCTTTCTCCGCTCGTGTTGTAACGTTTACCAGCAATCCACTTCGCCTGATGCTGATGTACAGCAGATTGATGTGTAGCCGTACGTACCCGGGGCATCGTCAGGACCAGGTGTCCGGTGGTTTGAGACCTCTGAGCGCTCGAGCTGTCCGGCTTCACTTCAGCGGGCAGAACCACCTGAAATATCTGCAGAGTGAATTATTCACAACTTTAATTAGTGAGATTAATGCTCTGATCTGGCACCGCTGCTGTCCCACTGTGTCAAATGACTTTAATCATTAGTGTGTCTTTTTATAGGAACACTTTCCAGAAAGGACTTAGGAGAGTGACCAAAAATAGCTCTCAATGAGAACAGTGGCAATCAATCACTAAAGTGAAATCCAATGAAAACTAGAATGAGCCATGTGGAAAGACAAATTGAGCGTAAAATTGGACTTTTTCTTCATTTGACTGTTATTTCATACTGAGGGGGAATTTGAGGGAAACCACACTCACCGGGAGCCCCAAAATGAAACAGCTAAAACTGAAGCTTCCCGTTGGACTCTCCTCGAACCGAGTGGCAGTGTGTGGATGACTAACATGCTGGTCAGATGGACTCCCCGGTCAATTCCCCGGGCTCCTCTGGACGAACTAATATTTAAAGGGGATTTTTAAAGCCTCAGTTGATATATCACTGCGTAAATCACCCCCGCCGTCTAATCGGGCTGACCCCTGGCATAAAACAACCATCCATAAATACTGTAACGGCTTGAAGCCGAGCCATGACATTCACAGGACTCTGACTACCTGCAGGGCTCCGTAATGGGAGGGTGGAAACAACAGGAAAAAAGAAAAATTATTTGTGGCCAAACAGCTGTTCAATCAGGCTTGAAGGTGACTGAGGTCCATTTGTGGCAGAATCATTTCTTCAGCTCTGCGGAGGGGACCCGCGGTGGAGTGGACACCTGGAGGTACAAACTCTGGACGACCCGCAGGACCGAGCCTCCCTTCGCAATAAGCTGCAGCCAGACTGCAGCAGATCTCATGCAGGGCTGCAAATAAACACCTGACATGATAAAAAAAAAAAAAAATTGCTCGACTTCTGCTGACGCTGAATCTGGCAGGAAACTCGCCTTATTACAGGTTGCAACATCTAAACAGGGACCACTCGGGGGAAAGATAGTGGCTGTTTCATCTTGGGCAGCTGCCACTTTGGAAGCAGGAAAGAAAAAAAATATTCACGGCAGGAGTTTTAAACACCCTCTCATAAATGTAACAGAACTGTCAGAGTCAGAATTGAACGTGATGATTCAGCACATTCGGACGGGCTTTTATTCGCTCTAAGTGCGACTCTTCATCTCTCACACGTCCCACAGGTCCTGAGTCAGTGGCAGGGAGTATCTCCATGAATCTGCAGTGGCCGGTCATCACATGAATCACTCCATCCCATCGACACATTATGACATTAATAGAGGGACAGTAAAAATAAGAAGGAATGAGAGGAGTAGAACTGAAGGCAGCAATTAAAAAAAATACTCTGTCATCATGTCAGCACTGTGAATGTGCAATGACAATGAAATGTCACTGATGACTAAGTAGCAACAGTAGACGCATAAAAAGTTGGAAGTGGTAAATTACATCGTAATGCGGTTGTATGAGGGTCAACCTGCAGTTCCAATCAGGTGAATGCTAATGCAGCTGAGAATGGTGCAGTTATCCAAACTAATGAGAAGCTGAGCAACTATTTGAAGGGCATTACAGACACATTTTGGTGTACTCGTGTCTGAGGAGAGTTACAGCCATGTAGTCACAGCAGCATGTGAAGGAGTGAAAAGCTGACAACTATTCATCCGAGGTGTGCTGCGACTCTCTGGTGGAGCTGAAGGGCCTCCCCAGTCGATTTATGACCTACACTGCAACCAGGCAGCAGAAAGCAATCCAACGTTCTGGCTTCACTTCTGATGCTCCGCCACATCGTTCATCTTCATAAGATTTATGTGGTGGTCAAATAAACCTTCATTAGAGAGCCGGTGTTCATTAGAGTAAATACGGTGGCTCCTTTCAGTTGGTTGCCAAGCTTCAGTGTCAGCGCAACTGTTCGCCTCTCCAATGTAAAGAGCAGGAGCCTCTGAAGCACGATGAGAACACAGGCATTCACCATCTTTTAGATAACTGCTCCAAATATAAAGAAATACCCTTTCAAAGTATTTGAAACAGGGGGGAATCTTCATCAAACTTACTGAGCAGCCACGGTGAATTTACATTCACTTGAAAACAAGGGGGGAGAATCTGCTTGTTGCTTTCCTGGGCTGAAAACATTTCTGCGCCACACATGTCATTCTGACAGTTGAGACTGTCCTCGCCCGGGAAATCATTTGTTCCAACGTGTGTTTTTCCTGACAAGCAATCTCTTGTGATTGTATGAATGCTGCCTGGTGCCCTTCAAAGAAACAGAGGGACGGCGAGTAATGTTGTTCCAGATGGAGCTTCGAATGAGAGCGGTGGCTCAGGCCCACAGTTTTGCTTTGTGTGTCCCTTCCCACCGACAAACCTCCACGGTTGAGAATCTGATATAAAGAACTTTCATACAAGTGATAAAATAAAGGCTTTGTAAAGCCTTGTTGCATGTGTTTAATGGTATGTGCTACTAATATTCAGCTACTGGCCCACATTCGGTTGTGCATGTATTCAGGAAAAGTGTCTGATGTCAGCTGCATCAGTGGCTCACGGTGAGAGATCACACCTGCTCTATGCAAGCTTTACAGCACGGTTAGTGTTTCTGCTGCATCACAGTTTAAGGCTGCACCAGAGATAAATCAGCATAGCTATCATCGGAACAGTTGCTGAGCAACAGCGCGCCGAGTAAACTTTAGGAGGAAGAAACAAGCTTTTGGATCGCATCCAATTCTCAGCTGCCCTTTAAGACTTTGAAAAAAAAATCTAAATGAATGTGTTTTCGGGAAAGTTCACGATGTGTCACTGCATCCGAAAGGACATAAATCTGAATACTGGACAGCGTACCTTTCCCTTGACTTTGACTCTTGCGTACCTCGGCTGGACATCCACATCTATCAGTGAAGTGTCCATATGTCTGTGAAAAAAAGGTTAAAATCCAAGTAAGTTTCACAAAAAGGACACAAGCACTGATGTGATGCTTAGCTATCATTAATCAGTTATCCAGATAGAAGCCACCTGAAGCACAACTGAAAATCGTGCTGAAACGTTTAACAACCACAACATGTAATAAATATTGGACACTGAGAAATATGTATGTATCTGTCTAAAGAAATATTACAGCAGATGGGAATGATGAGCTCACATCTCCTACCTGTACACTGACAAGTCCAATACTATCGTGTTGTTTTCTTCATTTTCAGTAATGGAGAAATCGAGCCTAAAGGTGCACAGAACAGAAGAAATCATACTTTAACCACTAAACATCCTGCAAATTATGACTTCACTAATTCAGCTTAAGGTGAAAAATTGGATTTTGGATCTATTTTGGGATACAGTTTTACACAGAAACCCAAAATTTACCATTCTTTCAAATTAAACACAAGGGTGAACACAAAGGTAAGTTGCAAGTTAATGTAAGCACTCGTGAAGAGGGAGGGTGTAATATAACTGTGCCAATAATATGTTTGGACTGCGATCAGTGCGGCTGCAGTGACCACATCATCTACTCTCACTGAGAGAAGAAGGCGATACATCACACATTCCTGACCCGAGCGTGTCCTCAGCTCAGATTACAAATGAAATCAGTTGCATTTTAAGGCCTCGACCCCTGTGGCCTTGTTCTTGATATGAACCTCTGGCTAATGGAGGGAGACCAGCGGAGGCCCACGGCTATCAGGTTGCCCACCCCTCCACCCGCCACCTGACATGAAGGCAGGCAGGGCAATTCAACGTGCGAAATCAAAACCCAAACACCTGGAATAAAGCAATCACACAGAAACTGGTTTTCACCTGCCGCGCCGGCAGAGGTAATGGGGAGTCGCGAAATAAAACATTGCAGGCTTGAAAAGCTGTGACGGGAAAATATGAGAGCCAACTGGAACAGATTTGCTCTTTAATAATAGTTGATTTAACGTGCAATGTCTCTCCAAGTGAACAGAAACAAAACAATTCTGTTGCTTTGTTGTTGTTGAATGGATTAAACAATCCAGCCAATCACAGCTGAAAACACTGTATTACTCTCCCGTTACATAACAGCTGAGTCAGTGGACACTTAAACAGAGCTCATGATATTTCTCTAAAGAACAGGGTTTGTTCTGAGCACAGGATCCGCTACATGGACACAAACTCACCAAGCTTGTACGGACATTTCAATAAAGGACTTGAAAGGTAGATATCAGAGTTTAGAATTCATGGTTGCTTATGTGTCCTTGCAGCAGGAAGACTGTGTGGTTTTATCGACCAGTATCCATCTTTTCACTAAGTTCTTACTTCGGCTCGTTGACGTTCAAGACTCGTCCGTCAGCAGTGATCAGGGTCCTGGGAGCCTTCACTTCCTTCTCTTTCTCCCTGCAGAGAAACAGCACAACAAAAGTGTGAGTTTCGGTATCAACAGGTAGTCGAATAGATTCAGCACCAGAGTAGGTGTGAGATCTCACTTTTGCTGTTTACTCTAAAGGAACAAGAAAATTCAGCATCAATCATTTTGAACCATCACTGCATGGATACTTTGGAGTTGCTAATTTGAAAAGCCTGAAAAAGAAATTCCAGCTAATATTTTCCAAAACGGTGTTTTATTGATATGTGAACATTCAAATTCTGAATCCTATCAAACACAAGCCTTTGGGAGCACTTTCTTCCTAAACTCAACTGCCACATTAACGGTTCACTACACTGGTACTACCATCACAAGGAGTTACTATTAACCACATGAAGCAGTCCATGACTCAAGAACAGGCAGGAAAGCGCACGCTTCACGTCCATCTGTCTGTTGGACCCACTGAGCAGCAGATGAATGTGCTGGCAGGCAAAGCAGGCAAGTGTTTAGCACTCTGCGGAGGGCCGGTCGTGACGACCTCCGTCGCCGCTCATCAGCCCCAGAGAGGACGAGTGTGACGGCACGCTCGGGCAGCCTTCAATCTGGTGAACTCCAGGATGTAAAGTTGGCGGTTTTACGAGAGCGACGGGTCTCAGGGCGCTGTAATGATCCATGGGATGCTGTGGAGCCAAGCAGGCAGTCAAGGCACTGACACCATCTCAGTCAATAGTTCAGTAACTGCTGTGGACATCGATGTTAAAGCAAGAGCTTAAAGGAAATGTGGCATGTCACACACACCGTCTCTTTAACAGTTTCTTTCTTTGTGTGAATTCTGCTGAAAGGTGTTTCACCCAAATTTTGAGAATAATGTGGTTCATATTCCCAAAAATGCGATAAATTGTCTGGAACTGCAGGTCCTTTATTGGCCGGTCCAGACATTGGTGGATAAAACCATTGAGATAAAAATGTCCAGTCTTGTGGAAATAATTCACAATGAAAGTGCAAGCTTAGTCACATGAACAGTGTTTTTTCAGGGACATCCAGCTTGAGGAAAATACACAAGTTACTCTGAAAACTCTTGGAGGAATAAGTACGAGGCACTCTGTGTTTGGGTTTCCTTCTGGAGCTTCATGGAGCGTGACATTCAATAGTAACACTGCTCTTTAAGTGAATCCCATTACAACAATAACACTCGGCTGATGACTTTGTCATTTCCCAGTTGAGGGTGCAGCCGGGGTGAGGGAGAGGACAAGTATCCAATTCAACAGAAAGGATACAAAATGGGCGTCTTCGTCATCCCTGTTCTAAAAAGTGGCGTTGTCTTATCCCCCACAAAGTGTGGACCTCACAAAGCTTGGATATGTGTGCTGTAACCCCCCCCATAGAAGATGCGACTGAGCATCTATCAAACAGCTGACTCAGGAGTCATGAGAGGTGACAGCTCCACTGCTGGTTTGAGTGGAGTTCAGAACAGAGGAAAATTGGTTCAGACAGCATTCGGTTGGCCTTCTGCAGGGAGGCGAGGATGACCCGCGCAACTAACGTTTCTGTGTTTGAGCAGCTTCCAAACAGCGGCGTGACAAAGTCCTGACAAGAAAACCACACACAGATAAAAAGTCACACTGCAAGAGTTTGGAGGATGCTGGTGCACTTCTCCTGGTTGGGATTGACTGCCTCCAAATTTTAACTGCTCGACAGCTGTTTAATTCGGGCAAAACGGTTTCCAATTTAGCCAACTGGACATTATCAGTCAGGGTTTTTTTCCAATATAGAATATCTCTTTCAATTTACACAGCCTCCTGCACCATATTGCATGCAAAGAAGCCTTTATGCAAATCTCAGCCCGCTCACATTAATTGCCTGCCTCTTTTTATCAGCTGGTGGGTTTCCTTGATCTCAAAGGGTATTCAGGTTCAGCCGTAGAGGCTGCCGGCAGGACCTGCCGCTCGTCTGCTGTTATCCTTCCTCTCGGAGGAACAGAGCTGCCGTTAAACACAGGAGCGTCTCCTGGCTGACCTTATCGCAGAATCCACCTCAGGAGCAGGAAATTCATCTTTACTGACAATCCTGTGATGGCACGACTGCACACATCATGTCAGCGGGCTCTGACAGTCGCGCGCAGGGGAGACGATAAAAACGGCAACACCATATCACCCCGATTTTATGCTTGGACAGCATGCAGGCACGGGATGTTTTTGTAATGCGGATAAAGAAGTGTCTGTCACAGGTTTGGTGCCTCTTTAAGCGGGGCTTATCCACAGGCAAGAGCTTCACTATTTTATCAAGAGTCAAGGTTTCTTCATGCTTCCTTTAATCAGCAATAAAGCAGATTTGATAAAGCAATCACATGGATTAAAAAGGTCTAGTCCTGATTGGTGTTTACGGTTGCACGTCTCTCTGTGTTTGCCCTGTACTGGACTGTAGAAGGAGGTACGTGTCCCTGGCATGATGTAAAAATGAGATCATCTCCAGGAACCCCCCCCCCCCGGGCCCCTGCCCCAAGCAGGCGAGAAGATGGTTAAAAATTGACAAAGTGCTTCGCAGACTGCGAATAAAAGACGGGCCATTGAGAGAAGAGGACTGATTAAACTAATCTGACAGAAACATGATGTGCACAGCTTGGGAAAGGTTTTCCTCAGGGTGGGGGATTAAGCAGCAGTGAGCGACCAGAATGTTTCAAAGCCTAAACCCTTCCGTTTGAGAAGCAAATGACTGGAAGTATATTATGTTACATTAAAAGTAACATTTACCTGTGGTCCTCCAGGACTCTGCCCTCTAGAAGTATAGTCTATCCAGTGACCCCAAGGGCTGGTGGTTTAATATTCAGTCCATGCTGCAGGGTTCATTCCCCTGTGAACTGGAGACTGGATGCTGGTATCACACAGTCCACTGTCAGAGTGCCCTTGGACACAGATGAAGCCTGGACCGACCCTGAAGTCTCTGAAGTGTTGGATGAGTGTGGGAGGTTTTTGTGTGTATTTATTATTCTGCAGATATATGACATGTCAGGCTTATTTGTCCGGCCTTTAATCACAGTTACAGTGGCGTCTTCGCTGGATTCACATTGTGGGGCAAAAGGAGTACGAAGGAACAGAGTGAAAATAAAAATGACACGCCGCCACCACAGACCGATGACAAGTTGCTTCAATGGCAACAACAGCAAACATAAAGCAAAAAAGGTCTTTCATCAGAGAGAGGAGTCTAACCTTCCACCAAGGACACTGCAGGGATAAATACCTGCTCATCTCTGTGAACGTCACGAGCTCCACAGGGGAATATTACGCCCAGTGGACCAGCTTCACATGTTCCAACATTCAGCTGTGAGTCTGATACTGACATGAGTGATCATCAAAGTGGGAATACTATATTGATTCAGGAATATTTGTTTTTTTCAGGGAGCTTACGCATACATGTTGACTATATCAGTGTGAAAGAGTAGTTTACAAACTACAGTAGCAGTGGAGACGAAGACTAAAAAGGAGGGCCCAAAGTTTTTCTGAGGGGCTCCAAAGAAAGAAAAGATAAAAATACTTGTTGTAACACTTTTTCCTGAAATTTGCAACAAGTTTACACCAGCTGCTCCCAACACTTTTGATGCATAATACTTGTGTGTGGTGTTGTGTAACGAGTGTGCTGTGCTCACTGGCTGGAGTGACAGAGTGGAACCAAACTGCTGTCCACTGATCAGCTGCACTGAAAAACTGTTTGATAGATTTGAGAGATGTTGAGATGCACGCGCACACACGCACGCACGCACGCACGCACGCACGCACACACACACACACACACACACACACACACACACACACAC
>JASSRZ010000042.1:17054947-17078513 GCA_032164315.1 Malacoctenus gilli
CACACACACACACACACACACACACACACACACACACACACACACACACACACACACACACACACACACACTCAATTAACACCTTGGCATGAGAGTCACCTTAAGGGTGAGCACTAATTAGGAGGAGGCATGCTGGTAGAAATTAAGTGGAATCGCTGGTGACCCGCTGCAGCCCGCTGCCGTTCGATTGCTGTTCAAACACACCTGACCGGGATGTAATTAGCTCAGGCCACATCTGGGGAGGCCGCTGCTGTCAAAATGTTTACAATGTTATTGCGCCTTTCAAGGCAAGTGATTTGGGGAGTTTTATTACCAAAGCAGCATTCATTGCACAAATCATCAAAGCTGCAGTCATGACTTGGATGTTCTTGTTCTGTCTACACAAATGAGAAGAAAGGGCTCACGGGCTGGATCTCACCAAGACCAGACCAATGATATTTATAGAAGTCATTCATACATCTTCTAAACAGTTTTGGGTTTTTTTATCGGAGGGAGGGCACAGGAAAATGTTCTGCAATCACATGCCACATCTTCCTCTGAGACTGTAGTTGTGCTGACAGCACATAAACCTTAAAGAACATGGTGCAGCATGAGAATATTGGTCCCACTGCGTGTATTTCACGTTTACGACAAACTATTTCTTCTTCTACCCCCCAAATTTAATTGGTGTCAAATTTACTGGCAAACGTGACATTGGAAAGCATGAGGGATAAAGGACGAAAAAAGACTGAGGAAAAGTAGGCGGGTAAAAGACCTCGTAAGGAAAATGATTTGCATTTCTGCCCTGGTTATTGGCCAACTTCAGTCCTCGAAAGGAATCTCACAGTCGCGAACAATTTTCCCCAAACATTGATGCTGAAATCTGCCTTCACTACAGTTTGCACATTTCTTGTCATTTGAGAAGAAAACACCTTTCATCGTTCAGCGATGTGTCGATTCACTTTATGCCTTGAGGTGATCCGTTGCTACACTTTCGGAGAGATGTTTTGTGTCTTGGGGACCTCTAGTGGCAGAAACGTGCACTGCAGCTTTCCAACCGACAAATCCCTCTCTTGTTAAGTAAACCAATGATAAATGGCATGAACGCCCACTTTTTGAATAGATAACAGGCCCACTTACTTCTCCTTAGCCTTCCTCTTCTCCTCCAGGTGGCGGTGAGTCTCCAGCCGAGACTCGGGGGTGAACGAACACGGCGTGTGCCAGAATTCTTGCTCCCTTCGTTCTTCATCTGATTCCACACCCTGTATGGGCTCCTCCCGCTCCCCGTCCCCCGGCAGTGGTGGTCTGAAGCGACAAGGGGCTGAGATTGTCCTCCAAGCACATTTTCTCGAACTTTGCAACTGTGCCAAATATTCTTGCCAACTAATGAGGGGTTCCTTGAAAGCAAAACTTGTGTTTACGTCCTGATATTTTGAGGGAAAACAATATTCAAGCAACGAAATAGAGGCTAAGCAGACACACTGGAGAGATTGTCAGTGCCAAACAAGAAGAGAGAGAGAGAAGTACACCCACACTTTCATACACATTAAAACATGTAGAATCAGCATTTAATGTGATAGGCACGCTTTTGGACTGTGAGAAAAGAAAACCCTGAGTACTCAGGAAGAACTTCCACATCCACAAGTAAAACATGCAAACATCAAGATCCCCAACGGAACTGAGAAGGGATCATCTCTCTGTGAGGCGAGACATTGAACTTCTCTTTTTCTTGTATCTGCTTGTTTAATTTACATATATATGCAAGCCCAAACTTTTCTCTTTGAAACTCCACAAAAACAATTGCACTCACGCTGTGTCATTGATGTCAGTGTACCACCGGCCATCAAACCCCGGTTTCCTCTTCTTGTTTTCCTTGTCCTCTCCGTCTGCCCTCCGCTGCGCCTCCTCTTTCTCTGCAGCTCTTCGCCTCAGGTATTCCCTCTCCTGCTCCCTCACTCGCCTCCTCACCTCCTCCAGGCCCTGAAGGGATCGGATTCTCTCCGAGTGGCTGATGTCCGTCCCATCCAGCCTCTGAGGACACACACAGTTTGGATTTTGGATTGGAGTCGCAATGGGGGGTTTTCTGCAGATATTTTAATGCAGAGCAGCCAACCATTGTTTGTATGACATAAGCTGGTCAGGTCACCTGCAGTTGTGGCAGAGAGGCCACCACATATTGCCTGTAGCCCTCAAACTCAGTGCAGGGGTTGCCCACCAGATAAAGCTCTCTGAGGTGGATGTTGTACTTTAGGGACGTCACACTGCTCAGACGGCCAACAAAGTTGACTGTCAAATCCAACTTCTGGAGGCTCTCACAGCCTGTTGGCAGAACACAAACATGTGAGAATTTTGTCTTCAGGCTTGTCAACTGAAGAAATAGTCAATCACAAAAGACAGCAAAACTGAGTTGAGATATCCCAGAGGATTTGGATCTCCTGAAGCTTCAGCTTCCACTGACCTTCAAGGTTTTCAATGACTTCAATGTTGTTTAAGGCCAGATTCAAATACTCCAGTTTCTTCAAGCGACCGACGTTCTCTTGCAAAATCAAGGAATCCAAAATGCATCAGTCAAAACAGTTGATTTTAATGCAATCACAGAGGCCAGTAATGTAGTCAATATTTGATAACGTGCAGTTACATATAACTTGAGGTGTTTGGCAGCTTTCGTACATACAGTATACTGTCTACGATTGGCATGCTAATGCCGAGTGTTGAGTGGACTGCTCACCTATCTTGGGAATGAGGTTGTTTTGCAAGTAGAGGATCCTCAGGTCCCTGCACCACCTGTCAATGTGTTCGATCCTCTCAATATCCTGCTGGTGAAGAGAAACCTCCTCCAGGGAGAAGATCTCACACTCGTTGTGCTCTGCGCGCCTTCGGACCATCTCCTCTGTGACTGGACGCAAGAACAGTTAATCTTCCAGTGTTTTCTACATTTTGACTGACTTCAGAGCTCCCCACTCTGTGCAAAATACTTTTCCTGATTTTTTTGTTGCTTTTTCCCACATCAGTTTATCTTGAATAAGCAACAATAGAAGATTGCTGATACACACTTTGTTTTCCACAAATCACCTAAAACACAAACGCATCTTACATTCTTCTGCATGAGGCAGCAACATCATATACAGAAGAAGAAGCAGTCAGTTGTCTTTATCACTGAGCCTAACGTAATGGCAGCTTTAACTACTTACAAAATGACATCCATTTCGGTAAAAAGATACACAAAATACACGAAAATCGCTAGACTGAAGGTGTTGAACATAAAATTAAAAACAGACATCAATATAAGGAAGGTTTTAGTTCTTAAAATGGGTTCAAACTTACTATACACCATCTTAGTCTGTTGTCAACCGTTGCTATGGAAACGGCCTGCTGCTGCGTTTAGTGTTGTAGGAAATCTGACAAAAAAAAATTTAGGGGTGTGGAGGCGTTAACTAGGTCAGCTCGTAAAGTGTATATCATGAAATTGCTCCTTTCTGCAGTCGGGTCTTATGTTTTTGTGCTCAAAATCTAAGAAGGAACATTGTTGGGAGAAAAAGTTTGTAAAGTATGAAAACCCTTGTAGCTATAATCTTGAGAGTATGTCACAATATGGGTCTGAAATGGGAAAAATAAAATTTAGCCATTGTGATTTATCATCTCAATCTAACACAAAACTATTCAAACATTTGCAACGCGCCTATGAAGTAAACACGCCAAACATTTTATTTTGAAAGAGGTAAACGGGAAGTTGCTGAGGGCACGCTGAAGCCGAGATAGCCGAAACTCCAAACAAACAGGGGGCCGCAGCAATTCACCGCCTCCACGGGCGCACGGTGGAAGAGACGATTACTGAAGCAGTCCAAGGCGTGTTCCTGCGTTTGCTCATTCCTCGTTCATTGAATTCGCGTTTCTGCGGCCGCTGTCGCTCTTCGTCCCGCCCGAGAATGACGGCTTACAAGGCGTTCCACTCCCAGTTGACTTCCATCATGGAGGCGCTGGCCAAAACGGCCGTGGCGGAGATCTGCGAGCTGGTGGACGACAGCTACGCGGTGCTGCAGCTGGAGATCACCCGCAGCCACAAAGAGAACGAGGCGCTGAGGAGGAAGCTGGAGCTCATCGAGTCCATCATCGCCCGGGGTAACCAGGGGAACGCCGGGATGTTGGACTACGGCGGCCCGGTGGATGAAGGGGATGGCGGCGTGGAGCTGGATTTCACCGTCGGTGAGTTGCAGGGCCTGTTGTTTTTGTTGGGTTTTTGGAGTCAACTCATCTGTTTACATTCATGACGAGTGACGGTGACGGAATGTACGCTGGCTGATCGCTCTGAAACGAACGCTGTGACTCCACACCAACACTAGCAAATTGTCAACACACTTGCTTCTGATAGTTGTTTTATAACAGACCAAACTCATTGAAATTCAGGGGCCTCATACCTCAGTATGATCTTGAGTGAGCCACATCCTTTCATTCTGCAGAAAGATCTTTAAATTAGTACTTTATAGAAAAGTTTGTGGTCTTGAAATAAAAACAAAATGCTCTTTCACAATGCCTCCAAGTGCAAAATAGAGTGAAGCGCCATGTTATTCATTTAAAACTACAATTTCCTCTCGGAAATTAAAATTTAATTCAGATCACCTGTTTTACAGCCGTAATGATTTTTGTAATGTCATTCTTTTGTTTTTGTCAGTTCAACCAGATCATGCCTTACCAACTGGATCCTGCTCCAAACAGCTGAAAGCCTCAAACATCCGAAGATGTGGACTGACCACTGTGACAGGAGTGACCAAAGAAGCGATAGATGGGGTGAGGCTTCTGTTGAAAGGAACAAACTTTGCATATCCTCAAATTTAGACACAAAGTGATTAGAGTAACACAAAAGCTTTCGTACAGGGATTATTTGATTTGTGTTTTGTTTGCATAAACTGAAGTGGTTGCCTCTACTATTTTATCTCAATCACAGTTGCTTTCTGTTTTTAGGGTTCATCCACAGCGGTGGAAGAACAGCATCTTGACCAAAACGTTGTTCGGATAAAGGAGGAGACTCCAAACGAAGAGGTGAACAACGACCTGGCAACAGATGAGCTGCTCTTGAATGAAAACGGTAGGAAACATCACGCAGACAAACATTTTTATGCCGTTGATAAAACACTAGTCCAAGGCTGCTGACTGGCATTAGTTGAGAAAATGTTGGAGCTGTTGAGACCAGACCATGAATGTATGGCATGATAAACTAAATGGATCATATTGTAATGAAATATACCGTGTGTTCATCAGCTTCTACAAAATGTACCTGAATGCTTGGTGTGAAAGAAAATGACCTCGTCCACGAGTATCAACGACCAGCTCGTAATACAACCATTGATTCTGCTGAGGTCATGCTTTGTGGCATCGAATGAAATCCAAGCCTGGATCTCCGCTGCTCCGTGTGGAACTTGATCGATTTGTTTGTCTTCAGGGACGGAGATGCTGCCGTCAGAGGCAGACGACAGCGACGAGGGGCCCTCTGGGGTGCGGCTCTCGGCCTCGGCCGCCGACGTGAGGCCGTGGGACCAGAACAGCGACGAGCTGTCGGAGCGCCTGGAGAACCAGGAGCCAAACAGCGTGCCGGGCTCTCCCGCACCTGTGGGGACCACCGACAGCAGCTCTGGGGATGCGGACTGCTTCGCTCTGTCTGCTGCCCAGACCGCCAAGTCATTCCGGCTGAGGTCAGGAGAGAGTCCGGGCTCACTGCCCGGGAGCTTGGAGCTTAAGCGAGGTATTTCTCTGATCAGCTCCCGCCACTACGACGCGGAGTTGGATCTGTGCTCTTCGTGGCCCACTCAAGGTCTGCCCAGCATGGTGACAGTCCCACACCGGTCCTATTTGAAGGCGGACCACCGCGCAACACACGTGGACAAGGCCGACCTGAACATTGCCAACTTCCCATTGGCGTTCTCCCTGAGCGGCTCCAGACTGGACCCCCTGGATCTAAACAGGTACTGCCGGGACCGACGCTTTGTCTGCAGCTACTGTGGCAAGTGCTTCACCTCCTCTCGCAGCCTGGAGACGCACGTTCGCGTTCACACCGGCGAGCGGCCGTACAGCTGTGCCCAATGCGGCAAACGATTCACTCAGTCGGGCCACCTGAAGACACACCAGAGCGTCCACACTGGAGAGCGGCCGTTTGCCTGCGAGCACTGCGGAAAAAGGTTTGCCGGGAAGCAGAACCTGAGGATCCATCAGCAGAAGCACCACATGGGACAAGTGGCCGCTCCCATTCAACTGGAACACTGACTGGCCGCAACACTGTGCTGAAAAAGGCTGAACTGAACCAGAACCTCACTGCTGTGACTGAACTGACCTCTCAATTACAAGTTTTAGAGTGAACAGGTGCTGTAACATAAAGTTGATCTATAGTTCTGACTGTTGTAACTGTCTGGCCTTATTCATTTGCAACCATCTGCACTGCCTTGGTATAAAAAGCGGTCCTCTGACCTGATCTCTATGAATTCCTTACCTCAATGAAAGTGTGGTCCCTTTTCAGGTCCACTTTATCACTTTAGTACTGCCTGATGAAAACGGTTTCGAACAAGGCAACACTTGCAAGAAGCATGTGAATGTTTTTTTTAGTTGGTGGATATCTGAAATAAAAGTGTGCAATCTTGGAGGAAACGTTTGTTTTCTAATTCTTGGGTTTCATCTTCAGTCCAAACGTGCTCTGTTTTTTTTTTTTGCAAACAAATTGGCCATTTTTGCAAGATATACCAGTAAATAAGGGTCGGGGGTCAAACTGAAACAGCAATGCACGGATTTCAAGTGACGCAAAATTTAAGTATTGATAAATTTGTGACAAAAATACATAGACTATACGAGAAATAATAGATTAAATGGAGTCCAATTGTAAACTGGCAACTCGTGCACCGTCCTGACAAAGAGCAAACTGAAATAGATGGACACGAGCCAAGAGTTGATTGCGAGTCAAAGCTATATGCAAGAATAAACGCAAAATTGAGGTGGAAATCAAACTGTTTTGATCGTTTTAACCAGCGGACTCTTATTGTGGAAAGAATTCTGTTGTGGCGGAAGTCAGTGCAAGTGTAGTAGGACGGGGTCTCTTTTGTGGTTGGAGACGCTTCAGAGAAGACGACGGGAGAAAGGGCGACTAGAAGTCCGACTGGACCTGCACTGCCGCTCCGTCCCACGGTCGGCCATCGGAGCCCGTCGAGGAAGAGTTTCGAGTCCCCCCTCGGCTCCCCTCCCCTCCCCCTCCTTCACCCAGCGGGATGGCGGTGATGAGTAGCGCGGCGCTCCACGAGCAGCTCTCAATCATCATGGGCGCGCTGACCAAAGCGGCCGTGCTCGAGATCTGCGAGCTGGTGGGCGAAGGCTACGCGGCGCTGCAGCGGGAGGTCACCCGGAGGCGCAAGGAGAACGACGACCTCCGCAAGAAACTGCACCTCATCGAGTCCATCGTGGTGCGGGGCGGCGGCGGCGGCGGCGCGACGGAGTCGGCGACGCTGGAAGCGCAGATCGTCGGGTCGGTCGCTGAAGAGGCGCAGCGGCAGGACAGTGACGGAGGAGACGCCGCTGCGGTGGTCTTACGGGAAGGGGTAAACTGTCCTTCATATCAGTCATACAGTCCACTTTATAGTTTAGTTATTGATCCTCGTTGATCCGTCACCAGCCCATCTTTCACGATAGTTCACCGTGTTGATCACCTGATTTACTGTTTACATTCGAGTCCAAGTGAGTCTGTTGTGACATCAGTGACAATCATGCTGCTTTTGTGGCGTTCACAGTTTCCAGACGTGGTGCTCATCAAGGATGAGGGCTCGGACAGCAATGAGACTTTTGAGGAAGGTGAGTGGAAACAGATGCGCATTCATTGCTCTTTAGCCACACTTGTGGCGGAAAACTCCACAAACTCCCAACACAAAGGTCCCGAGCACAAATCTACTCCTGGACTGATCGATCATGGTGATCAACACTACTCCTCGAAACCAAAACTGCTTTTCCACACGAAAATCATGAAAATAATCAAACTGTTGAATTCTTTCTTTTTAGTTGCGAGAAGACCTGCTGCTGATGGGGGAGCGGCTGCAGTCAGCGAGGCCAGAGCGCCCACTCAGACCAGGCAGCGCCCGAGGAGAACACATCCAAAGGGTGATGATGCTGCGAGGAAGTTACCCGCTGACTGTCTGAACGCACCCAAGAAGAAGGTCGTGTCCGGCTACAGTCTGGACTCTCCTCGCAGCGAGCTGGAGGCCGGCGAATCCGGGTCTTCTTACTCGTCACAGATGGACTCAGACGTCCATCTAGTTCAGGACTGCTCTCTGGTTCCTCCCAGCTCCAACAGACAGGTGCAATTTAGCTGCAGTGTTGTGCAGGAGTTGCCGTCGAGGAGGCCGGAACTGGATTCGAGCGTGGACTCGGCCTGGGCCAAGCAGTCCAGGGGTCCGGTGGCTTATGCTCAGTTCCAGCACTGTGAAAACGTGGAAGGCGAGTCGTTCGGGCTGAAGGTGATCAACGTGTCGGGCTCCACCTCCACCGACTGCCAACTGTCGGAGAGCAGCAGCTCTGCGTTCGAGTACGAAGACGCCGAGATGTTGAGCTACGCCCTGTACGGCGAGCAGTCGGGCCCGTCGCAGCTCTGCAGCGGGCAGCACGGCGGCGCCAGGAGAAAGCGCTTCGTGTGCTCCCACTGCAACAAGTCGTACGCCACGGCGCAGAACCTGGACGTTCACATGCGTCTCCACACGGGCGAGAGACCGTTCAGCTGCTCCCACTGCGGCAAAAAGTTCACTCAGTCGGCTCACTTGAAGTCGCACCTCAACATTCACACTGGGGAGCGGCCGTTCGTCTGCTCGCTGTGCTCCAAGAGCTTCATCGCCAAATACAGCCTCAAGTTACACATGAAGAAGTATCACCAAAGCATCTGAAAGAATAAATTATGAACTATTCGTGTAAAAAGAGCGACGAAGGCTAAAGAAAAGTAATGTAACTTGAGGAAATGGCAGCTGGGGTTTTTCGTCACTTTGTTTCTAGAACTTTAAAGAAAAATGACAAACTATTGAAGATTCATAGCAGATACATTATCAGATAATGAACAATTATGGACATTTCAACAATGACTTCATTTTCTACTGTTTTTTCAAATAAAACCTTGTTGGCATGGAAAAGATGGACATTTTAATTAATTTTGTGATTTGTGACGGATTGTAAGATGGAAAGAAAATACTTCCTAATGAAGCACCTAATGGACTTCTATGTGACCGTGATTTTACTCGTGTCAAAACTATGGTCACACTGTAATGTGTGAAGTTGTGCTGTAAAGCAGTTTTTCGTAGCTTAAAACACAAAAAGACGAGATTATAAGTGACCGTGTTGGTCTCACCTTGCAAGCTTGTCCCAAAAAACAAATAGATTGAGGTGACAACGCTTCAGCAGAAGCATACAAGTCTGGAAGGAGATTGAAGAATCTGATCAGATGATTGAGCTTGAGCGCTCTGTTGCCGCAGTGGCTCGTCTTCCCCAAGACACCCTCGTGTGTTCTTCAAATGAAACGCCTGAATTTGCATCTGACTGAGTCCATCAACGTCCCTGCTGCCTCCTCCTTTTTCTGCTGTCTGGCAGTTCATCCACAGCATCATTTTCACCTCCGTGACCTTTATCCCTCCTACATACAAGACCATCTGAACCTTGTTTGTCTCCATCTGATACGATTTCTACTGCCTGTTCGGCTAGCTCCCAGAGAAAACCTCAACATGGTACACAAAGGAATCACTGTATTTAAATATGAATACGAAGAAAACAGAACAAAACATATGCGATATTCTGGTAGGTTTATGCAAGCAACTCATTTTGAACTGTGGGTAGTCTGAGCTGAATACTCAGGCCCACTGCATCTCTACGATTATTATCAGTCATCTTGGTGGTACCTGGAGAGCCAGGTACTTTCTGAGAAGGAACTTTGTGTAAAAAGTTGAAGAATCTCAGCTACAATGCCACGCACATGCGCAGTCCGGGTTGTTTTCCTTTTTTCTGCCAGGCGTCACTTCCTGGTTCGTGTCTGGTTGCAAATGAGGGGGAGCGCAAATTACAGGTGAACGGACCGGGAGCTACCGTCTCTGGCGTCGCTACCAGCCTCACGTCGGCGATTCGGACCACGAGGCGGGACAAACACACACGTATTGGGGTCGAGAGCACAAAAATGTCCCCCGCCGCCACCTTCCATGCACAGCTGGCCTCCATCATGGAGGTGCTGGCCAACACGGCCGTAGCGGAGATCTGCGAGCTGGTGGACAGCGGCTACGCGGTGCTGCAGATGGAGATCTCCCGGAGCCGCAAAGAGAACGAGGTGCTGCGGAGGAAGCTGCGGCTCATGGAGCTGCGGGCCTCCCGCGCGTCAGCCCTGCGCGCCGCGGCCACCGCCGGCGGCTCCGGGCTGCTTCACGCCGGCGGTCGGACGCGTGTGCAGCTGATTGTGCAGGGCAGCGAGCCGCGGAGGAACGGGACGCCGACAGGTAACACATGAATGAGCACAATGAGAGGCTGCATCACAGCTCTCGGTGACGAGGATGCCACGGCAGCAGAGTGATCTCTGCATGCATCAGTGGGCTGTCAACTTGGGGTCTGAGGGTGTTTCTAGTAGGGGTGCAGAAAACCTCAGCAAAACACCACCTGAATGCAGACCCCAATAAACTGCCCAAGGTGTTAATTCTGATAGCTTCTGATTTGTAAGGTCTCAGAATCACTTTCTGTTCTGCCTCTCTTCATCCAGATCTGGCCTCGTTGTCCCGACTGTCCAGCCAGGAGCCAACACAGCGCAAAGACCCCAGTCCACCAACAGCCCCGCCATCTGAAACTAAACTGGAGAGCGTGAGTAGAGGAGAAAGATGTGATGGAGAGGCATGTGTCCATCATTAAAGTAGTTTTCTCGTTTACAGCCTATTGAAGTTGAGGCGACGGCCATCATTAAAGTGGAGGATGATGATGACGAGTCCTGGTCACAACCCGAAGCGAACAGTATGTCTTTTTGTTTAGATATATCGGCACTTTTGTCAGTATGTCTTCTTACTCTGTATTTCTGTTTCGACAGAGGTTTACTGTCCTGCAACTCACGGACAGCCAGCTGACACAGAAGTTTTGTCCCCGTTGGTCAAACAGGAAGTGGAGGACGACAGTGGCGCTGCTTCTCAGTCGTGGATGAGCGGAGAAGTCAGCTCAACGTCCATGTCCAATCAAAAGACAGCGACCACCGGGCAGAGGCCTGAAACCGGCAGCTATGACTGTGTGATGTTCGAGGCCCCGCTTCAGCAGAGCTCCCATGTTTCCCAGAATGCGCTGGGTGCAGACCCTGGTTGCTCCTCTGGCATGAGTAACTTAGACAGCAGCAGTAGCTTCCCTTTCAACATCAGCGATGCCAGTTTGCAGCCTGTTGGCTTCCAGAGCAGCCAGCAGAGAGCGCCGCTGCCTGCAGAGGACCGGCAGCTTCCTGCCAGAAAAGCGGTGACAGCAAGGGTCTCCTCCGCCAGGAGGGACGGCCCGATACAGCACGATGGAGCCGGCAGGGACGACCCAGGGGGGAAGTCGTTCGTGTGCAACTACTGTGGGAAAACACTGGCCTGCTTCAAGAACCTGAAGACCCACATGAGGGTCCACACGGGGGAGAAACCTTTTGTTTGCGCGCTCTGCGGCAAGCGCTTCTCAGACTCCAGCAACCTCAAACGCCACCAGAGCGTGCACACCGGCGAGAAGCGCTACGGCTGCGTCCACTGTGGCAAGCGCTTCGCACAGTCGGGGTCCCTAAAGGTGCACATGACCGTCCACACAGACTGCAAACAGTTCAGGTGCTCCTTCTGTGGCAAGACGTTCATTTCCAGCAGCCACCTGCGCCGGCACATTTCGATCCACGCAGACGAGAAACGACTCGGAGACTCGTCGCCGTGAGCAAAGCCGGAAGATTTCCTCTGGTCAGATTTCACTGAAGCTACTCAAGGAACATCTGAGTGATCCTCCGATTGGACGGGTTCAGACTGAAAAGACGGTCACTGTGTGCAGTCCAGTTTCTGCAGAAGTTTGTGGGATTGTGACGAGTTTCACATTCCTTTAATTAGAATTCAAATGTCCACTTAGATACCATCATTCGTAGGCACTTCAAACACCATTTAAGTTCAGTGGTGAAACACTGAAATTTATCATAAAGATCCAAATTTACTTTATAAAAGTCCCTTCTTAAAGTCGGGACCATCTGTCTCAAGGGGAAGCTTGTAAAAGGTCAGCGATCAACCTTCGCCTTTATTTTATTACAGGTGAAGGCAACTGAAACCTGATATGAAAGAATTGTGCTTATCAGCACATGATCACAAAGTTAAAGGTGCATTGGCTCCTACAATTTTCACTTTCAGAATAAAAGCAGTGTAACACCTGTTGGTTTTCTTTCCCATAAAATAAAAGAAATATTTATTTTGAAACCACAAAACATCCAGGACTGAATTCAATTGGATTGAATTGTGTCCTGTTTTTTAACTTCTAACTTGGCCTTTACAAATGTATTGAGGGGCTCTGCAAAGTGAATCCTTCAGCTCCATAGAAAGAACATGAAACTGTGGTGTTTTTGACCACACGTTTATGCCACGTAACCTCGGTTCCCCAAGTTCCTCGGCCTCGCCTGCTACCATCCCAAAAGAGACAGTTTTTTTTTACTTTGTCTGTTTTTAGGATAACTCGGAAACTTCAATCTAAACTTGTGGTCTGTGAGATAAACAGAATTTAAAAGAAAGAAACACATTCTGGTTTTATGAAAGGTATCCACTTTATATTCTTGGGTTTTAGATTAAAAGCTTTTTCCAGTGGTCAGGTTGTTGTTTTCTACAGCCTCTAGAATCAAGACTTGTGGCTCGTCACACTCCCACAAACACAAGCTCCAGTTTGTCGGAAGTGTTTTAACATTGTTTTCTTCTCACTTTGTGAAATCCATTCTGAGACCCTCAGAGCTGATGTCGTGCCTATTTTTTTATCATTACGACTCCAGAAGGAGCCCCGCCACACCCACCTTTGAAGATAGTGTTTTCAAAGATCTGATGATTTAATGTTGTAACGCAATTCATCAAATAAACTCTGGTAAACGAGACCTCACAACTTTGCAGTTTTTGGTCAAAAGTTTGACTTCTAATTCAGCAAAACAACCTTTAGAAATATTCAAAGAATAATCACTAAACGGTTGACAAGTACAAATTGTACAATAGAAACTTCTGAGACTCAATGTTGATATCTACAGGACTACATTTTCAATCCAACCTATTTCTCAGTGTCCTTGTTTTTGCAGTTTTACTTCCAGGACGACAGTCTGTATTTTAAAGCACAAATCCAATTTTGTTCAGTACTTTTACTGCTGCTCTCGCAACAGAAGTAACGTCTACATGTTTCAGCCACAGCGAAGCAGTTCCACTCACCTCTGAAGCTGGAGCTCCGGCTGCCTCCAGGTGAGCTGATGAGTTTAGCAGGTGAGTTCACTCAACACCTGCTGACTGCTTCCTCTCACCAGCTGGGATGGATTGGTTATTCATTTAAAAAAACAAAACAACATACAGCAACTGAAGAGCAAGCTTGGCGGGAAAAAGGGTAGCATCGTAGTTATGTAAGGAAAATTTTAAAAAACCCATTTATGTGAAGTTTTGGGAGTTTTTGAACCAATAGATGTGAGAAACTAGTTTATCTACCGAACAGCTGACCAGGGCATAATCTTTTGATATATTTATCATCATTTTAAAAACTAAAATTTCACACTAATTCTGTTAAAAATATTTCTTAGATTGTACATTTTTCTTGTGACCTCAAAAGAGAGAAAAATGACAAAGCCACAGAGTTTTGTCGATGTTTATTAGATAGCAGCCATTCAAATTCAATTAAACATTTTCACCAGAGCTGGAAGGTTTTTGTCAACAGGTAAAAAAACCCCCAAAACTGTCAAGATTAAATCTTAAACGCAGCGCCGACATCCGTCTTCAGAAGACCAATTACCCCGAGCCCGCTCTCTGATCTGCTGTCAGTTCATTTGGAATCGTTCCCTGACAGAAACGCAGTGATCAACACTGTAGACAAAACTGAAAAGACAATTTATCCTTTCAGCTGTCGTTCAGAGAAACTAATTTTTCCCTTTGACTGCCTGAGGCCGTCCATCTTTTTAACGTCCCAGTTTGCTCTCGGTTTAAGTTTTATTCTTACAGTGCTCACAGATGTTCAAAAATTTTTCTGATAAAAAATAACTAGAAGTGCTGTCACAATGCTGACAATGCAGTCAGAATGTACAACATTATATACAACATTTGTAAATGTGTGTTCAGTAGCTGCTCAACACGACATCTTCAAAAAGAAGAGATTTGAACATTAATTTCTCATGTTTGTTTGTTTTAAGCTGCTTTCATTAATATCTGCCCACCAGGGGGGAAGGGGGGGGGGCGATCACCATGACACATCAGACTAACAATAACAAACATCATTCACTGGAGCTGCATTTGTGTTATCAGTTTCTATTTGGTCTCTAATCATTGATGCAAAACAAGGAGGTGCAGGAAGCTAAAAAGCTACACAGAGCTGCAAATGACACAATTCACATTACACTGTATTTCTTTGTTTCACTACTGATAGACACATTTTTTGCGCATTTCAATGCATAGACAAGCACACTGGTATTAAAAAAGTGAAATATATGTTCATGTCCACTGGCAATTGCATGTGACATCACTTCCTGAATTGCTGTGTATAAACACATGGCACTTTGAAGTAAATCCCAACAGCTGTGGTGGGATTTGACCCATATCGGTTCAGTCGCACCAAAACTGTGACATTTCAAAATCAATCTATCAAAGTGATATTGCATGTACAATATATCAACTCAGTCAACTGATTTATCATAGCAGATATGTTTTTATAGACAGAGATAAAATCAATGGTAGCTTATTAACTGAGAGTCATCGCTTTAGATTGTTAGCGATGTACAAAGTTCACGTTTACAACTTGATTGACAACATATTGCTGCATTTGTGGTACCAAACTGATGTTTGAAAATATTCTTTAAAGTTGTAAATATTCATTAAAAGAATATGATTGGTGCCTTATTTCCAGCTGTAAATACAACTTGGACGTTTTTTACACAACAGTAATTCCCACGTGACTTAAGCGCATCACAGTTACCAAACCTGAGGACAATTTATCTATCGTGAGGCATTCAAGTGACGTTTCTCAGCTCCTCTGGTGAACACACACAAACTTTGTTACACAACAACAAAAGAGTTTCCCATAGGAAGAGTCGAGGTGTGCTGCTGGCAAAATGCAGACTCAGCTCGTCTCTTCCTTCTTCACTCTTGGCATATTTTGAGGCCCAAACATGATCGACTCATTAAAAAAATTCTTTATAAGGTTAAAGCCTCATAAAGATGTACAGTACTTGTTTTATCTTGATCATTTTGAACCACACTTCTTTTCCTGATGAAAGCTTCGGAACACACCTTCACACAAATGTGATGAAGCCTGTTACTTTCCATCAGCCTTAACAACAACAGTCTCCATAACCACTGGAGCAGCTTTTCAGGCTTCCCCTCTGTAACGTCCCTGTATTCATTTTAATTTTGTTATCGTCGAGCTTCTGCGCTGCTGGCTGATATAAAGGCACTTACTCTTGAAGAGTTTGACCACAAAATGCAGAATATCACACAAGACTTGTCACTCATAAAGCAACGTGTCTCACAATGAAAATAATGGCTGATGATAGTTATTGTGAGAAGACTTCAGCGTGATCAATCAGGAGATCAGGATCGGGTGCAGCTTGGTCTCTGAAATAAGTCTGTGCTTACTTTTATTTTGGAACAAAACTCTTCATGTGGTTTCTTCAGGAAAGAAATGGCACTTTTGTTCCCTGCCATTAGAAATGCAAGGAGGCTTTTGTGCAGCTGGTTTCTCTCAGAAACGTCACAGCTTGTATTCGATCTGATAGAAGTGAGGCTCTCTGTTTCTTGTATTTCAAAACCTGAATCAGTTTTGCAGACATGAAAAAAGTCTGACATTTGGTCACTTTGGACAGCCCAAAAAAGCCAAGTGTAGAGATACACTTTAAATATGGACATAAGATACACTTTATAGTTGATATATGTCATTCATCTTGATAGCTGCTAAACTACAGTAATATGTGTCACTGTGTTTCCGAGCTTCCTTTAACATTTCAACAATGCATTGTTTGTGAGCCGGAGGAGTTCCAACAGGATGTTTTGAAGTTCCAACGTTAACATAAACAAGTCCGATTAGTCAATACAATCAGACTTTTCCTCATTTCAGCAACCGACTGTGCTGTAATTTGGATCCAAATCGTGCTCTCCCCTCGAACAAGCTCTGCTGTGAAATGTTTTCCAGAGTTCAGAACGAGATCGTTCATTAGGTGTAACTAACATGCAAACAGTAAATGCAATAATACCTATGAAAGCATTTCTACTGAGTCCCATCCCACCTCTTTCTTCAGTTTATTCCAGTCTCAAAAACACAGAAACTGCCATTGCATTTTTCTTCTCTTCACTCGTTTCTTGACGTGATATCCTGGAAAATAAAACAAGGGGTTGACTCGCTTTGTTCCCAAGTGGATATTGGGATGGATGTTGTTGAATTCAGGCATTCTGATCACACAAAATTCCAAAACTGAAACTCTCATGTGTATTAATTGTTAAGACTCAAATGTGAGGGTAGTGAAATTGCCCTGCTTTCCAGGAAAAACGATCAATCGGGACAGTTCTGGGAAACGGGGACTCACCTCCGTCTTCGCTCGCCTCCACTCGCCCATCGGGCCCGACTTTGTCAGCACTGAAAAACACCCAAACAATGTTTTACTGCACAACTTCTATTATTAGTTGAATGTGTTTGTGTCTATGATGTTGGACTCTGTAGCTTTGACATCATGAACAAGAAGATATAAAACTAAAGGTATTTTCTTCTAAAGGATTTGCATCAGGACATGACCAGACTCACCCATGAACGTCGTGATCATCATGAACACAGTCAACGCTACAGCGGCGCTCCACCACAAGCAGCTGCAGAGAAGGATAAAAAAGAAGGGTTTGTCACGTGACTGTCGTTACGTTCCTGAAAAACCAAAAAAAAGCAGGGCTTTACCGTGAGTATAGAGCAGTGAAGATGAAGATGGTGAAAAGGAGAAGGAGCAGGCCCTTCACTGTTAACCCTGAAACAAAAAGATACAAGTGTGAAACTAGTAACAGTTGCACAAGAAGACAACATCCGTTATTGTTGCGATTGTGTTTCTACTGCACATCTGCAGCAATGTTGAAACTATAATTACAGAATGAAAAATCACAAAAACACAGGAAAAACTGCAACGGCTGGTCACTGATTTTTTTTTTCTGTAACTGTGTTCGATTGTAACTCAATTTCACGCTCAATTTCTTACCTGTGTGTTCTGGCGACGCCTGACAGCAGCAGGTGTTGGTGAAGAAAGGTGACGGAGGCGGGACTTCAGAGAGGCCAGCCAGTGACTGGGTGAACCTCTCCTTTGATTCACAGATCTCAGAGCAAATCTCCTCCTGGAAAAGCAGCTTCTGTGGTGGGGACTCTTTATCGGCTGGAGGCGGGATCTCTGTCGGGTCTGAGGGGGAAAATATGAAATTGACACGAATCAAAACTCCAACATCGATGATGTTGCTCGTTTCTGTTTATAAACAAACTAAACTTTGCGTGGTTTAAAGCTGTGACCGACCGTATGTGAAGCTGCGACTGTCGTCCAGCTCGGTGCTGTTGAGCCTCGTCCATGATGGTTCCTCTTGTGGGGCCGGACTTTCCTGACTGGCCCCAGTCCAGTCGAGATCCCCGCTCTGGTCCAGGTCTTGTTTCTGCTCCTGGTCCTGGTCCTGGCTCTGGCCCCAAGCCGTCCCAAACACGCCTCGGAACACTTTCTCGTCCAGCCACGACTGGCAGCTCTCGGTCACGTCGCTCAGCAGGCTGACCAGAGAGTTACGAGGTCGCCGTTTGCGTCGGAAAACCCTGGAGATGGAAAGAACATCTCAAGGTTTTTCTCTTCCTTTTTTTGTAAAATACATTTAAGAGCAAAAAATATCACACTTCATGATTTTTTAAAGTTTAGGACATCGAATCAATTTCAGGCAATAATTGTTGCTTTTTTCTGGAGGGGGAGGTTATCACTCAGTCAGTCTCAGTTGATTACAACCCCCCTCCCCCTTAAATTACGCAAAACTTTCTAAAAGTAATGATTGAAAAACCAAAACACACTGACAGAGACTGATAAATGACAAAAGAACCAGTGTAAAGACAATATGCTATATAAAAAAAAACTTAAAAAGACTTAAAAGAATCAATCAAGTATGCAACAGGTTGGGCACAACGTGTGACAGATTGACAGAGTGTTTCATCTTTTGTGAGTTTGCTGTAAAAAAAGTTATGCTACGGCACCAAAATCTCCATCTGTTGACGGTGCAGCGCTCAATAACATGAGGTTCACCTGGCAACTGGGACTGATGACATCACACCGTGGTCCCAGAGGGCCAATGATGTTGGATGTGAAGAATTTACAGCCTTCAAACTTGACGCACATCTGCTTAACGTCTCGCTCTGACCGGCTGCTAAGAATGATCTCAGAAAAGCTGCAGAGAAGTGTGTGCATGCATGCGCGTGTGCGAGCAACTGTTTAACTCACCAAACAGCGAAAATCTTTACTATCAACCTGGAATCGAATGAGTCAGTGTGTCATCAGTGCTGCTGCGCTGCTCTCACCTGACCAGGTTCTCCTTGTAGGACACGTTGGTACTGCAGGGAGACAGCGACACGTTGCCGTCGCCGTCCCAGGAGAAGCTGTCCTCGGTCACGCTGTAGTACCCGTTGGTGAGAAGGCGAGGGGAGCGGCGGCAGCTGGAGGGATCGCCGCCATCAGCCGAGGGGTGACAGACATAGGAGGAGTCGGGGGAGAGGAGAGACACGTCGAGACTGGAGGGAAGACATACACATGGTCAGTCTTTGGACATTTTCATTTCACCTTTAATTTCTTCTTGGGCTTGACGAGTCACTCACCTCTGGCCCTGACTGGACCTCAGTCTTCGTTTCATGGGTGAGCCTGAGGAACAGAGGAGAGAGAAATGACCAGCCAGTCCCGAAACAGCTTGCTAAATGAGGAGGGCTCTTATCAGCGTGAGGAACCAGAGCGCCTTCCTGAGGCCGGTCTGGGAGCCGCTCGAGTGGATGTTGTCAGAGGTGACGTGCTGAAGATAAACAGTGAGGAGGAATGTGACAGACACAGAGACTTTCAGGAGGGGACAAAGACGCGAGTCACAGAGTGCAGTTAAGTCAACACGAAGCACTTTGGAGAGTGTTTTGTTGGTTTTTTTTTCTTTGGTCACAAACTGAGATGAGACAATTTCAGAGGTTGAAAAAGTGATACTGGTGCATTCCAGTTGTACTCAGAACTGGGAAATTGGGAGATATTTTTCGAAATTGAGAGAGGGTTTTAAAAGCTTATGGTTCAAACTACTTCATTTTACTGTTTCATACAGCTGGTGGAACCATAAACTGTGTGAAAGAGTTTTTGTCCAGCTATGACTGTTCCATATCATAAAAAAGATACAGCCTTTCCATACGCATTCATATATTCCCATTGAGCGACTGGAGAGATTTTTTACAAGACAGTGACTTCATTCTGAGTTATGAACACCAAGTTTTGAGGAAAAAGGGTTGCAGCATAATGCTGCTGTTGTTTGGCAGCTCCAGATGTTGAGTTGCTGGATGGGCGACAATGTGGGACCCGGTGTGTCTCTGTCCTCCTGCTTCCTGCCCACAGAGACACTTTGTGACTTCTGTGTGAGATTTTGCATAACGTTGTGAGCGACAAACCTGACCAAGCCCAGACGGCTCGGTTGCGCAAGTGCTCACTGTTAACGCTCCCCGAGCTGCTCTCATAAAGCAGCTCCATAGACTTTATCATGAAAGTATGAAACATTTTTTCATGCACTGGAAAAAAAGAATGCAAAAACAGTAATGCTTCGTTCCACTGATATATTGAAATGGGCTTGCCAGCTCGTCTCAACCTGTCTGGTTTTGAAAATACAGCACCTACTCTGCAGTCAGTCAATCGAAGCCAAGAACTACTGCCTGAAATCCCATCGCTATAACACAGAATAAGGAGTGCGGAGCTCAAGAGATTGTGGGAAATGTCTTTGTGTTTTTTAGTCATTTTTGTTCTTTTCTCTAATTACAGCTCCTTCTTTTCGTGCACTTCAATAGAGGTTTGAGGTGCTTGTTTGTTTTCCACGGTTTGTAAATGTGCCGCTGGAGTGACGTACTTGTGACAGCTCCCGAGAAGAACAGAGCCATGATTGTCTGCCGACTCCCGACTGTTGATCTGTGAAAAAAATCAGGGGGAACATGAGATCTGGCGGTGAGATCCACAACGGTCAGACACAATGAAACTGTGCATCTGAAAAACCTTTCGGTTTGCAGCTCTGTGTGTGTTCTCGCTGAGACGTTCCCTTCGAAAATAAAAGTGCAGAGCTTTTTTAGCCTTCTATTCCCAGCAGCAGATTAGTACACATTTGGAGCTGTAATGCGGATCCGTTGCAGCGAGACAATGAGCGTGGGACAACACCAACTCTGTGTGCCTTCATGGTCATCGAGGGACATGATGTCCTGACCAATACTGAGACCAACCGGTCTGTTTTAGAGATTTTTGGACAAAAAAGGACTTTTTTCCCCACACAAGCTGATTAGAAGATAAATTTATGGCTGCTTTTGTTGTTATATACAAGTTAAATGAAAGAAAGAAAAATGTCAGTGTCTTAAGAGAAGACTCAAGAATCAGAATAAAACATAAAAATCCACAACACAGTCTGATCTACTCTTCAGAGGCTGATTAAAGCTCAGTGAGTCCAGTTAATCCCCACAAACTTGACCGGAGGCCCTACATCTCCAGTCTGAGCGCTAATGGGATTAACCGGAGTCTGCAGGTTAATATAAACCTAATCCAGACTGAGCTAACAACTAAACTTGTGCAGGATATTTACAAAGTCACACAGATTAGCACGGAGCTGGTTTTTTGTTTTCAAACCTTACCTTCAAACTCGTGGCTGCGTGGTTTACTGGTTTGCCTCTCTCCGTGGTTCTCTCACATCCTGCGAGGAGGAAGCCTGAGAACAAACTACAGAAAAAAAAGAAAAGGCAGAAGAAAAACAGAAGGGCTGTGACTCCCGGCTCATGTTTCCTGTTAACTCTTTGTCTGCTGAGTGCTCTGACAAAACGCTCAGGCTGTACCCAGTGAAATAAACCTTTATTGCACCTTTTGCCAGTGCTGCTGTAATGATGTACAACCATAAACGTACATTGATGACAGGTCCGTGAAGCAGTTTAAGATTGTGTTCCTCAGCAGACTGATGGCTCTGATATTTGTCTCATCATGGCCGACAGGAGCTTCGACTGGAGCAAAGAAAACATAATATGTATACTAATGAGTTCTGTCAGTGTTTTGATATTTCAATTGTCTTACAATCTGCTGCAATTTGACAATAAGAGATTGTCTTGTAAACAGAGAACAAGATTGGGAGGAGCAGAGAGCTTTGGGGAATACCACAGCCCCCTCCCATCAGGAAGACCACCAACCAAACACATACAATGTGAAAAACATGCACTGGGTCAGTTGTGTCTGCTGGAGGGCAAAGAACACGGGAGCTCTGTGTTACAGTTGAATGTGTGTGTGTGTGTGTGTGTGGGGGGGGGGGTTGCTTTCCCATTCACATGCTCCTCGTTATTTCCAGCATCACCAGGGTTTTCAAGCTCTCCTGTCAGTTTGCCCGACCAGGCAATGGAGCAGCTTCTTGTGGCTGAATAGTGGACGTTAATATTGGACATTTTTAAGGGAAACAACAGGAAACGACAAAGAATGACGGAAAAGCTGTCCTCCTTTCACTCGACAGAAAATGCCCTCCAAATGAGTTTTTATAGTTCAATTAGATTCAAACCTCTCTAGCCACAATCCCAGAAGTAGTCTAACAGAATACACTGAGAATATAACTCAATGTAATTCATTCATTTTAAAACCGTCCTAAACTTGCGGACCCTTCTGATAACCCCCGCAGTCACACTCAGCCTCACAAGGCATCCAGTGCTTTTGAGCAATGATACAATTTGGCCCCCATCCTGTGACAACATTGGACCCTTCCCATGCCTTGTTTCCCATCATGCCTTGCAGCATCAGCCTGGTGTCTGCTGGAGCTGCTGATGTTGGAGGAAAACTCGTCACAGGAAACACAGAGATGGACCAAACCATTCCACCATCATCATCCTCATCTTCATCCCTCTGTCGGAGGTCCTTTCACACCTCTGTCCTTTAATTAACGATCAGCTCTTTTAAAAGCACACTTTAATTTTTATTTCATGCTCATTTGAATTACGATGTTTTAAAACAATTTTTCCTCATTAGTCTCCCACATTATTGCGGTCTCTTAAACCTACAGTACTGTACAACTACTGTACTCATGTTATAATTACATGTTTAAATATATATTTGCCATTTTCTGGCGTTCAGTGAGAGGTATTTTCAGGATTTTTTTATTTATTTGTAAACACTTTCGTTGCACTAATGCATCATAATGTACTTACAGTCGCTTCGTGTTATTTATAGCTGTCTTCCTACAGTTTTTCCATGACAAACTATGACTGGAATGTCCCTCGGTATTGTTTTATTGGATGATAACACTCACAAGGAAATATGAGCAGAACTTGCTTTGCTTAAGACGTAAAATAAATAAATATACAAAAGGAGGAAGTGGATATTTTTCCAGACCAAAACTGTAAAGGTAAAATTGCTGCACGAAATCCTATAAGATAGAATAAAAGCTTTACCGAAATGTCCCCCCCAAAAAACAAGCAACAAATCTTCGGTTTTTTCGAGAGTTTTTGACCTCAGCATATTTAACGGTACAAACTAACGGCCAGACAAAGAAGACACGTAAGTGGGCTCATCTGTACTCACCGGTGTTTTCCTGCTTTCTGTCCAAGATGGAAAGAGGGAAAAAGTGTTTCTGTGTGGCTAACAAACGTTTTGTTGTGATTTTCTTGTAGTTTTTTCCCCCTTTTCTTTCCTCTTTTTCTTTGGTCTTGTGAGGGGTAAAAGACGGCGGCAGCCTGCAGCTCGGAGCTCCGCGGCAGCTGTCACGGAGCAGCACCGCCCCTGTCAAAATAAAACATACACAACATGCTCCGGTCACGGGTTTCAAAGTAAAAGCATAAAAAAATCAGCGCATTGCAAAAATCGGAAACAGTGTTTTAGAGTCCACATAATGTTTTCAGTGTCATACACTTTAACATAAACGTTTTGTATTAAATCAGTTGTGTTCACACAGATTTTATTTTGATTTCAACAGCAAAATACTGAACGTGTTTGGGAAACGCTTTAAATCACACGAATTAAAAGTGAAACTAGCTTCAAAAACACGTCATCTGTGAATCAGCCACAAACTGCTTTCACTTGTAGGAAAGCGAAACTTATCGAGTCAGAGGCACCGAGAGGAGAAATGGCGCAGAAAGGAGTTCAGCTGGACCGAGAGACCTTCTCTTGTTCGATCTGTCTGGA
>JASSRZ010000042.1:17097815-17112577 GCA_032164315.1 Malacoctenus gilli
ACACACACACACACACACACACACACACACACACACACACACACACACACACACACACACACACACACACACTTTATATAAAGGTCCATAAATCAGTGCAGTCATGTGAAACAGATATCCATCCGTCTGTGCCTGCTTTCGATCATGGATCTTGGACTGAGCTGACTGTTGGGGTGACGGCGGCTCAGGCGGAAAAACATGATATTCAGCCGAGATGCTCCTGAGCTGCAGCCTCCCACATCTGACATCGTCATGAGATCAGGTTTTTCTATTTTTACAGATGAGGGGAAACTTAACCTCATTCAGACAGGAAGCTGCTGGCAGGCATAACTGCCAGTAATAATATCCACATCATCATTCATGTAGTCAGTCCGGGTTACACATACAGAGTATTCATGTAGAAATCTGTGAGGAAACACACTCGTTTGGAGCGGACGGTGGGGGGGGCTGAACACCCGGTGGGGTGTCACCATCAGGTGAAGCTACAAATTTGTTTTGAATCAAGCACGTCGAATGGTGTCACATTCCAGATACATCAAGTGGCAGGACCCAATTTTATGATTTCAGTTGGACATAATTGCAGGTGGCCTGGAGCTTGATGTCGATGCTGACTGGAAGCATCAGGACCAACAAATTATCAGTACAAATGCACTTGAGAATGATCAAATGTGGGCTTATAGAGAACGTATAAAAAAAACAACACTTCACGACGTTCCATATTTGTCTTTCTAAGCATCGTGCCAGACAGTGATGATTCATTTTCCTAGTGCAGGTTGAAATGTTTTACTGGCTGGATGAAACAAAGCAGCCGCTGAGGGAAGCTCCTCCTCGCGCCTGCTCCACCCGCTGTGCCCTACAGGTGACTTTGGATGTGAAAGCCAATTAATCCTAATTAAGCAACATTAAGCCACCTGCAACGATCACACTCATTAATCAGGGAGGAGCCGCAGAGCGTGTCCACACAATGTGAATGACACAATAATTACACCAGCAAGGAATGTGGGTTAAGCTGTGTATTAATAAACCCGAGTCGCAATGAAGGAGAGAGAAAGTCTGAGAGGCAGTATTGATTTCCTCCAGGGGCCAAAATGGTCAAGAGTCCGGTGTGTATAAGCCCACCATAAACCTCCAGTTTAGGCGTCAACCTCCCAAAACACAAGTGACATTTTTCTCATTTTGTATCACTGAATTGCCACAAAAATTTAATTACCTGTTTTGTTTTTGTTTTTTTTAGCTTTTTTGTTACCTTAACAGACAAACCAACAAACAGGGGTGAAAACATCATCTGAAAAACATAATCTACCAAAAACACCCCAAAAAAACATCCACTAGAAAAAAAACCCCTTCAACACAAAAAGTCTGTGAGATACATTTAATCAGTGAGATGTTTTAACTATGAACTGGGATGATTACATGTTGTGGGTTGATGCTCATGCCGGCTTTAACCTCCAACACGAATATCAGGGGTATTTCCTTTCAACACCTCGGACCGACTGGATGTGATGGAGCGCTGAAGCGGTGCTGCTGGCTGGGTGACCCTTTTTTAATTGTGTTTGCCTGCAGGCTGTTTAGCTCCCAGCCTGTCACTACTCATCCTTTTTCTCATTGCCACACAGCAGAAATATCACAAACTAAAAGCTATTAACTCCTCTCAAATTACAAGTCGTCCTCCAACGTCCAGCGGTGTGAGCAACAGTCGGGACGGAGCGGCCCCGGGAACGAAGCCGCCGCCATTTATCTTTTTCTTATTACTGCCCTTCGTCCGGCCGTCATCATTCAGCCACTGGCGACGAGCGTCTTTTACAAAGCGGCTTCCCAGTTAAACGACCGCAGAGGCGAAGCTCTATATTAGGAGACGAACGGACGCCTCAGAATAACCGACAGCGCATCAGTCAAGGCGAAACTCAACACTGCGTCTGTCTTCTGACCAGAGTGAAGTCAACCTGGACTCAAAGTGCAGGAGCGCAGCGTTGTCTGCTGCACCACAGCTGGGATCGCTGACAACAGTCAGCTTAACGGAGCAATTATTCGTCGTTCAGTTTCATCTCTGTGTGGGGTCTTGAAGCAGGCCCAGAGTGAAAGCAAGGAGACCATATACACAGTCAGACATGACCAGACGAAACCTTCAGAGGTCCGATTTTTTTTCCCCTTCTCCTAAATACTTTTGGAGAGCTTTGCATCGGATGAACGCCAGCGGAGAAAATGGTTGTTGTAGTGGCCACCGAACTGTCTCGTCAGTAATCTCCCGCAGGAACATTGCAGAAATCCAGATGTTCCTCTGAAGTGTCGAAACGGACCACAGCTGGAAAACCACAGAGACCTGCAAACCTGCTGCTCTTTTAAAAGGACCAAAATTAGTGAGTCTTTGTCTGAGTTGTTGCTGGAGAGCAAAAAAACCCCAATTAAAACAAAAAAAAAAACAGGTTGTGGGTATAAATACAGTATACGTCGTGATGTCCATGTTTTTAGGCTCATTCTGGTGCCACCAAAAGAAAAATGCGCTTGAAATTTCTGCTCCTCCTTTAACTTTCACTGATACTTTCAGCTATTTTCCAGCAGCAGGTCAGGCTGATGGACACTACGCCTCACACTGTATATTGACCCCCTGTATTAAGCTGCCATATCGGAGCCTGATTCCGGCTGACAGCAGTTTATGGCCTGTCCCCACTGGCAGCGAGGGAGAATGCTGTGATCCCAGAATAGGTCTCTCTGTCACGGAGCCACAGCAGCTGTTCGTGGCACATGGAGCTCCGGTTACTATTCTGAAGTCCCAACGTTATTCAGGACAGAAGCTTCATCTAACACTGAGGGTTTTTCCCGCTGGAGAGATAAATGCAAAGACACACTCCGCTTTTGACTTTGTCCAGAATAATAGATTGAAAAACAGACCTGAGGACAGAACTTTCACTGCAGGCCCGAATCAGTGATCGTGAATGTTCTCTATGTATGTTTGACATGGCTGGTGGGCCCAAAATGTTCAATTAGGCCAAGAGTCAAACGTTGACGCACTACACAAAAATCGTCGGTTCAGCGTGGATATTTGTTCGACCAAACCGCGATGAAGTCAGACTTTATTGCTTCTTTGCAAAGCAAGTGGATTCACTTTGGTCAATGCGGAAAAACCACCTTGCACCAGAAGATGGCGTATTGAGTCGTGGCAGTATTTAACCCATCCTTGTCTACGGCCCGCCCCACCCAAAGAAGCCACACTGCACGTTTGATCACCGGAGAACAATCGATCAAAGTCACCAGCTTCTTTTGGCTCCGGCAAGTAAGGAGAATCAGCGTTTTCTGAGGGCAGAAGTTAGCTTCAACTCTGGACTGAGGACCAAAGCACTGCTCCAACTACTCCTCATTACCATCCAATGTGAAACAGTAGCTGCATCCTGCTGATGTTACAAAGTGAACTTGTCTCAGCTTTTGATGCTAATTTGTACCACAAGACGAGGTCTTGAGTAGAATAATTTATTTTTCATAATTTGCCTCCAACACAACCCTCGACAGCAGGCAATCCACAAGTTAAACGAGGACATTTGAAACTTCACAATTTTCCCCTCTGAGGACCAAATTTAAACCACTAAAAAGAAGCAGACATACGGAAAGAGGCCTGACACACCTCCGCGCCCCAAATGTCTTTGATTTAAATTAATAATTTGACATCACACTCGTCTTGTCTGACCAAAGTTGAACTCATACAGCCTGGAGCGACGAACGGAGCGTCTTTGATCAACGCTGAAAGTCCTGCAGTTCAGAAAAAGCTTTTTTCTGAGACTCCACTTCGGCTGCTTCGAGAGAAAATCCCAATTTAATACCATCATAATGTCTGCCCATCTTTTCGCCTGCAGTCGTCTCCCCAATCAGCACAAGTGCCTCCAAGTACTCTCAGCCCTAAAGAACACATCGTGCGTCTCCTTTGAGCTGCGACACATTATGGGTTGTTTTTCAACCTTTATTATCCTGAGATGATTCAAATGTGATTCGTCTTCATGCAAACGTGCGACTAAAATCACCTAAATGCCTTCACATTAAAGAGGTTGGTCGGGTGCTTCGGGTGAGAGTCAAAACTCCAAAGCCACTCGTCTGGTTTTCAAGCATTTCAGGTGACCCGATGAGGACTTCGACTGGAATCGCACCCTCTCAGCATCATGAGGGTGCTTTTCTTTAGATTGCCAGTGTGGCAGATTAGAGGGCTCGCAGGAGTTTGAACTTCAGCCGCCCTTCATTTCCTCACTTTGTGACTTGCCCTCCTACCACAACTGACCGCCTAATGAACTGAGGCAGAGATAATCACAGATGAGATCTCAGCTCGATTTGTTCTAATATTTTCTGTTACACGATTCTGCTCCAATTCCATGAAGACCTTAAAAAGTCTTTTTTTGATTAAAGTTAGAGTTGCTACTCTACTTTTTGCTCCTCAGTTGTAGAGGATTAATACGCGAATGCTCCTTTTCTTATGTTTGCTTTGGACTGAGAAGGCCCTCAGCAGGGTTCATTTTACCTGCCGTAACGAAAGTATTCATCCCAACTTTTTTATTGAGGTTGAACACACTTTGCACTAAGTCCAGTTTCAATTTTGCCATCAATTCGTGGCGGACTTTTTTCTTCCTTCTGTGCCTCACAGTCATGCTGACGGTTTGGCTTTATCCTGAAAGAATGAAATACAGTTGTCTTTCTAATGTAAAAAAAAACAGAGTGCAGGCCTGTGAAAGGGTTAACTCACCTTGTTTAGCATGTGATCTTTTTTTAGTTAAGGATTAAAGACTGTCAACAGGCTGACAAGTCTAATCCCACATGTGTTGTCGTGGATCAAAGGAAACTAAACACTTCCTTTCTCTTTTACCTGGATCGCACCTGAGTGACCTTGAAGGAGGACCTAAGAGTCAAAAACTTTGACTCATGTGGGTCACATTCAAATTTTAGGGTAAAGAAACAGAGTCCGCATTCCCGTGCTGAGGTCTGAAACATAAACCCTCCGCTCACCTGGTAGATGACCACTCGAAACTTGTTGCGGGTGAGAAGCTCATCCTGCGTCGTTTCCACCTTCTTCACTCGAACGTTCTGCTTCTCCACGCGACTCCGGACCTCCTTGACGTTGGCGCTGACCTTGCGGGTCTTCTGCAGGAGCTTCTCCACCGTCCCGCTGGTGTCGGTGTGGTCCTTGGCCAGCTTCAGAACGTCCCCCTGAATGGTCTTGATGTTGTTCTCCAGCTCCAGCTGGCGCTCCTCCATGCGCTGCTGACATGACTGGACGTTGTCGATGATGCCGGCCACACGCTCCAACAGGGACAGGATGGTCAGGGCGCTGATGGGGTTCCCGGCTTCATCTTCCACCCCGACGATCTCCAGTTTCTCCTGCATGCCGGCCGTGCGATACTTGTGCTGATCCATTGAGGTGTTTTGGCGAGTCCTTTCTTGGCTTTCGGTGTGGTTTCGGGTGAAGCCGGCGGAGACAGTCGGGGGTTACCAGCAAGGGGACCGAGCAGTGGCAACACCAAACCGCTGTGACCCACTCAGGTCTGGGGACAGGAGAGACCTGAAGCCCCACCTACCCCTTTTTAAAAAAGGCCTCCGAATCCGAATGGAACCTCAAGTCAGCCCTCATTGGGATGCAGGCCAGGCGATAAACTCACACGAACAGCCCCACCACCACCCCACACCCCTGCTAAAAATAAAAACTTTTTCTGTAAGGCGATACTCTGACATTTGGGGATGTAGGGGGGGGGGGACGATGAAAATCTACATCCAAGTGCGGCGCTGCTATGTTAAACCAACGCCGGCTGATTCATAATTTTCCATTCTTACAGTATGTGCAGGCCCACAGCTGTGAAAACTGTACATCAACAAAAGCTAAAGAGATGCCCTGCAGATCTGCAGCGACAGATGCAGGAGGGGAGCCACAGTTGTCTGCTCTGATTACACAGCGCAGGAATGTTTTCGGGGGATTAATCACTGCGGCGCTGCCCTTTTTTTTAAAAAACAAACTTTCCCCTGGGTGGCGGAGTCCAAACATCGACTGAGATTGAGATCTGTGGCTCTTTATAGAGATGACTGACAGTTTCAGAGCGTGAGGAGGAGTATCTGAGTGACGCTATTTTAACACTGGCTCCTCTGAACTCCCACCACACTCGGAGATTAATGCAGCTCGAACACTGCTTAGCGCACCGCAGATGTATCTTAATTTGGGAGAGCTTGGTGCTCTTGTGCTCGCAGTCGGACTGTGAGACTGAGGTTGTAAACTCTGAATATGATCTTTCATAAATCTTGGGACTGGCATTTAAACAGCTCAATGGCCTAATGTCCTGTGATGATCTGATTATGATCGTCTGACCTCTGTTATCCTCCTCTGTCCTGAGCCTGCCGGGGCAAAGTCACAGTATAATTTGGTCTGATTCGCAAAACTACTTGAAATACATCACATTAGAGGTGATCACTCTCGTTGTCATATCATTATGGACCATTACTATTACTAACATGCTTAAATTTGAGAACTTTCTCAAGTGCTTGTGAGGGTTTGTTTTTTCTTGAAGCCTGAATTGAACTCCAATTGAAAAAAAACAAGAGCCCATCACACACAAAGTCAAAGATGATCCGGTGAGATCTTTCATCAAATTAAATGTGGTTTTGTTCAGAGGTTGCTGATTTAATCAATAATCCAGTTGCTGTTCAGTTTGGACAACAGTGGACACGTGTCCAAATGCGCGAAACCCAAAAAGCAACCATAATCACGTCATTGGAAGTGGACTTTGCTGCTGATTCAGTTCGACTGAAGTCAGCAGCTGCTTCTGTCCCTGAATACCCCCCCCCTCCAAAAATCAACCACCCACCATCTCTCAGCCTGTGGCTCTATATTTACCCGGAGGAGCGTTCCCGAGGCCCCGCCCCACGCAGAAATGTGTGTCTGGCTTCTTTTCCTGTGGCGAGGCGGTGACCTCTGCTCCAGCTTGTGCAGATGAGCAGTTTTTAATTAGACAATTAATGATGTATTCCTTTCTGTGACAGGTGGGCAGGGACAGATAATGATGGCTGAGGGCCATGTCCAACCTCTCTGGCCCTCAATTTCACCACAACACAAACTCCTGGAACGTCTCCACAAGAACCCGTATAAACAAGGTAGGGCTTGATAACCTGCTAGTTGCAGTGGGAAGTTGTTGGACAAGAATACATTATTAGAGACAAATTGTTTGTTCGCTAAACAGGCTGGATGTGAGGTTGTATGGCAAAAAGAAAAGTTGACCCCCTACCTGAGGATCATGACCTTGGGGGCTGTAGTGCATCGCTGCAGTCAACTGCAGAAGCATCTGCGCAATCTGAACGCGTTCAAGTGAAATCCTCTTCAACACAGGAAGCGGAATTTTCTGGTGAATCGAGGATTCAACATAAATCAGGACGCAAAGAGAGGAGAGCAACGGACCGATCAAATAACACGTCTGCACAGCGGAGTACATTAAAAAAAATCTTTTTTATTTTAATCAGAGACCCAAAATAGTCTCCCGAGAGTCTACATGCAGAATATTAACATGTCAAACACATTCTAGTCACATTTAGAGAAGTCACGGTCGCGATGGTAGACAACAAGTAGAAACACGTTGCTCAGCAGAGGAGGTGGGGTAGGTTGGGGGGCTGGGGTGGGGGTCGGGGCTCACCTACAAACCCGAGTGGACTAAGACGGTACAGAAAAACTCCTGTGACAAAAACTTCAGAAAAGAAAACAGACAGAGAAGACAAACCTCCCTGAACTCGTCTTGTGTGTTTTTTATAATCCTCAGCAGCTTCACAATTTCATATCCGTTTCTTCTTTCATGAGATCTGGTGCCATCATCTGGTCATTCCCTCAAAACCTTGTGTAGTTTCCTTGGTAGGTGAAGAAAAAGAAATACGTCATGGCAACTTGTGTAGTTAAATGATCAAATATCAAACGAAGTTAATACATTTGGGAATCATACTTTCTCTTCGATTCTATTTCTTGCTCAATAACAATTTTACTATGAAGCCGAGTTTTCTTTTAGAATCATGTTAGTAATTGAGATTAACATGTGTGAGCCTGTATAGGCGTTTACAGGAGGACACGCCTGCTTCAATGTGAGACAAATCCATCTGACAAGCTCACATTTGTTTGCTCAATTCATAGACGATAGCGTTTATTTGACACTCTGACAAGTTTTATTTTGTCCTAAGTTGACTGATAATTAGGTCCAAGTATCACAACTGACGCAATGTCATCAGT
Source organism: Malacoctenus gilli (assembly GCA_032164315.1). Taxonomy (NCBI): domain Eukaryota; kingdom Metazoa; phylum Chordata; class Actinopteri; order Blenniiformes; family Labrisomidae; genus Malacoctenus; species Malacoctenus gilli. Next base: position 17,106,040 of record JASSRZ010000042.1, read on the forward strand.
AGACTCTGATAATACGATCTATGACATCAAAAACTTGATGTTCTGAGATAGAAGCCGAAACTTTCCTCCGCCTTTCGATGAGATTGCTTTCAACCACGCAGACGCGCACGACTCAAATATCGAAGCGGACGGCGTTCCAGTGAAGCCCGGGACGCAGTTACACAGGGCTCCTTCGTTTCCATTCACGCCGGGATCCCTTCAGGGCACAAGTGTGATAGCATGATTACGCTGAAGTAGGTTTTAGCAGTCCTAAAGAGGTGGCGTGGAAGTAATAGAGGATCTTATCCCTTCAATTTCAAGGCAGATTAGGGATGGTTCAGATGGCAGAAAATGTCTTTTTTGAAGAAAATCACTCGGGATGTATATTCGAGGGACTCTTTTACATGAGAGGCTGCAACAAAAAAAAATGTATTTTTCAAGCAATGTTATTGTACGTTTTAAGAAAGTTTTCAAAGTTTGGTCAAATTAGTTGCCAGCAGTAAGTTAAGAGCAGTTGAAGAGTTACACTCTAAGATTGTATGACAACAACGTCTTGACTGATGGAAAAAAAAAGAGAAATTCAAGTGAAAACAGTCAGAAATGAAAGAAAGCACGAGTGCGTCTACAAATGCTGCAACATGATTGCGCACACGGTGTACGTTTCTGTGCGTGCTGCATTCACAGCTCAGTCTCAGGTCAATCACGCACAGATGGTTATGTTTACATGACACATGTAGACCCCAAAGCCTTTAACTTGGCATGAGGTTCCTAAAGTCAAGGCTCAGAGATGTAAATGATAAAACTGTATCTGCATATCATCCATATTGTTTGGACAGCGGTTCGTCATGTGGTCACATATCAAGGAATCGAGAAATTTCCGTCGATTTGAAGTGTGTTCAAAACGTGTTTCTGTCATGGGATCCTCTGTGCTTGGAGACGATGCGAAACGAAAACAAACGAAAGAAAACAATTCAGTTGTTCACATTCAGAGAAATGAGCCTCCACGATGGCCATCTCCGCAGACACGACTTCCTCTAATTACATGGAAAACATCACTGAAAGTGGACCTCAGTTCGCAGTCTGTCAAACAGCAGCGGCGCCGAAAACGTTCCCGTCTCGGCGCTTTACAATCTGTTCTCTGTCAACGCCGGCGTTTCACCGACGTTTACCAACAATGAGCACATTCCTTTATTTTTCCTCGTGCGAATAAAGTCGGCCGACTGATTTAGGAGCCTTTCACACATTCCTCGTTTGACGCTATATAAAGTATTATTCCCCCCCCCCCGACGAGGTCCTCAGCCGTTCATCAGTCTGAGTTTTTTTTTTTTGAATTACGCACCGCCGTCGGATGGAAACAGAGGTGACTCAGAAGCTGACAGCATTTCCTCTTAAAAAGTTAAAACTACACCACAGTACACAGTTTTCACAAGTCATGCGAATATACAGGAACTAGGATTTAGAATAAAAGTTAACAGAAAGCGCGAGTAAAAACTAACTTCAAGAAAAAAATCTAATCATAATAATAATAATAAAAATAATAAAAATCATGATAAATTATTAGCTTGTTTGAACACAGTGAAGTCTTCACATGGACTTTCATACCAAAGAATAAGTGTAAACATTTCTAGCTCACTGGCTGCCCCCCCCGCTTCACTTTCTACTCCAAAACAAACTGCATTTGGTGATCAGCTGCACATTATTAGTGAAAAGTGAAACAAAAGGGGGAGAAACAAATAGAATTTTCAATAAATAGCACATTCCAGAGGGGCAGACGTTAGTCTGTTAGCCAGCTTACCAAAGGTATCAGAAAAACATTCAACAAAACCTTCAATGACGCAGTTTTAAGGAGCCAAGAAAGCAGACATGGTGGCGGTGTTAAAGGGCAGCGAAGCTGCGCCGACTCGACTCCTTCCACTCGGTCTGGGCCGAACATACGCGCGCAAAAAAAATCCATCCAAAACTGAAAAAAAAGGGAGGATAAATAAGGCCCCTTAAATAAATATTGGTTTTCTCTCATTAATGGTTCCCCAAGAAAAAAAAAATTGAAACCACATCTACGGTTAAAAAATGGTATTTCCCACGTCGTACGAAAAAACTTATCAAAAAAGAACCACCACCAAACGCGGCTATACCATTCTGGAATTAGTGTCTGACGAAAAGTGTCCCAGGTTTTGTTTTTGCCGGCGCCCTCTGTTGTTCTTTGGACATTTCCTGAGAAGAAAGGAGGATTTCTTTTACACCCACTCAAAAAACAGTCAACAGCAGTGTCAACTTGAATCTTTTTTCAATCATCTGAAAGTTTGGAACTGAGCCATGGACTCACCTTGTGATGCACATCACCACGGCGACGATGATGGCAATCTGCACGGCGCCAATGATGGCGGCGATGAGGACATAGTGCAGCTTCTGCCCGCTGGGAACGACGTAGAGGATGTTGAAGTCCTGAGGCTCGTCGCACTGAGGGCCTTTGTAACCCGCGTCGCACCTGAGTCACACAGATGGAGCACGGTTATTCATACTGGTGGTGCAGACGAAGCTGCAGGTCTAACTGAGGAGGGCGGAGCCAGTGGTGGGTTGTTTTTTGGGGTGAATCAACATTTGAGGGGTGCAGTTTAAAAAAGACAGATTCACAGAGTGCTGCAGGTGTGAATCTGAAAATGCAGGAATAAGCTTGGCCTTTCACTTTTTCTGCAGCTCCACCACGATGTCATTTTGAGTTCTTTCAAAAGGGACACTCCTCTGCCTTCGTACGTTCCTGAAAACCTCCTAAGATTACAGTAATCTAAGCAATGCTCAAGCAAAATGAGACCAATGTGGAAGCAAGAGAAAAGGAAAAAAGCTGTCGATCGTACTCGTCTCAACTGCGGCGGTACTCGTTCTTCATCCTGAAGTATTTTTCTCCCAGTACTGATTAATTAGTTACAGAAAATCAGGGCGACAAGTGCCCCGGCGTTTAGGGACATTCACACGAGTCGGTGTATCGCCACACGAGTCGTCGGCGCAGTCACAGACCTGCAGGTGGCCATGCTGTATTTGATCTCGCATTTCCCGTGAACACAGAAGCCGGCGGCGCTGTCGGTGCAGGGAATCGGCATCCCGGCGTAGAAGCCGTCTCCGTGGTTCAGCCCTGTGGTTTCTGAGGCAGCACAGAGGGAGGAGACACAGACAGGGACATCACAAGGGACGTTTAAGACTCCTGCCGACACTTTATTCGTTTTAGTTACCATGCGCCGATTAAATAAACTGACACATTTCATTTGTAGAGGCGTAAAACTTAATCTTTATTTAATGGATCGTCTCTAAATATATTTTATTGCAGGATTTATGTTCTGAGTTGGGGAGGACTAATTGCACGAGACATAAATGCCAGAAAATCACACTTGCAAACATAACGACCGAAGCTTTGTGGACATTTTGTTAAACTTGGGAGGCTAATTTTTACTTTGGTAGTGTAAAAAAACAAGCAAACCCTGAAGGCTCTCTGCCTGATCTGAGGTTGTCATCATTAAATTTTCACATTTCAATCAAAGCCAGGAAAAAGACACTTTCTTAAAGTAAGAGCCAACGTCCTAAATTGCCTTTTTTTCCCTTTTATTTTGTAGGATGTGTGTGTGTGTGTGTGTGTGTGTGTGTGTGTGTGTGTGTGTGTGTATGTGTGTGTGTTTCTGCTAGAGATTGGTCTCACTGGAAGGTCAGAGATTGGATCTGGGGTCAACAGTGTTTCTTAGAGGCAGTTTAGGGTGGGGGGGGGGCTCCAGAAACAAAAGGGTGGGGGGGCTGATATGCGCCGCTGTGCATGCGGATAAATAAAAATCAGAGGGCTCCTCGGTCAGACAGACGAGACCACTCGCTCGTCTCTGGAATCCACTGCAGTGTTCAAGAAACAGTCCACAAAGTGATCGGTGCTGATCATTAAACCGACTGATATGGAACCAAGCAAATCCACATTAACATAAAGGGAGGGCTTAATAACAAAACCCAGAGCGCGGAGGGGGCTTAAAAACTTGGCCGCTCGGCACGTGTGTGGATGCAGCTGTGATTTCTGTGGGATTTACAAGCTTAAAAAGCTGTTTGAGTGCTGCCGGATCAAACCTTTGAAAGTGTCAAATCATCCGAAAAAGATTATTATGAGGAATCAAAGACATCAAAGAGTTGGATTATTTCAAAGTTTTTCTTTTTTTTTTAAAGGCTCAACAGAGTTTTTGTGATATGTTGAGCCTTTTTTTTTTGTCTCTTCGTCATGTGAAACACATCTTCAGGATTTCAACAAGGTTGTTGCAGAAAAAAAAGCCTGATAACACGTGTTCTGATCGTGTGTGCGGCCACTTGGCTGAGGTGGCTGCACCCTGTGATTGCACCTGTAGTTGGTTTAATCACACCTGTGTTTTGGTTTGTTTCTTGGGGCCCCCCACAAACACAGTTTGGTGGTAAATAAAAGATGATTTGTTTCACTGTTTACCAAAGTTCAGCCTCATTAACACATGACTGCAACCACCTGTCTTGATGGTAGAAAAGAGGCAAAAGATGGATTCATTCATTCATTCAGCCGACAGTTTGAGTGATGTGTTTCCTTGAAGGACCGATGTTTCCTTGTGAAGGTCGTCCGTCACCTGAAGAACCAGCAGAGTCTGCAGATGCGTGCGTTGCCGCCTCGCGCCCTTTCTTTGCCCCCCCCGATTCGCTTTATCACAGGCAGAAATGCGCCGCCGTGTCCTTCACTGTCTGAGATGTCGACAATGCGGCCGTCTAATCCCAGCCTCTTTGTTGTCCGTCTGAGTCCAAGTTGAAACCCAGTGACGGCGCTGACGGAGGCTCCAGAGAACTCCCCCGACATGTCTCGGTCTGCCATATCAACGCGCAGACGGTTGGCGCAGGGAACGAAATCCTCCAGATTCTGTTTCATCTCCTCTTTGATCTCCAAAATCAACACTTGCACCGTGCAGCTGGATGCGTAATGCAGCAAAATGCCCCCGTTCTGCTCCGCTAATCTGAATGTTTACTTTTGAGAAATTACAGTGTCACACGGGGGATCAGGCTTCAAAAAACTGTGCGCGCTCACTTCAGTTCAGCATCAGCAGAGACTCGCAGCGAGGAATGTTTGGATTTTGCTGCTCAGAACAATCCTCCACCCACCCCAAGCCCTCCAACCTGCCTCCCAGAGGACTTCATTGTGTATTAAGTAGATTTTTCATTAGATTTTCTTTTCTATCTTCCTGTTATTGCTGTGCGGCAGGTTCAGAAGCAGGTTAACAGGCTTGGAAAGGCCGCTGGAAGTTTTGTCGTCAGCTGCTTTATACTACACGGGAAGGCAGATTTACAAAGCGCTTACATAATCTGAGCGACAAAAAAATAAATAAAACAGCCAGCCCACCGTCTCGAGGGTCATTAAAGTCTGGACTTTGAAGCAAGCTGGCAGCTCAGCTCTTTTGATGTTCGTCACCATGGCGCCGATTCGAGCATCCTGCAAAGTGTTTTGTGAATCAGCAGGAATTGCAGTCCAGAAAATTCTCGTCTCCTGAGGATGAACCGCCAAACAACTGGTGATCCACCGAGCATCATGTAGACGCAGTATACGTCTGAATCTCTCTGTCACCACAACAACATGACAAACCAAAAAGATTTACTGCAAGTGTAAAAAAAACGAGGGCATCATTACAAGATCGTTATGTTCGTGCACAAATTTCGCCCGTGCACACAACGCTTGCCCTGCAGCTCATCCATGATGGAATAATTGAGGAAAACATTTCCTGCAAGACAGACTCTGCAGGGTTTTATTTCAGTTGTTGTGAAATGATTTTCCAATTTCCATCCAGTTTCACCGTTGACATTTTGTCATCTCTCGGGATATAAACGCTGTGGTTTTGAAGGTGTGTTTCACACACACAAATTTGCGTTGTACCACCTCGATTCAGACTCAACTTCAGGTTGAAACCAACAAATGAAAACAATAATCTACTCTCATACAATTAGCTACAATTCAGGGGGAAAAGACAAAACACAACACCGGCTTCAAAAGGGTTAATGCCCCCTGTTGAGCCTCTGCAGACTTTCCATCTGTGCATGTGCAGAGAAATACACAAGAGGCTACATTCATGGATTCCGAACCTGTGATGCTTCTGTGTGGGCAGCTTGTACAACCACATTTCCCTCAGCAGTCGACATGACGCGAGCGTGGAGCTCTAAGTATTGACACAATCTTTTCTTACCGAGGTCGTTCACTTTGAAAGGGCTGCTGTCATCCTTCTTGCCAAGCCTCTCCTTATCAGCTGTGAAGAGAATAGAACGATAAAGAAACTTATGGGTGATATGGTTGAAGTGTCTCACAAACAGCCCCCCCCCCCCCGAATGGAGAGAAAACACCAAACAGATCCCAGCATTTCAGATGCAGACCCAACGTAGGTGTTGGATCATGAAACAGTTTTCATTTCCTCGGTTAGAAATGCCATCGCCTGACCGATTGACTTACTGCCTGCTGTCTAGTGTCGTCTGTGTGTGTGTGTGTGTGTGTGTGTGTGTGTGTGTGTGTGTGTGTGTGTGTGTGTGTGTGTGTGTGTGTGTG
>JASSRZ010000042.1:17132357-17142982 GCA_032164315.1 Malacoctenus gilli
CACACACACACACACACACACACACACACACACACACACACACACACACACACACGCACGCACACGCACACGCACACACACACACCACATTACGGAGGAAGGGGGAGGCTAATTAGACGTCAGCTGAAAAGGTTAAAGGATCAAGCTTGACAGCTCAGGATAGCAGCTAAGAGCAGCAGAATAAATCCATCCCGGCAGGTCACTGCAGCATCACCGAGGTCTGCACACATATCTCCTCCGACGAGACTCAGTCCTTTTCAGGCATGCTGAGATTTAAGTGGATTTGAAAAGAGTTTGGAACATCGGCGATAACATTAGCGGTTCATAATGAAACTGCAGATTCACCGTGGTTTTGTCTGGCGGGGAGAGGCCACAGGAGCAGTGCATCATCTGAAGCAGGCCACTCTAGATGAATAAACCATAACTGATCCAGAAGCAGTACCAGCAAATGTAAAGTACTGTTATTTTATTGGCTTTGGTGTTACTCAGAAGGTAAATGAAATCACAGATATGACGTGTTAAAACAACAATCCTGACCTCAATGAATCAGCAAGTCGGTAATTTTTTGTTGGAAGATGTTATTCATAAACTGATAAATTATTCACAGCTTGTTCAGCGCATTTGTTTGTTGTTGGTGGTGAATGTCAGGCCTCATTTTATCAGCCTCCACCAGATGTACCTCTTACTCCAGAGAAACAGTTGGAAAACAACACCAACACCAACAACAACAAACTGAAAGTAGCAGGTGTTTTCTTTTTTCCCCCCAAAGTGTGACATTACCATTTGAAAGATTTGCTTCACTTTCAATTCTACTGCAATTCCTGGAGATTAGGGACTCAATATATCATAGCAATGAATACTCTTTTGTGTTGGTCCTTCAGTGATGAGGGAATGTGCTCCGGCTCAGTCTTCATCCTGTGATGGACAAACATCTTTTGTGGAGCGTCAATCACTTTTGATGCAACTTTGAACAAAGTCAGCAGATTTTGAGGTTCTGATTGCAAAAAAACCCCTTTAATTTCCATTGTGATTGCAGAACTGAGCTTCACTGAGAGCCTCAGTCAAGTACAACTAATTCACAGGAATGAGCGATGATGCCTGAATATCCATCAGGCTTTGCAAAATAAAGCTTTCATTGCTTCAAACTTCCCAAAAGTCAACAGGAAACAGCTGAACATGTGACGCGGCGTGTTTGAGGAGTGAGTTACAAACAGAGAAAACACAGCTCCTTTTTGATCATTCAGCTGCGGAGCTCGACCACCCCACCGCCTGCAGGGGAACCATCAGCTCACTGAGCCCGCCCACATGCAGATGGCAGTAGGTACCGCCGCTGCGGCGCCCCCCTCCAATTAAAACCCCTCCAGCAGCCAAATTAAACAACAAACACTGTGGTCGGTGCTCACAGATGGTTGCAAAATGTCTCTGTTGCCAGATTTGGCAACAGCGCAGCTTTCGGCCCGACTCCCACAGGACAGAAAAATATCAATCTGCTCCCGAGGGAGGAGTTAATGCAGCGGTTGAAAACCTCCTCACAACCTTTACGACAGGAGTTAATGCGGGCAGATCCAAAAAAGACTCACGGAGGAAGAATAAAAAAGGTCTTCAGACACAATGTTCGGGCCTCCTTTTTGACCCGAGCACTGATTCGTCTGTTAGTATTCGACGGCCGACACGATACCAGCAGGTATTGTTGGCGCTGAGCAAATAAAGACTCAGCTGTAATTGATTTGTGTTTGTCTTCCACTCGCTGCAAAAGAGGCGTAGGAAATGAAATCTTTAAATAGCTTTGCGGATGATAAAAAAAACAAAAACAAAACAAAAACTACTCACCATCTCCATCTCCTGAACCAGAACCGGGATCTGTGGAGAAACGAGAGACAAAATAAATTTCGAAACCCGGCTGGCTGTTGGTCCCTTTACTGGCTCACTTGTGAGAGTCCATCAGGAAATACACTGACGGTATAAAAACCTGGCGTGGTAACCTTGAATTAGGAAATGCAGGCTGTGTTTGGATCTCTTGGCCGGAGCTGCTGCATTAAGAAATGGACACCGGCTTCTTTGTTCAATTAAATTTCACCTTTAGCTGCTGCACTTCTTTACAAAGTCATGATGAGATTGTTTTTCACGGGAAAAGGAGGCAGAAAAGCGGCGGGAGTGAGAGGCGGTATTAATAGTTCCGCTGGCAGCTTATTGACCAAATGTTACGAGTTGGATTTCACACTGCGGATGGAGCTTTGTTTCGACGTCTAAAGTAAAACATAAAGAAACAACCTTCCTGTGTGGTGAGAATTCACTGATGAAACGTCGTTTAGCAACAAACCTTGTTGCCGACAAGCCACTGAAGGACGGCGGCTTGATAGATTCCAGCAACTCCAATGTATTTATTCCCACTATAATGAAGGTAAATTTAATATTCAAGTCATGGTCGATATTTACGATACTATCGTCGTAATCATGACACCAAAATCTTGCCCGGTGACTGTCTGTGTGACAGTAGAAACCTGTGACTCTCTGCAACACATTTGCACGTGACACAAGTTATCTTTGAGTCATGGCAGAGTGTGAATAATACGAGTTGAACGATTGAACTTAAAGGCATCAAAGATTCATTCAGATCAAACTTGAATAATTAAGATTTGCACGTGATAGAGGCCGAACATCATGAAAGAATTAGTCGCTGCAAATTTAATTTGATCCAACCGATAACAAGAAAGGTTCTGTAACTGAACCGGACGGCAGAGACACAAACGGATGAGAAGGGGGAAAAAAAAAACACTGAGTGAAAGTTGAAGCTCTCCGATGAAAAGGTGGAAAAACACCTGCGGCGGCGTCTTTGTTCCGGCTGTACCTTGATCAATAAGATCTAAATGGTGAAAGACTTATTGTGTCAGAAGTATTTGACTGCAGCCTTTTTGTGACAAACTGCTCATTAACAGCGTGGACACATTAACTCCAGCAGATTTAAACTCAGCTGAGGAATCAGACACTGCAGCAGCACAGAGTCGATAAAACCTGCCGAGGAAATTAAACGCGGCTGACCCCGTGGTTAATGAAGCGAGACCAGGCTTTTACTGCAGCTCCACGCGTGCTCTGCTGCAGCCCACATCTGTAAATCAATCTGTCTCCGCACTCCTAATGTCCTCAAATGTATTTATAATGTTCAACGAAATGAGCAGCAAAAAAAGCCCCGACAGGACCAATACTGATTCACAGCGAAAACGTGTCTCTTTATAATGTTTCACGGCCGAAAATGGAGGCAGGTGTGACGATTGAGCACTTGCTTTAAAGCTCAGTGCGAAGCCGAGTTTGGGCTCTTTTTGCTGTTCAGTTTACAGAAAAACTGACAAGAATGATCCATAAAAAGACCCAGAAACAAACCAGTCACTTGTGACTTTTTTTATGTATGCTTCACTTTTACTGAGTTGAAAGTCTGATGTGTCCCGATAAAAACAAAAACAACCCAACTGAAAATCCATAACATCGGTTTTGCAGCTTGACAGAACAGCCCTTATTCATGGTTTACTTTGCTCTGTGTTTACTGAGACGATGGGAGAGCGTTAGAGGAGCAACAGGGGGCTTCGGACAGCTTCAACCATCGATAGCTGGATGAAGGTGAACTTATTTTACTTTAAAGAAGATAATCGCAACACAACCTGACAAAACGACCCAAAATGATGGCCAGACGATGTGTTGATGTGGAGAAAAACAGGATAAATAAATGTGGACGAGCAGGTTATCGCACAGTGTTTGCAGTTCCGTCTGGCGCTGTGTTGGTTTGTAAAATATATTAAGAAGTGAAACACACAAAACAAATAAGGTCCATTCATCTTATCTTAAATTCACTCTGAAAAATTCATTGACGAACTCTCTGCGGCTCCGGCAGTGAACTGTTTGTAGCTCGTGCTCAAATGAACATGAAAAACGATCAATATCATTGATGTTTGTCCCAGAGCTGCTGGCTGCTCTTGCATACTAATCAGCTCGACTCAGTTTGTTTGTTGTACACAAGATAAATCTCAATTGTCATCATCGGTAAAACACAAAACAACCCGAGTTTCATGAACTCGTTGGAGTTCAGAACTTGGGAGACTGCCGAGGCCAGAAATGTCACACCGCCTCCTTTCAATCGGGCGCTGTGAAATTCGCTATGCTACAATTTCACTCCCCCGAACCAATAATGTCTTGAAAGCCAGCAACAAGACTTGTAAAGAGTAATAACCTGGCCTCAGGTTGCTGTGCAAGTTCGGCCCTTTTGGCTCTGGGGGGGGGCCCGTTGCTGACCTGTGATCAGCTCCCAGCAGGGGGGTCTCCACCGCCCTTCCTCACCTAACCTTTTCCAACCCCCCTCGTCTGTCTCTGAATGAAGCTGAAATCGCCACGTTTCCTCCTTCTACTGCTCGGGGAAATCAACCCGGTGGAGTATTCGCACCGTCTCCTCGGCTCACCGCCGCCGAACGCTCCAATTACAGGAAGCATAAATCTCAGGGAGAGGAAATTGCAGAAGGACGGGTGGGAGGCGAGGGTAGTGGTGGGCATATAGTGGCACTGGATCCTCGGTGTAACGGGTAATAAGAGCGCAGCGCCAGGCGGTGCCTCCTGGGAAATCACACCAGTGCTCCCGCAGATGGAGTTGACCGCCACCAGCAGCGCCAGCGCCACAGCGTTACTATAAGTTTCCCCCAACTCATTTCTCAAGAGTGGGACGAGAACATAAAGCCTGACCGCCCTGCAGAGACAGCTGGACCCAAAGAGTCCTCGGGGTGTTTGATGGGAAAAATGCTAAGCTTTTAGCACTTTAGCACGAGGCTGGTGGAGGGCTCTGGAGCATAAAACCTGCTGCTTTTACGAAATAAACCTGCTTTATCCCGAACGCGGCTCCCCGGGCATTCAGCGGGTGGTCTAAACTTTGCGAGAACCTCCTAAATTTCAGACTGGCAGCTGTTATGAATGAATAGCATATTCCAGGCATTAAAAAAAGGCTGAATGGACGAAAAATGACAACGTGAAAATGTTCCAAATTCCTGTCAGATCCGAGTCTAAACTGATCCTGCTGTGAACGCACCTTTGGAAGACCAACTGTTTGCGGGTCCCTCCCTAATCCAACGAAAAGAAGCCTCCGATATTCTTGTTTAACTCTTGAAATCCCCCTGAGAGACGTTTGAAGGGACCTTGAACTGCGATTCCCAGAACCGCTCAGCTTTGGGAAGATTTTAATGACTCGCATCCGCGGCTGCTAATTAAAATTGATCCGCGGCTGATTAACTGGCTCGTTCCCCCGGAATCAATCGGGCTGATGACGTTCCGCAGAGTTCAGAGGGAAAATCGAGGCTGAGCTTCTCAGTGTTTTGATGTTCAGTCAGTTAAAAAATATAATGACGGCGAACTTTAACGCCAGGAGAAAACTTGCGGTGCAAGACCGACTGTGACAGCGTCATTTAAAAACAAAGCGTGCTGCTCTGTGCTGCGAGACAAAGAAGAACCCTGCTGTGCTTCAAATTTTCACCTAATATGATCCTCGAAAAACTAAAAAGACCCTGGTGCTTTTCTTTAAACTAGTTGGTTTCTGGCCTCTGCAAGCTCTTTATGAAACTGGGCCCTCAATGTAAATCAAGCCAGATCGAAAGCAAAGTCTTATCTTGACAGTTTCACTTGATAATTTCCACTCTGCCATCTTTAAGAGTGTCATTACAACGTGACGGATGAAAATGAAGACGAGCTCCATGAATTATCCCCCTCAGACGACACTTTAAACGCTGACCTTCACACCCATTGTTCAATAACTATAAATGAAGCACTATAATTCACTTTTCCTATGAAACCCTGGTCCTAATCAGTCGGTGACACAGGCCTCACTCAGGTTTGTAGGGTTTTTGTTGCATTGACTCAGTGCAGCGGCCGGCGCGGACTCACCGGCAGAGCAGGGCCCGTCAGACACCCGCGAGATGAGTCTCTGCTGTTTGCAGGACGCCTGTCGCCGGTAGCACTCGTTCTGGTAGGTGTCTCCGTTGGAGCCGCACACGGGGATGTAGTTTTTGTGGCACTGCAAATCAAAGTCAAAATGTGGCTTCAGTTCCGTTGTCTGTGCTTCGAACAGGACAGAAAACACCAACCCTGACAGTGATGAATCCCACTGAGCCCCACAGGAAAGTTTCGCTCCACAAAAGGTGAAAAAACAGGTGATTAGATAAGAACAATGATAGTTATAAAACAATATAGTTGCAAACGGTTATGAAATGAGCCTGTCTGGGCTGTAAGGATCCCTTCGAGCAAAGACCACATGACAAAACACACTGCAGGTCGTGTGATCCAAGAGCATTTGATATGAAGTTTATCTGCGGTTACAAAGTTTTTTATTCACTCTGCATGGAGGTGAAAAACAGCCTAACTCTGAGGACGCGTATCAGCATTCAGCAATCCATATTCTATTAAGTCGAAGCTATCAATCATTTCGCCGGAATCCCCGGCAGACTCGACCTCAGCGACCTCCAGCGCGTTGAGGTTCGAACCCAACGAAAAACAAGCAGCTGCGGCTTCATGGAAACTTATTCTAGACCGATCAGTGCTAAGATGGCGGATCCAACTTGAAGATCAGAAGGAGGGGTTTTTTTCTCCTTCGGCAGCCAGAATCAGAGCGAATGTTTCCCTCACATCCAAACTCCAGCTGGCAGCAGCTTCCCCTTCATGTTTTTTGCCTCATCGGCATTTTGACCAGGGGGACGTGGTTCTGTTCTGCTGAAGCAAACTGTTTGAATGTCAGGATTTGATGTCATATGACTGGATCTCTCCTTTTTTATTAGCCGCAGCTCATTATCAGCAAGAAGAGAAGTTGAAGTTTCTTTGTTCACTTGTGGTGACGGAAGCTGTTTTTTTCCCCGTTTACAGAGGCAAAAGTTTTAATGATCGGCGGGAAAAAATAGATCCCCACTGATTGGGTGAGAGCAGACGGCTTGCTTCAGTGTAAACCAAACAGATTAGTCCTTTAAGTGAGCGGTTGCAGAGCAGGTGCAGGTGAGTGTGAGGAGGGAGGGTATGATTGATATTCTCACTGTGTGGCCCCTTCCTGCGGGTGGGCGAGTGGCGCTTCAAAAACAACTTCAATAAGACTATCACCTAAAAGAAACAGCCCACAAATGTAAAAGAAAAATGTTTGTGAACCGAGACTCATTTACATTTCAGCTCACATACACCTGAAAGAAAAGCAGTGGGAACGTTTTCATAGTTTCGAGCTATTTCTGCCTCCGCAGGAGATAAATCTGCTGGAAACTGCTGACTCGCACTGTAGTCTCAGATTTATCGGCCTGCATTAAAGGACCACTTCAGTTCTCAGATGCCTTTTATTTTCACATTGCCGAAAATCGTCGTCATTATCATGAAGTACTTTTGAAATAGGGAAAAAAATATCACCTCAGTGTATCAGTCTCTTCTTATAGAGGCTTTCGGAACGCAGTCAACATTTATTGAGCGGGTGGAGGCATCACTGCAGAGAGCAGACGTGCTTGAAGTCAATCAGGCTTCATTTCAGGCCTGTAAACAATCTACTGCTATCGAAAATGATCGTGGAGGCAAAAAAGGAGGTGTAAATGAGCCGGTGTCACATCTGTGCAAAAGCGCTTCTAGTCTCCATTGTACAGCACATCTGTCTGATCTCTGGCTGCAGCACGTCCATCAGGACAGGTTAACCCGCACACCATCACCTGTGGTGGTCTTCCCCATAGGCAGAGGCACCTGCGAGAGCGCCACCGGTGGAGAGAGGCAAAATATTTGGCCTGAGGCCCAAAATCTTTCTGATTAAAATGTTTTTATCATTCTGTCGTACCTAAAGCCACATTTTGATGCGAGACATATCAAATGTGAGGAAGAGAAATGATAAAGTTCTGTTATTTTTTCAGTCAGTTACAGTCCACGTCGGTTGCCGCTTCTGTGACGACAGCGGTGAACCTCCTGCGATCGTGTCGAGCAGTTTCGTGGTCTTTGTGTGCGCATGAATGTAGGTTTTGCTTGCAGATCACGGAGCGTGACGGCCGCCTTTAAACAGACTCTGCGCGTCTTGTTGTCGCAGCGGCAGAGCCGCGGCTCTGTGGTAAATGTGTCTTCCAGACGCTGCCCTTCACGCTGCGCCTGCTCTTATTCTGTCACTGCGCTCACCCAAAAAGCAGCACACACAACAGGCTGACTGGAGAGTAATTAGATTTTGTTATACATCAGAGGAACACGCAGCAGGCGGGTCGTGTTTCCCGACGTGTCAGTGGGAGCTTCATTGTGCTTTTTCTTATGTTTCGGCTCGCGAACCGACAAAAAAGTAACTGAAAAGAGTTCACAGTCAGGTTAGCTGCTCTCCGCCTTTCTCTCTCGTCAGACAGATCTATTTTAGCATCCACGACGTCCTCCACACGCTCCAGCTGAGTGTCACTGTTCCCATTACTTTTTGTTTTAGTTTGACTTGCAAACTTCTCATAAACTTGTGCAATGTAGAACAGAGACGATACAAAATTAAAAGCACCCCATCACCCCAACAGCTTGAACTGTATCAGTATAAAAACATTATGATAAAACATACAAAGGTTTGACGGATGAGGACTGAAATGTGTATTTGGAGCTCAGAGACAACAGACTAGACCAGACGAAATCTTTAAAAGCAGGAGAGGAGGAAGGAAAAATAGATTTCATCTACCTGGAACTGGCAGACACATTTGAGCTGAGCGCCGTCGTCCCTGCAGACGCCTCCGAATCGACAGGTGGAGTCATCACAGACCCTCAGGTCGCTCTTCTTCTCTGACAGATCTACAGCAAGCAGACAAACAAAGGCAAAGGGGTTAAACACAAAAACAGGCGGAAGGCGTGTGGGTCGATAAAGTGAATCAGACCTACAGCACCTCCACGAGTGCCGGCGGTAAATCCTGACCGACTTCGCCGCAATCACACACTCACTCTGAATAAAACCCGGACAGTTTTATGAGTTTATGAACAATAAAATAAGATGGAGAGTGGAACCACAAAAAAAAGAAAAATACGGACACTTTTCTCGGCAAGGCGCAACAAAAACAGTTGTTTATCAGACGGAGCAATAAGGCCTCGTGGCACCACAGACACCTGCACTGCAGGTGAGCGCTTACGCCTGGGAAATAACAGGTGCACTCAAGGAGCACAGAAATCTGCGCTGTGACAGTTCACTGAGGGAAGACTGGTGGGAGGCAGCATCTTCAAGAACGAAACGCATCCACTGAACACTGCTCTGCGTTTGCTTTGTCACAACCTGAGTCACAATCGGTGCTCGTTTGAACCGGGAATCAAGTGACCAACCTGAGCTATGTTTGGTTTGCGCTGGCTGACATCACTTTGCACTGGTTATGACTTGTTCTGGCTTTTCAGGGTGGAAACAAACTAACACGAGTCACCACGGATCTGATTGGAGCGACACACTCCGCTGTGAGCCAGAAGGCATCGTAATTACCCCTCTGCTGCGTGAATGCAGTAAAAAGAAGAGAAACTTCGGGCTCGGAGGACAATAAACACACTTCTCCAAATGTCACACTTGTCCTTTAAGGTCAGATCCTGCTGATGTTCTAATCTTTAGACTTGTCGCTCTTCTTTATCCTGAATCAGTTTTGCCCTTCAAAGTACAACTGATCAGTTAATAAAATGTCAAAACACACCCTGTTGATGGTCGTTTTCTTATCTGGTGGAGTTGAAGAGCAGAAAGGAGGAGGCAATTTTGAGAATGTGAGTGACACTGTACACACACACACACACACACACACACACACACACACACACACACACACACACACACACACACACACGTACACGCACACACAGAGAGCAGGCAGGTCACAAAGACATTTGTGTCCTGACGGATAATAACAGGCTTCCACGACTCAGAAAATGGCAGCAAACTTAAATTATCCACATTTTCTTTGAGATAAAAGCCAAAGACTCCTGCCTCTGTGTGTGTCACGGACCACAGCCGAGTGGGCTTTGAAGAGCCATGTAATGGTCTGTAATTACTGTTTGCAGACCACCCGACTCCCAGAAATGGTTGGCCGCAGGAACAACCGGCCACAAAAAAAAGCCAACTGAGGCACAGCAGCTGAAGCAGAGATGAAGAGACATGAAGCATCGACGGAGAGACACAACACAAGCGGCGACGTGTGGAATACAAACTGAACAATAGAATTTTGTTCAATAAAACAAGAGGGAGACAAAGTTATTGGATTGGAAAGCAAAAGTAACAGAAGCTGAATTCCCAAAATTTTAACATAGGAAAGAAAACTCAATGGAAACTCCGTTCAAACTGAATCTCTTCTGTCTTTTGGCGAGATGTTAAACGCTTGTGTAAAACATGAGTGAGCGCGGTGTCTGAATGGTGGACTGACGGCTCGTGCTTCTCCGGTTTAGTCTAATTTTCTCCTCTAACCTCAGGTGTTAACTCATCGAGTGCAGCGACAGACACGACCGTGACACCACGACCAGAGCTTCCTGCTCAGCAGCCTTGTGTCAGACCGCGCGGTGTTCATGGCTAATTAAGTCCAAACAGCAGCCTCATCCATCAGCTGCCTGTGTGTGTGTGTGTGTGTGTGTGTGTGTGTGTGTGTGTGTGTGTGTGTGTGTGTGTGTGTGTGTGTGTG
>JASSRZ010000042.1:17143082-17170932 GCA_032164315.1 Malacoctenus gilli
GTGTGTGTGTGTGTGTGTGTGTGTGTGTGTGTGTGTGTGTGTGTGTGTGTGCGTGTGTGTGTGTGCGTGTGTGTGTGAGCACAGAGAAAGAGAATCATGTCTTGATGTTTGACACCTATTATCCAAAATGTAATCAAGCCGCCATCTAACACTCGCATGCGTGCGCGCAGGCGTGCAGGCATACGTGCGTGCGTGCGTGCGTGCGTGCGTGTGTGCATGCGTGCGTGCGTGCGTGCGTGCGTTCCAGTTAAAGGGAACATCTTGACATAAAGGGGTGATATTTCTGGTGGAATCAGCAGATTGTTGTTCACAGTAACTTTTAAAAAACTCTTCCAAAGCCTGTTGTAGGACTCATAGTTGTTCTCAGGTTTGAGTTTAGGATCAGGTCATGGTGCAATGGTGCGATCAGTTGGGTAGGCTCTTTTTGGTGATGGTAAAGTGAAATAGCCCTGATGTACGTTGTCACAGATGGCCATTAATATCATGCTTTGGTTATCAACGCTGTGAAGAAGCCCCATCGTGAAGGTCAAAAATAACAAGAAAGAATCATAAAGAGTCACTCTAAAGTGACTCTGGGAGATGTAAGCTTCAGGACAAATGCTGTTCTTCATGTCTGGAGTTTTGCACAGAGAGGGCCAGCGTCAGCTCTGCAGCGACTCGTCTCTCCCTCACTGCTCTCCACTTGCAGCCTGTCCACCTCCAGATGTTTCCATCTGGGAGCTGCAGCTGCATCCAGCACTCGAAGCAAGCCCCCCTCCATCACCACCGCCGTCTTCGTCGCCTCGCTGCTGGCTGTGAATCAGTTCCTGTGTCAGCCACTTCAGCTCCCTCCACCCACGCAAACCGCCGTGTAATTTGCATAATTACAGCCCCATAACTTCATACTGTATAATTTGTCTCAATACGATGATGGGCGGCGAATTAACACCAAAACAAGTGCAGCTTACAGTATGTATGTGGCATGCTTCCTTATTTTTGGGAGTAGTGGGACTCCGAATGAGGAGGAGACGTTTTTCAGACCTCACACGAAAACCTCTCTGCTCGTCCCGCGACCAAGAGATTCACTTTTTACCAACTGCAGCTGGCTGGGTTTTATATTTCAATCCTATTTTATCTGCTGTGCAGATGTACCATGAAGTGACCAGTTTTATTCTCTCGCACTGACATTAACCTGCAGAGGAGCCTGTGATCAGAATCCCATCAGAGGCAGATCTGCTCTCATTAATAACAGACGGAACATTCAACTGAGAAGCCGCTGAAGTGGAAAAAGACGAGTTTTTTTTAGCTTGAGATGAAGCAGGACAAAGGTGAGTGAAAGTGATAGAGAGAAAATGAAAGATTCAAAAATTCCGCAGCCATCCCTATATATTTACAATGAATACAAATACTGACTGTATGTCTTCTTCAAAGATGATTCTTTCCTCATCACAGCGTCCCTCCAGTTACAGGTTCACAAGCAGCTCGCCAGCACTATTTGCCTTTACAATTTGTTTATGAACACATTGTTCAGCATTTCCTCCCTGACTGATTGATGAGGCTGACAGAGCGGATGGAGCAGCTGTATCACTCTCTCTCCTCTGTGTCGTCTTCCAGCAGGTTTCATCCTGTTTGTGGTTTGCATCTCACCACTTGTTTATCACACCAACTCGCCTCTTTCACTGAGGCTTTTTTTTTTCCCCCCTTTTCTGTTACTTCCGACCACAGTGGGAGAGTTCCTTTCTCCAGCATCTCACAGCTAAATCTCTCCTTTGTCTTCCGTGGGATAAAGCGGTGTCTCCCAACTGAAGCAGCATCGCACAACGTGACGCTGCTTCAGAATCAATACCGGGGTGCGAAATTTTCCATCTCCGCGGCGCCGTTAACATGCCGGCTGCGAGATTTATGTGATTGGTTCAGTTGGGAGAGGACGAGGTTAGAGACTGAGAGGCAGGGCTGAAGACAGATTCTGACAGACGGCTCAGGAAAAAAAAAACACAAACGCTAAAAGCGCGGTACTTAAAAACAACTTGAGGGCTGAAATTGAAAATGTAAATGTGGGGTCATCCAGAAAACCAGCGCAACTCTGTTTGCCTGTCAGTTGCCTTCAACGTCATGACAGCTGCTCTAAAGTTACCGAATTCATCTGTTTTCTAAGTTAATTGTTGCAGCCGTGTGCCTGAATGAGTCTTTGTTCAGTTTTTGGGCTGCTGGGGAGCAGCGGGAGCTTGTGACAGATTTCCAGGGTTGGTTGCGAGCTCGTGGCGCCCCAACAGAGGCGTCCACGAGGCTCATAAACAGTCCCAACATGCAGAGAGGCCGTAAACAGTCTGTGAGAAATGCCCGGAGGAGGACAAAAGCCCCTCTCAGTCCCTGCTTGGCTCTGTGTGCAGACTCTCTGAAGAGCTTTTCACAGTAAAAGCAGCACTTCACCACAAAAACAAAACAGATTTATTGCAGGCAAATCACACAGACAGAGCCGATCTGGACTCGGCCGGAAGAGAGGCAGCTTACAACATCGGAGTGGCGTTTAAATCATAATCAACATATAAATACAGACTGCCAAACAGCACCGTATATATTTATCCCCTTCGTTTGCTTGTTGACTCACAGGAAATGATCTGTGTAAACGTGAACCGTTGGGTTTCAAGTTTATTTTCACCAGGTTGTTGATTCTTATTGTTTCTTGTTTGAAGTTCAGGCTCTGAGGCCGCTATCGTTGTCCTGTGACTAGTTCGAGTTAGAAGTGAGCAGTGCAGACAGAAGCTTTTAGTGCCGCTTGTCACTTGGTTGCTGAGTCCGGTTAGTCCAGCCCAGAGTGCAGTTGCTGTGTACACAGTGACCAACCAGACAGAAGTTGGACCAAATAAACTCAATTATGTTGACATAAATTCTCTCACTCGCTCACTCATCATCCATACAGCTGACTCCATTGAGCGGCCTTGACACTGGGCCAAGCCAGTGTCCATCCTGGACACCACGAGACAAATCCAGGGAGAGGAGCAACCAAAGACTCTCACATTCACATCTGTGGACAATTTGGAGCCACATATTGACCTTGTGCTTGTTTTTGGACTGTGGGAGCACCCAGAGTCGGGTATTTATTCTCCGAATCACATTAACGGTTAAACTTTGTGACACCGAAGAAGGATCCACTCATGTGGGACATGGCTTCCTCTGCTGCTCCCATAACTGCTGTGGTAGAGCAATAAAAACGATGTCCAAAGAAGGTAAAATGTGCAACATTCAGCTGATGTTTATGAATGCTGGGCCCGCTGTAAACACAGTAGATCTCAGTATAAGCGACCTAATTCCACTCAAAGGTTTACAAACCGTCTTTGTCGCTGTGGAAGTCTGTACAAGTACGACGCAGTCGTGGGTAAATCAGGTCCCTGGTGTATTCCTGAATTTGCCCTACTGCATGTCAGCTTTTTTAAATTGCTATGCGTGAATGTGTCGCGTGACAGTGACACTGAACACTTACCCCGGGAAGTCAAGAACACTGAAGCCCGTTTTAATCCTTCGGGAGTAAATTTGTTTCACTTGTCTCGCCGAAATCGGCCAGACGTAAGCCGAACTCACGTCTTTCTTAATGAAAATATCCTTTAACGGTAAATAAGCCGCGTGAGCCCCCCGTAGACGCGGGAAACCGTCTCGGTGTTGTGTCACTCTTGTTATTAGCTGGAGGATAAAGAGCAACGTCTTGCTGATGGTGATGAATTCTACACGACAGAATAACCCACGGAGGCCCGTTCATACATTTATTTATTCTGCTGGAATTGATTGGAACAATATTTCCATGCCAGAGGTGATTCATAATTCAGTGCGGCTGCGTTTTTTAATTCTGCAGCCCTAATACATCACGCTCGCCCTGTGGTTTGTTGGTATGCATGTGTGCAGCTATCCAGCCCTTCCTTCAGTCTCCTCGGCCTTTGTCACCGCAAGCCTCAGGAGCTCATATTCTCTGCAGGGTTTGTTGTGAAGCCATTAGCCGCCGCAGCGCTCGGGGTTTAGCTTCCCCTCGCCATTGATCGCCAACATACAAAGAGCCCCCCCAGCTTTAACTGAGCTTCTGTAAAACCCCGAGCAGCGTCTGAAGGCTCCTGTTACCTCAAAGTCAAGCGCAGCAGTGCGGTGGGGGTCTGGGACGGGGGTGCGCTTCACAGCCCAAAACACTCGGCTCTGCGTCTCTTTGTGCACCAATTAAAATGCATCAAGTGCAAATCACCTGCTGGTTTACTGTTTGAGCTCGGGGGACCGAGGTCTGGTGTCCTCGGTTGTGCCCGGAATTGGAATGGGACCTGATTAGTCCCGCATCACCGACTCTTTGGGCGAATCCATTCAGCGCAAGGAGGGAGGGAGGGGAGGGGGAGGGAGGGAGGGGAGTGAGGGGGGGTAGGGAACTGCTGGGAGGTTGAAACACTACCTCACATATAAATCTGTCAGTGTGTTGGCGCCGACTTTGGGATCCTCGTGATGAAGATGATGTGGTCTGATGAAGCTTGAGAACTGCCTTTTTTTTTCTTTCTTAATCATTTTAATGAGAGCGTTTGAAAGTTGAATAAGTGCCGCTCGCTTCATCCCTTCGGCGCAACTGAACCAACAAATTTCCGCGCACAACTGTGCCGTCGACCTAAACGACCTTGAGCCCGTCTAGATCAGCACCAGACTGAAACTGAAGAATTATTTTCAGTATTGACGTTTCTCTCCATTATCGCCTTTTAGACAATAAATCATTCCACTTCTAAAATGTCAAAGAACAATGTCGTCTCGCGTCTGGCTTTGTCCTAAACAAGACAACACATTTAGTTCAGACAGGAGAGACCTGCAAATGAATTTTAACACATAAAACAAACAGAAAACTCACCTTGAATTGAAAACATTATTCAAAATGTTCAAACAATGTGAGTCTTTGCTGGGAGATTACAGTTCAAACTTAAATTGTTCAATTTAATTGGATTTTACGGAGATAAACTATGATAAATCAGCATGTACAACTAAAGTGGCTCATAAATGTAATATTTTCTCAGAACTATGCGACAGAACCTGCAAAGAGAGCATAATCCTTTGTTAACTTTCCAGATGGGGCAATTTCTCTTCATCCTGAAATGTAATTGTGGAAATAGCTCAGTAAACAGCGACGTCGGGACCATTTTCTCCGAGACAAAGGGCCGGGTCGTCGTCCGGAGGCGACAGAAAGCGCTTTTCAGAGGCTTCACAAAAAGGAGGAAATGTTCTGAGCTGCAGCGAAGGCAGCGTGTTAAACGCCAGCAGAGTGTGGCTAACCGAACGCGTAGCTGTGGGTGTGCGAGACTGATGAACAAAGGAGACAAGCTCCTCTGATGCAGACTCAACATGGTGAGACACGGGGAAGGGGAAGTATCAGGCGCTTTCTGTTCCCCCAGATTTTTTTCCCAGAATGCCTCATTCGAAATAAAGGGGGAAGCTGTGAATGATGCCTCCGTGCTTGTGCTGCTATTCAAATTGATTCCTGCTCTGACTGATGAGTAATATCTGATGGAGAGGCGCAGCTCAGAGAGGCGCCAAGCCCGCAGTGAGTGAAGCTCCTTCGTTTGGTTTGGCTTCACAGCTCCTGCCTGTGCTCCATTTCAGGACACATCCCACCTCAACATCTGTTTACACTGAGAAACCAAACAAGATGCAGTTTGAGGGCTGGTGAAGGTTCTTGTCAGGCCTATAATTATGGAGAGGTTTGGCTCAGCGGCACCTGCTCAGGCCAGAGGCGTCTCTACAGAAAAAGAGACAGTTAAAATCTGTCTGGGGACATGATTGGATGGAAAATGAGCCCAAGTCCAGGACTCCACCAGTTTCAAATCATGTAATTGCAAGTGGAAAAAAAGCTATTTGCAATAGGATGTATTTTTTCACTTTTTTTCTGGCAGTTTTGGTGGGTGAGTGTGGTTTCGCTCCTCTTCCTCCTCTCCCTCGTCTCCTCAAAAGAAGGAACCAACTGTGTCAGCGTTCAATCGACAAACATGTTTACGACTGGCCATAACTTTTTCCAGCCATTCTCAATGTGACACAGGCAGATAGAAAGAACACTGTTCCCCTCCTTGTTTCATCTGTTGCCCACCATGGTCATCCAGCCTGGTCCAGCACGCACTGACACCATGCCAGCGGCTCAGACTCGTCTGCTCGTCGCCCTCATGGGGGGAGAGCTTATTGCATGTGGATTTTGGACTGGCTGCACCATCGAGCAGGAAGACCCTCTGTCCCCAAAAGTGTGTGCCACAAACTATAAAGCTGCAAGAGGGAAACTGGAGAAAAAGATCAGAGAAGTCAGACCAATTGTGAAGTCTCACATTCACACCTGGTGACGCTGGGAACTGCTTGATTTAAATACACCTGGTGCATAATTTAGCAGCAACGTGCATGTACGGCCCTGAGTGTTAATGATCAGCTAATGTTGGGAGAGCGGCAGAAAGAACCTGGAAGTGTTTCACGAACAAAACTAACAAACTGGAGTTTTCGCGCGGTGGCAGATGGGAGTGCGTGGAGGAAGAGGCGACGTTTCATCATGCAACCAGCTGATGTGCTGCTCTGTTTACACTCAGGAACCCCCCCCCCCCCCAATTCCCTGGAGGGGCTCTACTGCAGAAAGCAGAAAATTACCACAATCTTTCCCAACCCAGGTGGGACACAGTGGTCCGTCCTGTTGGTTCGCATTCAGCAAGACCTTTTCAGAGCAAACCGTGCACTTTTTCGTTCATGCACTGATGGTGCTTTTCCATTAGTACCTATTCAGCCTTACACAGATTGACTTGACTCTAAACGGCTCAGGTCGCAACAATTGGTTTCCACTCCAGTGTGTATGGGGTCATCAAGCATCCACAGTAACCCCAGTTTATTCAAAAAACCAAACCTTTAGTTTGACACCGAAAACTGAAGATAAATCTTCGTGTCATATTGTCTCAAAGCTCTACTTTTCGACAGCAGGCCTCAAGCGCAGCGCCAACGAAAGCGGGCGGGAGAAGCAGCAAATATCCTGGCCGAGCTGCACTAAATCTGACAAATGAGGCCTCCGCAATTCCACTGGCTTCATAAACCTGCCATTCAGGCCTAATCTACAGAGCCATCGACGCATGCAGTATTACTTCGCATAATTGACGGCCCCCGCATTAAGCCAATGTCACAGAAATCATTTTAATTTTCACAGCGAGCAGAAAGGAAGGTGCCGCCAGGACCTAATTGTTCCTTTGGTTTGACGCCCAGACCCCCAGAAAGATTAAGATGCGCTGGCTATGAGAGCCTGAAAGCAATGCGCAAAAAGGAGTCGTGGGTGTGTGTGTGTGTGTGTGTGTGTTGTCCCCAGTTGTGTTGGTTTGTTTCACCTCATGTGTGCACCTTTTTTGCCAAAGCAGCTCTGGGTGGCTGAAACCTCCTCCTACTCTATCGGGGAGGCGTCACATCATCAAAAATTCATCCCGCAATGCTTCAAAAACAAGCTGCCACAATCATAAAGAATCTGCTTCACCTATTGGAGCAAGAGCCGAGTCCTGCCTGACAAGTGTTCCGCTACACACAATGAAATGCTGGAGAGCAGGAGTCGAGTAAAGACCTGGACATGTCATGAAATAAAAACGAGATGACGAGCGCTTGCGTTTTCTTGCAAGGTCACGTTTTTCATGCAGGTGTGAAATTGCAACCGAACTTAGTTTCTGCCCTCGGCTCCTTTGCAAGACAATCCTGAGGCACTTTGTTTGTGTGAAGCGTGGAAATGACAGGAAGCTAAATGCAATTTGTCGCTGGACATTTGTGTGACCATAGCAACAAGTTGTCAGCCAATATTGGCTTTTCTTCATAGCTTTTCTACCGGCCAGGTTTTGTTTCAGGCAGTTTCACCCTAACAGAGCATCCCGTTGTTCAAACCAAGCTGTCGTGTGACAGGTTTTTTTTTCCATTTCTTGCCAAAATTGAGCTGAGATTCCAAATTATGCTGATGTGAAGGCGTCCTTATTCTTCTGATCTGTCTCCATCCTTGTCTGTGCTTCTTTTTCCTTCAGTTGCACACAAATAATAACATTGTGATAAATGTTATGTTGTTTGTAGGACCTTAAGAACTTAAGAACACACAATTCAATGAAACTGAAGCTGAGCTGAGCAAAGATCCCATCAAGGGACCAAACGTAGAAATCTTTGACTGAAAGCTGCCTGACCTTTTCCAGGCTGAACCTCCTTGCAGTCAAGGAAATGGGAGCGCTGCTCCTCTGCCACGGGGCCTTTCCTTTGACCTCTGACCCGACAGCGCAGGATGTGACAGTTGTTTGTTGAAAGAGAGATCGCACAGGGAGCGACGTATCACGTTTTCCCCGCGCCATCAACCTGAAACTAATCCAAACTAACGAGAGTGAGATCAAAGCAGCGGATCATCAAACGCTCGCCGCTCCAGAACGTCCACACCTGCGGTCAGACGGCGGTAAGATTTACATTTTGGGAGTGAACTTGATCTCAGGCCTGGGCTGCGTAAGATTAGCCCCGTTTGAAGTGCAAACATCAGCGCTCAATGCTGCGGGGTGACGGGGCGGCGGCGGAGTCACGAGGCGTCAGCTCCCCGAGCTCCGACGTCCTGCGGGCGGCACCGCACCTGCGGAGCTGCTGGATCACGTTACAGCGAGCGCCCGTCGCTGCTCCTCACGTTCACGCAGGGGTTTGTTTGGATGTCCTGCGATTCCACCAACACTGGCAGCTTCAGATCTCGCTGTGAGCTCGGTGGCATTTTGGATTCTCGCCGGTTTTACAAAGAAAACATTCCCTCTTTGACCACGCCGAGAAACAACAGCAGCGCCACTGAGGGAAAAAATACTTTTGACAATTCCGGCGCTGGCTCCAAACATGAGAGATCTGAGAAATACAAGAGTCCTGTGCTCCAGGAGAAACTGATAGAGAGCTGCAGCGCACTGACGTGGTTTCTAACAATGTTGCTTGTGACGGTGGCACACTGAAATGTTTCAGAAACTCGCTTGGTGACTGGTATGAAGCTGTTTTTGCAAACTTTCCTTTTTTTCCAGAGGTTGTGCCTCATTTACGATGGTTCTCCTAATGTGTCTCTCACATTTGAATTCAAATTAATCGTAGATACTGACAGAGTAAGTCAAATGTGGCGTAGAGACTCTCATTTGCAATAATGACACAAAAACTGTATAACGCAGGCGTCTCCTTGCTTTGAGCAACTCGATCCTAATCAGGAGCTTCTTATCAGGCGCTCTGCAGAGATTCATGATGACACATTTCTGATGTTTGGGCCGGGAGATACTTAAGATATGCAAGACCGAGGAACTCCAGGACAGAGTTTGGACAACGCTGCCCTAAATTGTCGGACTTTTTTTCATTTCTTGTGCTGTTGCTGGTTGTTTAGCTGGAAGAGATTTGCTTTAGTCCCGTTCTAAAAACTCTCCGCTCGCTGCACACTTGTCAGAGGTTGGGGCTTTTGGGGGGGGGGGGGCAGTTGTTTTGAAGTGTACTTTGGTGAGACATTAATCCTAAAATTGCTCCCAGGAGTGTGCAAGCACCTTGAGTGGCAGCTGTCAGAATCAAGTGGTGAGAGTGGGAGTGAACGAGTGAGCGGGACCGACTCATGTGAAGTGCAATGAGACTGCTGGAGCGCCCTGGTTGTGTTGTTGCCTCGCATGGTTGGCGTCTCCACAATGCGTGCAAGAACAAATACAAAAAAACAAGAGGGCTTGAGCAGGGGCATGTCATCTGTCAATCACAGAAATCACCTGTTGATTGAGCATCTTTGTTGTTTGCTTTGTTTTATTGTTTTTTTCCCCGATTAAAAACAAAAACAGTTTACGGTTGTTTGTCGGACAACGTCAGGGAATAATTGCTGTAACTACGGCTTGTAAGCACTTAATGACGGCTACTGACAAAACAGATGAAGGTCTCCGAGTGTTATTGTTGTTATTATGTTTTGGAATAACTGGAAAATGACAGGCTGTAAAACTCACGAGCGCGAACTGAACCCAAGAACCCACCGACACCCTCCTGACAGGCAGCTGTGCTTTCACCCAAAGAGCACCTTGACTTTACAGCGTATTTTTATCCTCCAGGCTTAATTAAACTCCGGGAGCCAAAACAGCTTTAGAAAGTCCACATCCAGTCAGTTGACAAACACCTTTTATTACCTCGTGAAAGACAATTAGAAACGTCTGTCACCCCGTAGCGCTGCAGATAATTGGTTTGCCCCGAAAAATCGGCCGGCAAAACTGATCGCTGGATAATTCCTCCTCAGCTGGAGAGCAGCGACGCCGGGAGAGAGTCTGCCGACATCGATGGAAGTCAGAGGGTGCGCTGATCTGTCCTTCAGAAATATAATCTGTCAGGCACAGTGTGTCCTGGCGTTTCAACTCCGGGCGACTCAGAGGAGAGAGAAATAAGAAGCGTTCGCAACCTGAACGGACATCCTGGATTCATGCGAGGACGCGTTTGTTGTTTCAGCCTAAAACTTTCATGAACGAGGGATTTGGTTGATCGTCAGTCAGTCTTCAGTCCTCACAGACCGTCATCTCGACGCGGATCCTCTCTCTGAAAGGCTTTTTCTCACTGAGACCCACAGAACCGAACTGAATTCGAGGCGGTGTCGCAGGAGAACACAGATCCACGCAACCAGGCCGCAAACGAATCACGCTTGCAAAAAGCTACTGATCCTTCCCCTGGACAACGGCCAATTCTGCAGAACTGGTGAGGACGTACTCTCGTGTCACCTCGCGAAATCTCACCCAAAGGCTTTTGTATTCAATTTTGCACCTCTGCAGAGTGGACGCATCCAAAAACCGCCTGCTGAGTTCCTGTAAGGTTGGCAATTCCAACGGAGGTGCTCATGTCATGATGAAAGTTAGTCAAAGTTTCTTCTCAAAGAAAGCCACAATTTAAAAACAAAACAAAACACACACACACACAAGATAAATGCTGTCATAACTACCACAAGAGTGTCTTTTTTTAGACTCAGTTATAAACCTAAATTATCATCACTGTCTTCTGTTTTTTTTACATCATACAAATCGCGGAGCAGTGTTTTGGAGAAGACACAGAGCATCTGGAGATTTGTGTGTAATAGTGCAGAGAGATGATAAAAGATAATTACCAAGAGAGTCAGTGACAGAAAATGTTTTTATGACTTGGAAAAAATTGAATGTAATAGTCCGAGAAACTCCCACCAACGCCTCTCCTTGTGTTTATGAAACAACAGACGTGTCATCAATCAGCCGGATCTGCGTGGAAATCCTTAAAACTGCCTGATATGTAAAATCCTGGAGGTGTTGTTGAATTGGTGCCAGAAACATGATGGATGTTGTTGTTTCTGCTGCTGTCTGCTGGACTGTGAATAAATTGATATTTGGGCGGATTTTTTTCCCCTTCCCTTCGCGAGCAGACAAAAAGCAGAAGGAGCTTCTCGTCGTTTATCATCTGTTTGTTTCTGCTTCATTACCGTAAATAAAACGCTTGTTAAACAACTGGATGACCCAGAAGTCTGGTTCAAATCCCATCCTTACTTCTGACCAGACGACGACAATCGCGAGCACTCACAGAAACTCAGGCCAAGTCCACACAGAGACAAAAAACCTCTCAGGAAAAGTTGCCATTTACACGAAGCCACTGGAAACATGTGGCCCTCAGATCAAGTCTGTACCAAAAGAGGTGCAACAAAGCAAAGAAGAAAACACGAGGTGTTGGTGGTCAGAGGCTCAAGAGTAAAACATCAAGTAAAAACTACTCAAATCAATCAAATCGTCATTGAGAGAAAAAGATGAACTTCCATGTGTGCCTGCCCCCCCCCCCCCCCAGCCGTATTCGGGGTCGTCGTGAACAGCCTCCTCATCGTCAACGCTCCGGATGAGAGCTCCAGCCAGACAGTTGGAGTGTGAACGGCATCGATGGGCCATCAATATTCATCTGCAGCTTTGTTAATGTCGGAGTCGCTGCTGAATTTTTAATCGCGCCTGTTACGCTTTCTCCAAGTATACGTGTCGTGTTTGAGCTTCCTGGCACGCCCGTCTGAGCATGCTCCATCAGGCGGGAGGCCGAGGACTGTGAAAGGCTCTCCCGGGAGGCCGGCGTTTAAAAGCCTCACAGCGGGCCAAATTATACAGTATGATTTCATTTATGTTGGCCAAGGCGAGCGCGCTCTGTCCAGACCGAGTGCGCAACTGTAAAACTTGACTCGGTTTCTGCCGAAGCGACCTGGACATTAACCGAATCAACACTTCGAATGAAGAGCCGCTTTTCCGTGCGGTCAGGAAAACAGCCGACGGCGGTTAATTGCGACCCATCTCTGCCCCTCCGCTCACGGGAGCAGGTTCAAATTCACACCGGCCGACATGTTCTCAGATGACATCGTGGCAAAAATAGCTCCGATGCAGGGTTGGGTTTATAAGTTGTTTCTTTCCACGGCGCCACAATGTACGTGCTCACCGAGGCGTTCAGCCAAGACGTGCCATTTTATGAGATTTATTGCAAAAAAACCAAAACTGCAGCTGTGTAACTAAAACAGAGGAGCCAGACAAATCCACTGAAATGAACCTGCTTTGTCATCCTATTTGTTGTTCTGTCAGAGAAATAAACAGCTGGTGAGTCACCGGTTTTTAAACTCTGCGCCCATAATTGCTTCTCTTAACGAAAAACTAATGTGGATGCATTGTGTGTGTGAAATTCCTGTCTATTCTTATGCTGTGTTTGTTCAATCTTGCGCACAAATGTCTTCCAAGAACATAATACAGTAAACAACACCCAGCAGGCACAGCGAGTTCAGCCAATGTTAGTTAATAGTTTGTTACTGCGAGAAATCGCAAACTCTTGGAGAATTATGAATAGACCTCGACCTCAAAAAGCTGAAGAAAAAGAGGGGGGACCGAAGTTAACATTGCAAAAAGTCTCCAGTGAATGGTGACAATTCCAAACTGTTTATTTCCATTTAAATGGGTGAAACACTGGCAGCAGTAACCGCAGACACTGAGCTCCAGATTGCTTCACATGCGTCGAGCGACGGAATCAAAAGTGAGAAAGCATTTGGAGAGAATCGCTCTGATACTCACGACTGCTCATCCAGCAGCTAATTTACACTTGAAACTCCTGGATGAGGACGTTTCAGTGCAGCAAGGACTTTTGCGCCGGGCGATCAGACGAGCAGATCTGAACCGCGAAGGCAAAAGCGCACGTTATAACGTTCTTCTTTTTCCTGGTCCAAGGTCAGTGTCGGAGTGGCACGAGCCCCTCATGGACCCCCTCCTACAACTGCCAATGAGATAGAGCCAGCTGGACACATATGTGGCCGCAAAAAGCGAGTCCATAAAATAAAAAGCTCTTAAAAGCCATAAAAAAGCCAAAATCGAACATGTGTCGGACCGATCTGCAGCGCGAAAAACGTGCAGAGCCTCCAGTCACATCGCTCTCGTTTTGTCTCATTTGTTCACACAGTGTTTTGTCGAGGATCAACATGAGCGCGCGACAGCACGTCGATGTCGCCTCTCTCCTGTTGACGACGTCAGACCGGACAGCTCAGCGGGAGCGCGTGATGCAGCTGCCGTCATGTGGTGCCGTCTTGCTGACGACTTGTTCGACTGAGAGAGACCGGGGAGCCACTGTGTGGGTGGGGTTAACTGTGAATGCAAAGGGTTAAATGCAGAGGAGAAAGCTCCCCAGGGGGAATCAATACAGCGCAACCTAACTCGACTTATGTTCGTCAGCCAGACGAGGTGCATTTCTTGTAGCTGGAGCACAAAATGAGGACCAGTCACACAAACAAACCTTTGTTGTTTTCCTGGAGGATTTTTAGGCGGAGACCACGTGCTCATGTTTTTGCGACACTTCTGTCAAGCAATTGCTGGACCAATCAAAGACCTGATGGTCCCGTTATGCAATAAAGATGCAACCCGGATGTTCCCACCTCTGTCTGGGGAACCGAGAGCTGACATCTACATCGCTCCAGCTCTTGTTTCCCACGCAGCCCACTGCGTGGCGCCGTCATAACAGCATCGATGGGCGGTTTGCTTGAGCGCCTGATGTTTTTTTGGGGGGGGTCAGTGTTTTTTCTCTTCAAACCTCCCTGAACACAGCAGCCTACAACAAAGTGCAGAAAAGCCATTTTTCTCCAGTTGCTCTTTTGACAACTAAAGTCTCGGTTTCTTATTCTTTTCACGGACAAACAGCGGTTCTGAGCGCGGAGCAGTCAGGTACCATCTGATACGACGACTCGGTGCAGCGTGACGTCGGTTATTTCCACGGATAAAGCAGGTTAGGACTTCCTGTGCTACCGAAAAAACAATCAAGGTCTTTTGTTTGTTTGGTGACCTGGAACAATTTTGTTTCTCCTCCACGGGAAAGGACATTGTGCTCTGATGAGCAAAATACTCAATTTCTCAACGCAAACACCGCGAGCGGCGCGAGCTGGGGCCTTTCTGCGGGTCTTTAATAAAACATGACGAAGGCGGGTTTTCCCAGGCGCTCCGGAGTGGCAGCTAACACTCATTTACATGACTGCTGTTCTTTTCCTCTGAATATTTCATAAAAGAGGAACAACAGTAGAACAGCATAATGAATTTATGCATATTAGATATTAATGCAGCATGATGCAAACATGATCGCAAATAACATCCACTGTGATCCCAGTCACAGCAGATAACATTAGGTGTGAGCGATCGGCTGAGAGTCGCTCGCGATCGACACACCGCCACGATTATGTTGTGAAGGGGCGACGCTGCAGTTCAGCCAGCGACATTCCTGACAGCTCATTACTCTAAATTTGTAGGTTATGAAACAGAAAGATATGAATAAACGCAACGATCCGACAGAAAAACCTGATTTTTAATGTCAAACAGCAGTGAATATCTACAGCAAAAACAAGTGCAGTTTATTCAGATGATAATTACTTGTCAGGCTGCAGTTCATCGTCTTAGGTCCATAAACTAGAAGTAATAATATCGCCTTGTTTTCTTCTTAACGACTGAATTTTGTTTTCATTTCGTTTTATCGGGTTGTGACTTGCTGCAGGAGTCACTGTCTGAGCCCGTCCAGACTGCTAATCATGCAGGGCAGCACACCTCGCAGCAGCCGCTGTGTTTTTCTTTGTAAATATTCACAGATGTGAAGAAGCCAGTGGTCTGTCAGATGTGTTCACTCGCGACACGCATGTGGCCGCTGGTTTCTTTCTGCGCTGGACAATTGCCAAGGCAGTCCGACACAAGCAGCCCAGTGAAGGTCCACGGCAACATGTGGTGAACAGGTGCAAAAAAAAATCTAAATTATCTCTGGACGTCCAGTCGAATGTGTCAGGAAAATAAATGGGACGACAGGATACAGCTCTGCAGGCTATGAAAGACTCGTCTTTGTGTGTTTATGGCCTCGGATTATGACATTTGTTTGGATCCGGCCTCCTCACCACGAAACAAAACATGTGCATGCAGTACTTTGGATGGGTTTTGTTCACTTCTTTAGGAGCTGAACTGTGTTCACAAGTGCTGCGAGAGGCCGATCTCTGAAATAAGCAAACTAACACAATGCAAAAGTCAAATAATGAGTGTTATTCTAAACAAGGCTCTAATTTAATCACTTTTCATTGTCTGCACAGGGAGGATTGGCAATTACAGACAAAAAGGGATTAGCTAATCACATTAGAGGAACAAAAAGTCACTCACAACTTTTCTGTTGCACTTTCAGCTCTTTGCGTTCTTGCAAAGAATAAAAACATCAGGGTTTTTCTCAGGATTTACATATTTTCTGTCAAGCTTTCACAATTTTACGTAAATCATAACAAGCAATTTGAAGGTTTGTACTCATTTAAAGTTTGGGGTTTTTATTTTAAAGTGGATATCTTCTTTTTCTATCAATCATTTCATTTTCCGTGTACAAATTCATTGTGTGACCAGGGAGAGTTGTAGAGTGGTGTTCCAGACTCTGCGTTTCACAACTCAAAATGCAGCTGAGTATATTGAACCGTTCCAACCAGTAGACCACAACAAAAAAAGGATCAAAATTCAAACGTTTTCAGAAAGACCCACAAAATAGTTTTCATGGGCACTCTGATTTTAACTAAAACGTCTCCATAGAAGATCACAAACCACTGAACGCACCCTCGTCAAAGTTCAATTCATATATTAAACATAGCAGCTTCAACTCTCTGTAGGATCTTATTCATGCTGCATCAGACCAAACACACAAAGTCCAGTGGCACAAGCACATTGAAAACACAACCTTTAGCATTACATCACCATGATTGCTTTGTTTGCAGACAATGATGGACAAATGAGGACATGGACACGGGCAGCATTTGAAAGCCTCGATAATGATCCACCTTAGACACGATCTCCGGTGCGAAGGTCACCACGAACTCAACACTAAGCACTAAAACTGCCACTATAAAATCACCGGAGGGGGGGGAGATGTCAGGGGGGACATTAGGAGAGCCCGGGAGGAATCTTCTTGATTACTCCTGCAACACTGTCAGACCAGAGGGACTCTCTACTTGAAATTAGAAGGAAGAAATGTGTGTTTGCGCCCATTAGTCGTGTGCATGACGTGCACACCCACAGCAGACGCATCCCAACAGCAGAGCACGCGCCACTTCCTCCACCACATCCTCCACCTCCAGCAGCAGCAGCAGCAGCAGCAGCATGTCTTACCTGTGCAGTCCTTCCCTTTGCCTTTGCACTCGCCGCTCTGTGGGTAATACGTCGAGCGAGCCTCCGGCAGGTAGAAGAGCAGCGAGAGCAGACAGGCGGACACCAGGTAGCGGACCACCCCGCCCGGCCGCCCGTCACACCTCCCAGGCCCTGACAGCATGCTGATGGTGATAATGATGATGATGATGAGGAGGAGGAGGAGGAGGAGGAGGGTGGTGATCACAGTGATGCTCCGACCTCCAGACGCCGGCAGACGGACCACTGGGATCACGGTTCAGGTGAGCAGCCAAAAAACAAACAAACAAAAAAACCCCAAAAAACACCCAGGGGAAAACGGGACGGAGATGCGGCTGGAGGAACACCTCCGACGGAAGGAGACCGAGGAGAAGCGGCGGTGAGCACGGAGGAAGTCTGTGGTGAAGATGGAGGAGCGTGCGAGTGAGCGCCTCGCCGGAATCCGCGTTCAGGAAGCGTCGGAGGCGGTCCGCTTTCTCCAGGGTGGAAGTAAGGCAAGCAGCGGCAGCATCCTTGCCATCCTTCCTACGCACCTACACTCCGCGTCTCCGTAATGAGCGGACGGATTCCCGACAGCTTATTTGTGTCGGCGGACGCACATGCAGTGACCCTGCGCGTTCCCAGATCCCAGGCGCAGAGACCGCTCAGGCGCTCCGGTTATCCGAAGCGGCTCTTCAGGGGGGCGACGCGGTGCGCAGAGAGAGAGAGAGAGAGAGAGAGAGAGAGAGAGAGAGAGAGAGAGCGGCAGCAGCTGCAACCACAACAAAGAGATCGGGACTGAGAAGAGAGGAGAGGACAGACAAGCTCGGTCACGTGAGAGGATGCAACACTCCCCTCTGCCTCCACGCCCCTAACGCACACGCGTGTGCACGCACGCCGAGAGACACAAAAGCAACCTACAAAAGACAGGAAGGGGTGCAGCAAATGAAGCAGCTTTTAGAAAGCACGGACGGGGACAGAATAGTCAAGCATCTGTTGTGTGTTGCAACAGGAACATCATCTGATTCTCAGGTGCGAAAATTGGCTGCACAGTGGCACAGTGATTCATGCTCTTTGGCATTTGTACATTACAATGGGTTCACCTGCACCTGTTGTGCCGCTTCAGTCATTTTTCTGGGGCTTAAAACAAAAGAAAGATCTGAATGTCAGTGAGGCAAACAGCATTTGTATTTCAGGTAAAGTCTCAAAGTAAGAAACGCCTCCGTGTGCAGTGGTCCGTGGAGAGGTTAAATGCTGGTGTGCAAAATCTCTTGGAGGAAATTGTTCGAAACTGACACTTGACGGGGAGTTTTATCAGCACTGTGTGACTGTGTGGACAATACCTGAGCT
The DNA here is from genome assembly GCA_032164315.1 of Malacoctenus gilli. Lineage (NCBI taxonomy): Eukaryota > Metazoa > Chordata > Actinopteri > Blenniiformes > Labrisomidae > Malacoctenus > Malacoctenus gilli. Next base: position 17,161,037 of record JASSRZ010000042.1, read on the forward strand.
GGTTGTATAAACAGGACCTAACACGACTCATTAAACCCTTCACGTTGACTAGATTAATATTTGCACAGCTCACAGCTCCATTTCGGCCGCCGCTGGCACCCGACCAAGACGGACTAGCAGAGTCATTTGGCATGCTGCCTTTCATCCAGCTGCTGTTAGTTTGTCGTCCCTCCATCGTGCTCAGATTTTTTTTGACATGGTGGAAGCAGCAGCAGCAGCAGCAGCAGCAGCAGCAGCAGCAGTCCTCTGCGGCGCTGTTGGACGCACTTGGTTCCACGCCGGCGGCTGCAACAGCCCTCCCGGGCGCTATCACCGCCTGCCAGACGGTAGAGTGGCACAAGCCTGTTCTAAATCACTCCCAACTTCGCTGATTAGCTTCATGGACGAGGTTAAAGACCTTGCAGAAGGTGTGGAAGGAGAGACCAGGACTCCAGATAAGGACGTCCTCCTTGATTTATTTCACGTCGCACTGATGCTGAGCCAAAGCCTGGAGCAGCAGAGTTTTGGAGAAAACCTGGTAGATTAAAAATCAGAGTTACCCACCCAATAATATCACTCCTGAGCTCCAAGACCTTGAACCTTGGCCGCTCTGCGGATGAATTGAGATGAGGACCGAGCTAAGTCAAGTCAATGCTGCAGGTTCTGTGTGAGCACAACCTCAGCCAATGGAAACGGAGCGATGGAAAAGAAAAAGAGTGAATATCAGATAACATTTCTTGGGAGGGTGTCTGTGTGTGTGGGGGGGGGGGGTGGTCTCTGTGTCATGTTATTGCTTGATATAAGACCACAATACTCACGCACTTCGCTATTCCACATTTTTATTTAGCTCCCGTTGCTTTTCTGCTGCATTTCAAGTGAGCTAGATACTGGGCATACTGAAAGCTCAACTTTAAGCCTTGAATCACTTGCATATAAACATAAAACCTTGTTATGAACACAGCAGCACATGATGAAGACCGTTTACTACTCTGCATGGAGCTTTTATTAATACAGGATGTTTGCTCTCCAGCTCCATAAATACCTTTTACAGGAAGTAATAAAGGTTCAGCACACACAAGCTCCGCTCATGTTCATCCAAGACTTTCTGCTGCGCTTGTCTTTCAGTAATTGTTCTCTCTCGATAGAAGATTTTTTGCGTAGATCTTTAACCAACAACTTGTCGCAGTTTCCAAAAGTTTATTGAACAACAAAGTGGCTTGACAATGTGTATGTTTAAAAAAAAAAGGAAAGAAAGTTTTGTGAAATTTTCTGTGTATGACTGAGAAAAGTGCTGATATGTGGCAATTCCTCGCAAACAGCTCCGTCTTAATTTCTTACTAAGCTTCTTCAGCTTTGGTCGCCTGTTTGGGGTTTAAAACTGAAGCTTGGTGGTCTTCAGATTATTCCTTTTCACCATATGTTTCCATCCCACCGATGAGAGTCACAGTTAACCAGGTGAAGACGGGGGGCTCTAATAGGTTCTGCTCATTTGACAGGTCATAAAATGTCATTTATATTTTTGTAAGTGTAAAAATAATTGGAAAATGCAAATAGATTAAAATTAAATGAAAGTTTACAGGGTGTCTTTCAAAAATAGCAGAAAAATACATAAATTTATGTAGGGACAACCTGATAACAGCTAATTTCGGGTCAAATATCAGACCAAAAAATGAAAAAAAAAAAAACCAACTTTGTAAACCAGTCGGAAAAAAAGGGTCTGCAACTCAGTTTGAATTTTCAGCCAATATTTCACGTTTTTCATGTTATGATTTTTGCACATCCTTAAATACTGATTCTTCAGTCTCTGTGTTTGTTTAACATCAGCTGTTCTGAGCAGTTTCTATCTTAGATTGTCTCTCTTAAATGCAAAGTCTCTTGAACATCAGTTATAACTCGAAGGTTTCCACCACATAACGATTACTATCTGCTGAGTTTGTATGTTTTTAATGCGGCGCCGTTGTTGGTCGGCTGCCTGTCTACAGTAATGGAGTGTAAACGGGAGGGATGGGTGGGAGGGGTTGGGTGGCTTGTGGGGCACAAATGGAAAGAGAGGGATTGCAAATCAGCAATGCTAATTCGATTAAGTTCCATGATAGTTATCTCTAATTGGCTTACTGCGTTAGTTGTGGATTGGCAGACACTGGTAGTCTGTTGTCTCACAGCGGCATCGCTGCGAGGATGTCTCGTTGTTGTAAGATAATGTAAGAGCAGGAAACAGCCTGATTCCCCGGGAAAAAAGAATCATGACTGCAACAGGTCCTGCGATTATAATTGAAATTTCACTGCAACAATGACACACTCAAGCTGTGGGTGAATGAAGTAAAGCAAGTCAAATGAGCAGCTCACAAAGAGCTGAATCCTCCCGGGTGATTAGAAACCTCCACCTAAGAGGAACCCGGCTGTTTTGGGGGTCTTAGCTGTGATCCTGATTGTGGCGTGCAGACTCTAATTTCCTCCGCCATCTGTAGCTCCACTTCTTGTGGCAGCAAGGGCTGCCACCCCTCCACAGCTGACAACAAGGGGAGGGAGGGAGGATAATCCAAACCATCCTGCAGGGCCAAAGAGAAGAGGGAAGGGGGGGGGGCAGTGGGGTAGAGTTTAACCCTTCCCTAATCGCCACACATCCCTTTGAGTCCAGGAGAAAAAGGTCTTAACGAGCCATTTAATCTGAGCAATCAGTCCAAAGTTCTGCTGCAAGCGAGCAATGACGACGGAGGCCTGAGGACATGTGGGTCACTTCCTGCATCTTCATGTCTGTTTCTGAGTCCCACCGTGATGTCATTTCCTTTAGCGGGAACGTAATCAAGCTAATGTTTGCTCATTTGAACCAACATGTTGCTGCCTGCTTTGCAGTCACGACTCCCGTAATGAGATACCTGTCTGTCCGTCTGTCTGTCTGTCTGTCTGTCTGTCTGTCTGTCTGTCTGTCTGTCTGTCTGTCTGTCTGCCTGTAGGGCTGCCATCATCCACCGAGCTGCGTTGGAGCAGAGTTACGGTCGCGTCGTCTCCCTGTGCAGCCAGGCCGAATTTTACATCATCATTGAGTATTGTAAGATTTTAACAAGCTGACCCTGTCGTTTCCTGACAGACTCTGTGCAAAGACCATAAATTGTTCATTATATCTCATCATCATAAAAGGACATGACAGAAATCGTATTAATCAGCTTTTATGTGGCAGTTGTGTCTTTTGGGAAAAGCAAGACAACATCTGAGAAAGGTGATTTATTAGGAAGATTCTGTTCTGTTCAGTGGAAAGAAGTTAAACTTAACTTTCCCATATTATTTTTAAGAGTTTTGCTGTGGGTGAAGGGTTTTACGGCGTGATGGCTGCAGGGTTTTTATTAGGCTCTATTAGGGTTCATCAGAGTTCCAACCAACAAACTATGAAACTGAATATATGAAACTATAAAACTGATAGATGGAAACGGAAAGCTACAAGTAACTCAACAGTTTGCATTCCTCGATTTTACTCGTTATTTGTTCTCCATGAAGCTGGTTGGATTCCTGACGGCACATTCCAACAAGTGGAATTCACAGTCCTGCAGAGAAAATCCAACAGTCATATTTGAACTGGCTGTACCAAATAGAAGAGGGGGATTTGGTGCACTTCTGTCCAGAACAAATATGTTTGGCCAGACGCGCTCAAATGTATCTGTAGAGCTCTTTAGTTTGAAGAACAACAATCATTGTTGTAGCTGTTTAACCTGATTGGAGGGCACACAGGCTCGGAACACTAGAGTGAAAAGAGGGGCTGGACTGTTCACCAACCATTCAAAGGCAAGTAGTGAGACTGAGCTCAGCCAGACCAGGCAGATCCAAACAGGGCCAGTCCAGTGATTAAGATTTGGGGAGGCTTTCTGCTTTTTTCTGTAAGATGGGTGTTTACTGCTCCCCTGTCCTGCCTGCAATGTTGATGATGAGGAATAATTTCTCTGTCCAGTGGCACAAGCTGTTTCCAGTCAGCTCCACTTCCTTTCCTCCTTGCCGTGGGTCCATACTACTTGTCTCTTAGCTTCATTGATCATCATTCAAGCTTTGAGCCTGATCGGACTCCCGATGCGTTAATGAAGTGGACCACTGGAGCCCCACACCTTTAATCCCTCAATACAGCTGGGAGTTCATCGCTCGGGCTCTCGTCACACCAGAAGCACAATTTTTTTTTTTTTTTTTGAAGGGTCATCATATCACCTCCACCTCCCCCCAGCCCCCCCAGAGCCCCCCCTCCTGGTGACAATCGATTGAGCTGCGCCACGGATCAGAGAACAAGATTACCACAGCAACTCATATTGATTTGACCCACCAACCAACATGTTATGAAGTCAATTCAATATTGACCTATAAGAAACAAAATGCCCAAAAAGTAATCATGGATCAGAGAAAGAGATATAGAAAAGTAATAACATGGTTGGAGAGCTGAGTCGGAGGCTCAGAAAACTCTGAGTGCTGCAACTTCATGATAAGAGCTCCAAAAATATACAGCAACTCTATCTGAGAAGGAATCCCATTGACCTTTAGGTTATAGGGACTGAGTCAGAGTGGTATCAAAGAGGCCTCCTCGGAGGTGCTGTGTCGCATTTCATGCGAGTGCAAGTGCAGTGAAATGAACAAACAGACACTTCATTTAAGAGAAAGAGAAACAACAAATGCATCACAGAACTACCAACGACAAGGCAAATAACATAGATGACTCTTTTCTTTTGTTAAGAAGCATAAGTAGAATTATGAGAATGCAGACATTTTTGTTTAAAGTCTTCTCCTGTCTTAGTTGTTAAACAAATACTGTCGCTTCCCTTTTTTGCTTGGAAGTATCTCAGTGAAGTACAGACTGATTAAATAAACATACACAAGCACCACAGTTGCCGTTCATCTTGCCATCAGTCTCGTGCCTCTGTCTCTGAAGCTGACCGGGGAGGCTGACAGGAGCCTGTTCCCTTCACTCATCATCAGACTGAACGATGATGACAGCCACAGCGTCACTGCTCATCAGCTGCCCGAGAACTTTGCTGCGAGTTCGCTGACTGTTTATTTTACATCTCAACAGCATTGTCGAAACGAACAGAGGGGTCATAACTGCAGAGGGCAATTTGGCAACAGCATCTTCATCACTGCAACCACCAGAGGTCACCAGGAAGCTTCTCTCCTGGTGTAAGTAGGTGTGTTTAGCCCCAATTTATTGAATCTTATCCACCAAACAAATAGAAAACACAAAATGATCAGCACTCCCACCTGAAGGCTTCAGTGTTGCTGCGATTCCGTTACGGAAGTTACATTCATGTAAAGAGGAAATTCAGGCCGTCATCCGACTCTAATGTCTCTAAACATTAAAAATCAATTCGACATTCGCTTTAAGACTTCAAGGAATCCAATCCCGTTTGCTTCTTTATCAGGCCTCCAAACAGAAACAGACCTTTCACACTTTTGTTTCGATGTTTCACACCCCTTCCGCAAAAAAATAGACAGATGTGAACAAGCTTGAATGTGACACCGAGCGCCATGACATTTCACTGCGTGCGTCTGAATCACTGAGTTGAATAATTGTTTGAGTGTCAGACTCGTTTACATATTGAGTGCATTTCCCGGGAACACAGCGGCCAAAAAAAAATATCAAAAACAACACGCGTGGGTGGACAATTTCAGCTAAAAGCCATTGTGCCGTCTCTCACATGCATAATGAGCAGTGTTCCTTTCAAAGTCTGAACAAATACAGCCGGTGTAAGCTCACGCAGCTGGCACAGGAAACACGGCGGAATATCTGAATAATAATGAAGAGCTGATACAGCAACGGGTCTGAGATGAGGCCAGCCGAGCGGCAACTCACCTGAACACCAGAGCAGTAAGTCAAATAAATAAAAGGTAGAGTCAGTGAGTCAGACTCGAACAGCAGTTCAGTGCAGGCGACTGTGTGTGTGTGTCCGCGAGAGAAGAAAAACAGCTCGACAATGAGCCGTCTTTCGGAACAGTTTGGTCAGTTGTCGCTCAGCCAGACATAAAAATGTGTTGTCGAGCACAAACGATTCCTGTCAGAGTGGGTCGGTTCGTCAAGTGCTGTAAAGAGCTGAAGAAAGGATCATGACAACCCAGATTTTCCCTCCCGAGTGAATGAAGTGAAAAAATTCAAACTGAGAGCATCACTTACCGACTCCTGGCGTGGATTAGATTCTGTCGGCCTAAATACTGAAACGTCAGTCTCTCAGTTTGTTTCCACAAACATGAAGCGTAAAAGATAGGGGAAGGAATTCTGCTTGTTGTGCTGTTTCCAAGTGGTATTTATGTACGGGAGAGAGAATGATTGAATTGGTGCCGCATTGACGGAGGGATAAAGATCCATGTAAATCTGGACTGGCGGAGAGACATTCCTTCAGACACTACCAAAGTGGCACTCGGTAGAGTGTATACCTCAACCGAGACGCCCTTCAACCTTTGTTGCTTCATCCTCTTGGATGCTGCATTCTTTTGAAGGGCCAAAAGCAAAACTGGTACTGGAGATGCAGAAAAGCAACAAAATACACAAGAAGATGAATGAAATGAAATACACAAACACATGAAAAACAAGCAAAATAAACAAGAACTCAGAAAGACGCAAGAAAGCAAAGAAGGACAAAAATATCACAAGGATGAGTACTTCCTTCCTCACATGAGAAGTTTAGCATAAAATATTTCCAACAATTACAAAACAGATTTTGTTGGGCTCAAAGAAACATGAAACCAACAAACTTCCTGATCAACCGGTCTGAGTGGAACCATTCTTACCTTCCAAACAGGTGTTAAACTAAAACATATGCAACATTCAAGGAAGTGAATTCCCCAGTAACGACAGTGGAAAGTAAAACATACACAGAGATTAATCATTTCATTTGTAGCATAAATAGTGAAACTAAAGCAGTTTGGACATTCAGATCACAACAGACCATAAAAACCAAATTTCCTGGCTGTTTAAAAAACTAACAGAGCATAAAGACACAGTGGAAAAAACAAAAGATCTGCTGCTTATCTCAAGAGCTGAACCCCACCGAGGAGGCTGATAGAATAAATACCAGAAGGTGGATTTCTTCTGAATCTACTTAACTAAATCTTGGTGGTACAAGCCATTTATTTTCACTGAGGGTATTTTCCCATCAGCCAGCAAAACTCCTCTGCATGGCTTTCATTACCCAAATGGATCGGTTTCTTTCTGTCTGTTCTCAACATGTCGCAAGCTTACATTCTTGATTAAATGTTTTAAGGTGGTTGTAAAGAGAAGCAACTACAATTTACAGGCTGACCTCTGATGCAAAAAGCTAAAATCTCTGAATGGTTTGTGACATTGAAGAGTTGGTAAAAGTGTGTCATTTTAGCCAAATGTTAAAAGTTAGATGGCTTATTTTAATGGAGCGAAAGGAAAGTAGTACCATTCCTATAATACTTACAAGTATAAACCCTTTCTGACTTTCTCAGGTGTTCTTGGTCAAAGGCTGGGGTGGGACCCAAAGGTGGGTCACATGTGGTGTCCCCATAATATCCTCGGCAGCCAGCTGTAATTGACACTTAAAAAAGGATGTACAGATATGATCCACATATCTGAAGACTGGCTGTAGGTTTGCTATACCGAGGTGTGGAGGGCCACCATTTCTGAGAAACTCCTTTGTGAGCACTGACACATACTGCAGCAGCTTAATGGGGTCAAACTCTATATTTGATTGTCATCGACTTCCCCCCCAACAATCACCTGATGTCAATTCCACTGACATCTCCGGAAAATGAAACATGACAGGAGATTTTAGGAGCAGCTCTTATTGTGTAACTGTTTCCGAAGACGTGCGCTGACTTGCCTACGAAATCCCTCATTTGCAGATTGACTGCCTTGAATTCACTTTTGAGTGACAAGTAATTTTTTATAAAAATCTAATTTGCAGTTTTGGCACAGGAGCGAGCCTCTTTAGCTCTAAGAGGTGAACACAAAATTGATGATTGATTTTGAAAAGCAGAACCGAGCGAGAAACTTGTGAGCCAGCAACAGTGATTGAACCAGACACTGTCCATAAATATATCATGGTCGGTGGATCTGCAGTGGGTCATGAAAATTCTCCACTTTTGTTTCTTTGATCATGGAAAAAATAATGAGAGGTAGCTCCTGAAGTCCCGTTGTGGCGCGTTTTTCTCAAATGAAGCTGTGACGAGTCTGACAAGACGTGGAAAACACAAAGGAACATGCAGCACAATCTGCTGTCACATGAAACACCACGGTGGAGACGAGCCAGGCTCCGAGTTTGACGTCCCTCCTTCAGACAGATGCAAGGCTTTTTTTCGAACAAAAAAATAACATCCCAAAATGGTTTCATCATTTCCTGTCATACAAATTTCATCTCATCGATCACATTAAAGGCCTCGAGAAGGAAGTTGATGAAACTTTTGGACATACTGCAAAGCCTTTCACTTGGAGATAGCAGTGTCCACGCAACTGTCTGTATTTTAACTGAGACATTAAACATCAAATGGAATTGAAATGCCTTCAGATTAGGAAAAGAGAGATTCAAACTACACGCTGGTATTTTTTTCATGTATTGCCTTTTTCATTATGAATCTAATCAGTGAAATGTGAGGCTGATCTTCCAATGAATAATTTGTGGGCCATTAAAAATGTACTTTATTCACAGTTTACATTAATATCATTGCATAGTGTCTCTTAATTACCTTTTTTCTCCCAGTTTCCAGATATTATTAACAAAATATCTCTCAGAAGAGACTTTATTGTAATTTTTATATAAAGACAATTCATTTCCTCTCTGAATTTAACAAATCTGTGTCATAAGGTTACAGTTGAGAACTTTACGTGAAAGGAAAAAGATGCATTACAATCAGAGAGTGGGGCTCAGTTATGAGAAAGTGTGTGACGATTCAAAACTGTGGGCATAAAGGAATAATTTCCAGATATTCACATACATAGGAAGAATCTGTCGTGAAACACAAACCAAGTTGTCTTGTGCAGGTTCGCCCCCCAGTGGAATGTTGTAGAATCGCAAGACTCAGCGGTGCAGCACTCAGACCTCCGTGCACTGCCGACTCGTGGGGAAAAAAAAGTACATTCACAGTGTTCAAAATCCGAAGGGAGCTCAGTTGGATCAGGTTGCTCGATATTTGTCTTTACTCTGGACAAGATCATTTGTTGAAATGAAAGCAAAAAAGTGTCCTCACCGTGTTGAGGCTTTTCTGGACTAGGTTTCCACTTTCTGCCTGTTCTAACATAACCCCCTGGGATGCAAAACTGCAGCCGATCAGTTTGGTCCTTCAAGACAATTCAGCTGAGATCAGCTGCGTTTCACGCAGTCCAAAAGGCGAACACACCCAGGCAACATGCAGAGAGGAGCTAAAGCCAATATTGCTTTAGTGGGTTGGGTGAGAGGAGCTGAACTCAGGAACTGAAAAGGCCGAAGTTTTAACCCAAGTGTCTTTTTTCATATGTTGACTGTGAGATCTGTCTCTAATCCACCAAACTAATTCCAGTCCCTGTCCACAAGAAGCTTTACTAGTTCCAGTGTCTTACAGGTGAGGTCAACATTACCACCCTGGCAAAGATTAGTGAAATACTTGGGAGCTAAACTCTCTTCAAAAAGGATTATGACCTGTTTCAGTTCATCCACACTTACTCCAATGAAGAAAATACAACACAAAGACAAGGTACATGTAAAACCAACACTATAGCTGCTTGATTTTTGGGTTTGCACCTCAAAAGCCATGAAACAATTGAAAACAACCACAAAAGACAGAAACTCCCCTCAAAAAAGTCACAAGTAAAAAGTGACAAAAAAAACCCTACAAAAAAACATCCACAAAACAGAGAGAAGAGACCAAGTAAAGTCTTTTATGCAACTTGCAACACCCTATCATGGCCAGAAGACACACAGATGATACAGATATATATTTCTATGGACTTCAGCATT
>JASSRZ010000042.1:17180292-17195767 GCA_032164315.1 Malacoctenus gilli
CCTGTTTCAGTTCATCCACACTTACTCCAATGAAGAAAATACAACACAAAGACAAGGTACATGTAAAACCAACACTACAGCTGCTTGATTTTTGGGTTTGCACCTCAACAGCCATGAAACAATTGAAAACAACCACAAAAGACAGAAACTCCCCTCAAAAAAGTCACAAGTAAAAAGTGACAGAAAAAACCCTACAAAAAAATATCCACAAAACAGAGAGAAGAGACCGAGTAAAGTCTTTCATGCAACTTGCAACACCCTATCATGGCCAGAAGACACACAGATGATACAGATATATATTTCTATGGACTTCAGCATTGCAGTGAGATGGATTCGAATCTATATTGTGGGACCTCAGAGGACAAGTCAGTGGGTGGGAGCCTAACTGTTCTCTCACACCGAGTAAACTGAAGCTGACAGCTTTGCATTTCCCGTCTAATCCTGAGACTCTCACCATCAGACGCAGAAGTGGACACGACTGTCACATGCTGCCCAAAGCCCAGTCACATGCTTCCTCACTGCTGTCCTCCTTCACCGCATGCTTCAGTGTCCTCCTCTGATGCATTCAGGTGCTCTTTTGTACAGGAAAAATGGATCTTTTAAGATGTTGCAGAGACATCGAAAGTGATAAATTGGAGTTGTGCACTGCTGAACACAAAACTGCAGGTGGAAAAGTTTAAAAAACCTTTTACTCCACTGCTTTATTGTTTTCTGAGAATTTCAAACAACGTCAAGATTTTTTTCTGGCGATTTCCATAATTCTTTGAGTAGTGAATTACAGACGTGTATTTATAGGATCTGACATAGGAAAGGGGCGGCTGTTGAGTTTGTTCCTTCTTCTATCTTCTAACAATGAGCCATTGACTGATGGTACTCAACCTCTTCTAAAAATTCTCAGCTGCAGTCCTGTTAAATCTAATGCACCATAAGTAGAGGAATACAAATGTTACATCTATTTTTAACACTGTAACATCAGACTGCCTTTTCCCTGAATGAACCCTGATTACCAATGTTCTAAAAGAAACAGCAGGCTCAATTACATTAAAAGCTACCTAGTCTCAGTACAGAGGCCTCAGTGGACCCGACTTTTTATACTATAGAACACCACCACAGCCTGGGACAATATAATCTAGGGTGCCAGAGCTCAAGAGGTTTGTCTTTGGACAAGCAAGCAGTGTTCAATCAAACCTTTTGTCAAGTTAAATTTGGGAATGCGAGTCATTGTGAGTTATAATTTACAAATTCCCTGCCTAAAATTACAAATTCGTCTCAGTTTTCTATTTAAAAAATAAAACAATAATAATCCAAGATCTCATTGTAGCACTTGTTTCCATTTTGTTTGCATTATTTTCTGGACAGAAAAGAAGTGCTTTGTTGATAATGCTTTAGAGGTTGAGTCACCCAGGCGGTATGAGCGGTTTTTTTCCTCCCGTACATTCATTCATTTCCCTCCCTCTCCTCCGGCGCGCACGCCTCTTAGATTTCCGCCTGTCCGTGAAGGCAACAAAGACAAGATACCTCATCGCCACATCTCCCAGGACCATTCAGCGCCGGCAGCTGCCCTACGCCCAGTGAGGAGGATCAAACGCAGCATCCCTGGTCCCAGTAAGTCATTTTCCACATTGTAAATGCAGGTCTCGGTCAGGGTTATGGCCGCTCAGAGACGCCCAGCGTCCTCTCCGGTTGAGCTCCGCACGGCGGCGGCAGCGGCGGCGTGCAGTTTCCGGGTTTGAGCTTTTGTTGCACACGGCACCGTGCTGGTGCAGAGCGCACAAACCCAACGTGTTACTGTTTACCTACGGTTTCTGCTCAAACACAGACACGCGTGGCCAACTGCACCGCCGCAAACGAGTTTTTGTTTGCCCTTCATGGCATGGTTTTATCAGCGGACGACTGAGGCCGAGCTTCGGCGACCACGAGGCCCGAGCCTGGGCCGCGGGCCACCTGGTAGACGCCGTTTGTCAGCATCCTAAAGGAATGTAACGAATAACCGCCGCTAGCAACGCGGCTAACCATTCTCATTTACCGACAAAAAGGCGCAGGTGAGTGGCCCTGGTCCGTGACTTGGTTAATCTTGACTAAATATGTAAACGTAACACGGATGTGTTTCCCGGTTCAATGAGGACCGGAGAACTCTGTCAAATTTGACTAATATACGCGAAGATATGCCTTGACATTTATCCCACCGCAGGCCAAACTTCATATAAAAATCCACTCATTTAAAAGTTACTTGTACTTTTGGGGACTATCAGTATTAACGTGAATGGGTTCGGTTCAGTATAAGCAGTTCTTCAATCCGGCCGAACACAAATCAACGCAAATATCCGTTTATATCCTGTGATCTCATTTCGTAGTGCCATCTGTTTTTTTTTTTTTATATGAACGCCTCCGTGGGCTGCTTTAATAGGAAGTGATTCTTTGTCCTACTGTCCATCCGGATTACACCAAAACAAATCGAATGTTTGGTAATCACGATTGTTTTGTTTTTCTCCTAATCTAACTAATCCAGAACAGCGTTTTTGGAGTAAGTATTGTGATATTCGTGATTCAGTTGTATTTATTCAGGATCCAAGGATAGTTGTTGTTTGTAAGTTAAAAGTACCAATCACAACCCTTAATGTTGATTAACGTCCAATGTGAAAATGATTCTCAGCGTATAAGTTGGTGAAACTTTTGGGTGTGTTTTTATGTCTTGTTGACATTTCTCTTGACCACCCGTCACTGGACCACCTGCTCTGCCTTTGCTGCTAAATCTCGACCATCTGAGCAATTTCAGCCCCCTTTGTTTCACTTGCCCCCCTCCTCCTAAAATCAACACTATTTTGTTTCGATAGGTTTCAGCCAAGCCTAACGCTGAGATGGCAAGTCTTTCTGTCCAAACATAAGAAGTGAATACTTGTTCTCATTTCTTTATGCATTTGTTAAATTTAACAACTCGCAGTGTTTTCATGCCACTTTGTCTCTGCATTGTTGACGCATGAGCAATCATTATTGCGTCATCATTACTGTTGGAAACTCACAGATTACCTAATTACTACTATTGCATGTAGAGGCATGATTCAGTGGTGGTCTGTTGCAGAAGTTAACGTTCGACATCAGTTACTCAAAGTATGTTGCTTAAACACATTAGAGGTTTTGTTTCTTCTTGAAAAGACTGTCAACTTTCGTGCTTTGACTTGTGTTTTAACTTTCCAGAATACTTGAACTCTGTTAATGACTTGTGAAGAAAAACAGGCCAATAATCCCTGATTTTGTTCTTTCTAATTATTTATTTATTATCCACTAATCTAAATATCTTTATCAATTTCATGTGCTTTTTAACCTCTCTTATAACATTCTCGATAATGTTCTGGAAGGGATGGATCCTTTAACTATAAATCATATAAATCATAGCGTAAGAAAGCTGTTATACATTATTTACTGTCGCATCTTTGTACTTTGAAAATTGAGCTCATGCATACACAATAGTGTTCTTGGATTGTCAGATTGACATGCAATAATTGAATTGCACTTTGGTCATATTAGTTACTTCTAAAGCTCTTTGTTTCTCGTGCAGAGATGACACATGAGAAGACGAGCGCCGCCTTCTTGGCGCTGATGCTTCTCTTCACTGTGAGCGATGGTACGGCTGCTCCAGACTGCAGCCCCTCCACCACCGAGGCGAGCAGCAGGGTGCGTTTGGTGTCCGCTGTGGTCGATCCACAGAGAGCTGAGCAGAGCCAGAGGCAGCACTTGGAAGCTCTTTTCAACAGGTGAGTAACTCAGACAGTGAGAGTGAGGATCAGGAGCTTTTTAACTCCTTTGGACGGAGCAGAGATACACCTGACTGGATTTATTTTACCGCATGGACTAAGGATAAAAAAAAATCTCAAGACTTTTAAAAGTTTGATTTACATTAAGGTTGTGACCACTTGTGCGCACAAGAGGTGGAAAAAGCTGATCTTTTGAATGTTTTTTTTGTTTACTGAGTAAATTGTTGCTGAAAATTCATTCACTGTTATTTTCACTGACAAAATCCAGTTGTTGTTTTTTTTTTTTTTAAACAGTCATTCCGAACTTTCTGCTTGATATTTCTTCTTTTTTGTTGTTGAAAGATATGGAGAAAATGGCACCATCTCTCTTGCCGGGTTGAAACGTCTTTTGCAAAGTGTTGGACTGGATCGCATCAAGACTGTCATGGTGCAGCATCATGAGCGAGCAGGCCACCATAATCGCCACAATCACCATCAGCACGAAGGCCATCAGCATCACCATCATCTTCACGATGACAAAGACTCCCACCACCACAAGCATGGCCTCTCCTCACCGAGTCAAAAGTTTCCAAAGAACTCAAACAACAAGGACGACATGCCGAAGAAGGGACACAAGACCTCAGAAAGCCATCCCAACCTGTACGACAAGAAAGCCACGGGCTCAGTGGAGGTGGCCCGGGAGGTCGGGACGACGGCGGCGGCTTACAATGCCCAGCTGGTGGTGGAACCGCAGGACAGCGGCTCTGAGCCACCAAGTCCTGCTGGAGAGGAAACTACACAAGTGGGGACTGGCAGACTGATGACAGAAAGCCAGACGCAGGCAGCTCCAGTCAGCCGAGGGGATGATGGCGACCATGACCACCATCACGATCATGATCACGACCACGACCATGATCATGACCACGATCACCATCATGACCACGATCATGACCACGACCATGATCACGACTATGAACACGATCACCATCACGATCATGATCACGACCACGATCACCATCATGACCACGACCATGATCACGACCATGATCATGACCATCATGACGACCATCATGATATCCAGACCCGCAGCCTTGACAGTACAGAGGTACAACCATGATTTCTTGCTTTCCAAGCGTGTTTTTATTGTAACTAAATGGAAAGAATTGTCTTGTGTTTTTGTGCTTAGATTTTCATGTAAGATCACTATTGGTGTCTGTCTGTTTTCTTGGATAGCTGCTTTTTTGGGCTAGTGTCCTTTATCACATTGGGTTTTTTTCCCCCCAAATTCCTCTCCAGTGTCTGAACACCTCCACCATCCTCTCCTCACATGGGATGTCTCAGGAAGTTGGTGTCACAATTAAAGATTTCAGCTTTCTCTGCCCCGCCCTCCTCAACCAGATTGATGAAGGAGCGTGTATCCTACACAGAGATGCTTCTGAACACGCCAAGGAAGGTGAGAAGCTTCTTATCTGCAATGTTGAGCTGTGTCATTACTTTGTTCAGTCTGCATTTGTTCAGTCGGAGTTGCTCTTCCAGTGATGGCAGAACTGAAATAATTGATTTAATTTGGGAATATTGGTTGTTTATTTTCAGGAAACAAACATCCTAAACATGCTCACGGTCACCACAGAGACCACAGCCACTCCAACCACAACCACACTGAGTGGACCGCCGGGGAAAACAGCAAAAACATCATAACGGGTAAGTGTGGAAGTGATAAAAACTGAGTGTCTTTGGTTAAAGGTTTTGAATTGATTAGAGTTGAAGCCAACTAAGATCTACATTCTCATCTGACGAGTTTGGGTTTTCTCCTGAAAAACGTTTGGGCCAAATTTTCACCTTTGGGAAAGTCTCAAAAATCCATCGTGTAATATTTCAGCCAATTGTTAGGAAGTGAGCGTTCTTACTGTTTTTCACTTATGTTTCCATCTCGCTGGTTTCATGGGATTCAGCGTGGGTCGGCGGGTTCGTCTCCATCACCATCATCAGCCTGCTGTCGCTGCTCGGCGTCGTCCTCATCCCGCTCATGAACAAGGTTTTCTTTAAGTTCCTGCTCAGCTTCCTGGTGGCGCTGGCTGTTGGGACACTGAGTGGTGACGCCTTTCTGCACCTCATCCCACATGTGAGTCACTGCAGGGCACGATGGCCTCAAATACCACACGGTGTCTTGTAGTAAATGTTGCTTTCATTGCAAACTCTGTCAATGGAAACTTGTTTGATCTCTGCGAAACGTTGCCAAATTGTTTCTCTATTCAATTTCAATGCTGTGTTTGGTGCCTATGATTCACATTTGCTCTGACTAAGCAAAGCTTTGCGCCCTCCCGACAGTCCCAGGGAGGCCACCATCACCACCACGAGGATCCTGGGATGCACATGGAAGGGCACTCGCATCATGAAGAACACGAGGAGAATCTGGACGCCGTGTGGAAGGGGCTAACAGCTTTGAGCGGCGTCTACTTCATGTTTCTCATCGAACACTTCCTGACACTGGGGAAAATGTACAAAGACAAGAAACAAAAGGTCAGAGATCCATCGGCTTCTTGAAGATTTTTCGCTTTCGCTTTTCTGTCAGCAGAATGAATTGTTGCCTTTTCTTCGTTTCAAAGTTTTGTAACAATTGTCACTACAGTTAAACTCATTGGATGCTAATTGTGAAGAAGTTTCAGGATGTTCCAACTTTGGATGCTACAGTCATCAGGTGCAAGGGAGGTTTTACAGAGGGCGATGATGCTGATGGGATTGTGTGAGATAAAAGCCGGTCTCTGTTTTTTTGACAGATTCAGAAGAAGTGGGATCAGAATGACAAAACGGACCCAGAGAAGCAGCCAGCTCTCGAGGAAAATGACCTGAAGCCAAGTGAAGGTGAGACGCAACACAAAAAGCATGAAGAGGAAAAAGAAACTGCTCTAGAAAAAAATCCTGAGGATTTCCATGTATTCTGTCCCTCCTTAGACGTGGAGACCAACGGCGCCGGTGCCTTTGGCGAACACTCGAGCAGCCTGCATGGCAGCAGCGTGGCGGAGGAGGAGCAGGTGATGCTGGCTCCGCAGGTGTCCATCGTCTCCCCGCAAGGCTACAGGCGAGCGTCGGGAGCCGCCGCCGCCTATACTGACGAGGACTGCGAGAACAAATGCCATTCCCACTTCCACGACACGGTGGGCCAGGCCGACAGCATGCACCACCACCACCACGACTACCATCACATCTTGCACCACCACCACTCCCAGAACCACCACCCGCACAGCCACTCCCACTCCTACTCGGAGCAGCACTTCCAGCAGGCCGGGGTGGCCACGCTCGCCTGGATGGTCATTATGGGGGACGGACTGCACAACTTCAGCGATGGGCTTGCAATCGGTGAGTGGGAACAAACCCCGAATCGGCTTTTTAGGAGGCTCCAGGCAACAAAATATTGTGTCGCAAGAAACATTCCAGTGAAACTGAGTGGTTTTGTCACAGTGACTTGACAAGACTTCACCATCAGTGATCATGGATCAGGCCTAATTCTGTGTCAAGTAAAAAAGGAAAGTTTTTACTGCATTAGGCCTTTTAATGTTGTTTTCTCATGACTAACAGTTGCTCCTCCATAAACTAAGCTGTTTTTGTTGGATTTCATCAGTTTTTCCATCAGACTCAAGCTGTGACCGCAGAGGATTATTTGATATCAGCTGATATTTATCTTTTGTTTGACTACTATTTGGACTCTTTTTGTAGGAGCTGCTTTCACTGAGGGTCTCTCCAGCGGTCTCAGCACGTCTGTTGCAGTTTTCTGCCATGAGCTGCCGCATGAGCTGGGTAAGATTTGCACGTTTCCTCTCACTCTCAGAGAGGCTGCTCACGAGCATGAGATTAATAGTCACTGACCTGATTCTTTGTGGTTTGATGTGAGTTTTCTCTGCTGAATCCAACAAGTCTAACAAGTTGCATGTGTATGTGTTTTCTCCTCAAACTCAGATGAATTATTGTTTAAGCCAAGAAACCTCAAACAGAACAAGTGAAGCGTTGTTGGACTCTTACCACATGTTGAATAACTGTTGTGCTCCATTCATCAAAACAGTGTTAACTTCTCATTTTGAGCAACAACTCCAGAAGAAAAAGGCACCTGAGGAGCGCATAACTGCTGCGCTGCAGATAGGAGTCAGGCACTAACAGGAGCTGCACAGCTGCAAAGCTGCTCAGCTCATGAATACTTCAGCAAATAATTGTTTTGTCATTTTCACTAATGAGTGTTATGATTGTGGTAAAGAACACTGTCATCGCTCGTATTTTGCCTGCCAGCTGTCTTGTCAGCGTGAGAGCGACAACAGAGGCAAGAAAAGCAGCAGTAAAGAGTTGTTTGCATTTGACTGCTCGTGCTATTTTTGCATCCATGACTATCTAATCATGGACTTATAATCGCCAAACATTTGCTTCATTTCTCAGGTGACTTTGCGGTGCTCCTGAAGGCTGGCATGACCGTGCGTCAGGCCATTCTTTATAACGTCTTATCGGCATTGATGGCGTTTTTTGGCATGGTCACTGGCATTTTAATCGGACACTACGCCGAAAACATCTCCATGTGGATATTTGCCCTCACAGCCGGCCTCTTTATGTACGTGGCCCTGGTGGACATGGTGAGTCAGCTTATCCACACACTTTTTTTGAACAAGTTAGTTTAATTGAAAGTACGATTTGACCACAATTGCAGAAAATTTGTGAAACTTCTGTCAACAGTCTCATTTGGAAGAATTCTGATAGTTTGTTTACCAGTTCACCCTTTTTGTGTCTAATTTTGTCACTATCTGACAGTGATGGAGAGAATAACTGCCCTAACAAAATCCAGAGATGGTTTTTTCTCTGGCGAAAGCATCAAAGTCCATAAATGATTGACTTTGATGTGCACGCGTGTGTGGTGAGAAACCGCTCAGTCAGGGGAAAACAACATGCGTGTCGGTCAGCAGCATCTGTCGACGTTTGACCTGAAGTCCCCCTCTCACTGGCGTTCCAGACCGGCCTGTCGGCAAGCAGTGCCGCTCACAACCAGATGGCCTCTTCTCACAGACACATCGTCTTTTAGTGTGACAAGTCTGGAGAGGCGAACTGTCATCAGCGGCTGTTTCTCAGCACACAGACGTGAAAACCTCCTCTGACCTCTAGTGGCAGATGCCATGTACTGCATCCGTGAGAATCAGCATCGGTGCCGGTCGGGCAGTTGTACTGCCCCACTGTGGTGGCGGCGAGTAGGTGCAGCCTCCAAGTCCTCCTGCAGCGTGCTCCTTGTATTAAAGCACAACGCTCTCTCCTTCCAGGTGCCTGAGATGTTGCACAATGATGCCGGGGACCACGGCTTCAGCCACTGGGGCTTCTTCCTCCTCCAGAACGCCGGCATCTTGCTGGGTTTCTGCATCATGCTGCTAATCGCGATTTTTGAGCACAAAATCCGTCTGGACCTGGGGTACTGAGGGAAGAAGGTGCCCAGTCCTGACCTCCATGTACATTCCAGCGCCTCACTTTGATGTGTCATATGTTTTGGTTGGTTGTTTTTTTATTTTGTCACCTAAACTTGAGCCATTTTTGTTTGCCTTTTCACGTCACAAAGAATGACAAAGCAGATAAAGTGAGCGGATGCGGCTTACTCGAGAAAGCAGCCATGCTGACTCTCCCCTTTGCGTTTTTATTTGGAAAAGAAGTGAACTTTTGAAAGGCTTCAAACTGCAGTCAATTTGAGGCTTGATATAAAGACCAATCCGAGGCCTTTTGGGTTGGGTGATTTTTTTGTTTTGTTTTTGTTTATTTATTTAGTTTTTTCTGGGCAGTTGTTTGTCCGTGCAGCAACAGGTCAGCAGAGTCCATTCTGAATAATGTGCGCCGGTCGTTCTGCTCATTCTGATACTGAATCCAAAGTGGCATGACTCTAAAAGTCTTGTGTTCCTCGCCTCCACAATTTAGAATCCTTTCTGATTTGGTTTCCTCACCATTATGTCCGACTTCCTCGTTTGAGTTGAGAATTTTACCTGCTGCTGAATCGAATCCTCGTCAGTATTAATGGAGATCGCTAGTATTTGTGCCACCACAACATTAAGTTTCCTTGTGAGTAAGGAAGGAGAAAGCTCTGAAGGAGAAATCGACTAGTTTGCACTGTTTGGAAAAAAAACCCAAAACAACAACAACAAATTATTTATATGATAAAAAAAACAAAAAACAGTCAGGAACATTTGACCAAATATCTAATCTTAATTTTTTTTTTTGTCATTTCTGGACTGAAACAAAAATATGCTTGACATATTCGCTGACTGATTTGATAATGCTTTCAGATCACAAGCCATTCAAAGTTTCAGGTGCTAAATGTCGTGTTCACGTCTCAATGCTCATGGAGACAATTCAGTGTCATTAAGTATTCTTAGGTCACCCGGACGACAAATCTACCATTCTGATTGGACGGCTTCTCTGGAGAGAAGCCGGGAGGTCAATAATGTGATGGTGACGCAGCTTCGCGTTTGGGGAAAAACGGACCTTATCCGGTGTGAACTGTTTCAGGGTTTGCTTGCAAGTGATGCCATGACGCCACGTGTTCAGAAGTTCAGTGTTCAGTCACCAGAAAATCATAAGAGCCATATTAAGAGACGTGCAGTGAGATCAAGCGTGCATCAAGTCCGTCCATTTAACAATGCTGAGCTGAAATGAAGGAAGTTGATTTGTTTGAACAAAGAACACGGGCAGGCTTTCTGAGATCGAGTAGAAACGTGAAACAAATCATTCGTTAAAGAATTGCCTGTTTTTGATCAAAGTGGTTTGGAGCTCATCAAATGCCAAAAGTAGGCAGCGGTTAAAAAAAAACACGCAGATGAAGGATTTACTTCTGGTGGACAATCAAAGATCCTCCATGTTTTGACTGAATGTTTGTGTATAATTGCTCAAAATTCAAAACGTGCGGTTTTGTTAAAAGGACTTTTTTGTAAACGTCGTCATACTGCTTTGGGCCATCACTGCAGTGCTGACGGAATCGTGTCAAGCTCAAGTTATCGAGTCAAAAACAAAACTTTTTATTTTGTTTACTGTTATTTCTTTGAGGTGATATGATTTTTTTTTCTTCTGTTGTAGTTTGTAGAATTAGGCTTTCTTTTGTTGTTTTTGGTGTTGCCTTACTTTCCTTTATGTTCCAGTGAAAGAAAGTTACGGTACATCTAATTTCTTCTTTCTCTGTTTGATTATGATTTTTAGTTTACACTGTTTCACAAGTTACGGACGGGAAAAATGTGTCCTACATCCAATATTTATTTGAAGCTGCTACAAACTTGGCAACTTTCTGACTTGAATGAGTTTAAACACGATATTCAAGGTCCATCGTTCAGCAGCAGACGTTTTGTGTTTGAATACACTTCAGCGATGGATGACTTGCTTTTCTCTTTTTTTCAAAACAATTGGGAGACTGCTTACCAACTTGATCTACCCTCGGTTATGGTTACCTCTACTTGACTCTCTTAACCTCAAAGTTAAGAGAGAAAACCGGTACATCCCAATATGAAGTTAAAAACGCGTTACCAACATGAAAAAGGGTACATCACATGTTTGTTACACCTAAACAATCGTGCAGCGACATAGTGAGAAGTTAAAATGTTTTTGGCATTGTTACAGGTTTTCTTTTTTATATGTTAACGTTTGACTTTCATGAAGCCAATAACTAATTTTTTTTCTCCATCAAGAAAGTTGTGTGTAGAAGCACATCAACGTTCCTGTTGTCTTTTTTCTCTCCTAATCTGTGTGTTTTAGTGCTCTTGTGAAGCATGCAATTTGTCAACTCATCACAGATGTGTAACAAATCACTCTTCACGTGTATATTTTAGTAAAATAACAAGCCAGTTCGCACTAATATTCGTATTTTTTTTGTTGTCTATTACATGACCAGCAGGATGTGAGACGAAGATTCTCCTGCACAGATGTGTGTAACTTATTTTTTAAAGGTGAATCCTGTTGTGATGGTTCGGCGCTTTGGGCAGCTCGCGTGTCGACTCGCTGTGTTTTCTGACATTCCTGAATTCAAATAAACTTCCATTACTTAACACAACACGTGACTACAACTCCATCGTTTCTTCAGCATGTTGACAAACCTGCCATCTCCATTCACATTGTGATCACTGCACAAATGTGCACTTGATTGCTTTTTAATCATAAGAAAAAAGTTTGTATGGCTGATTCACACAGTTCAAGTTTTTGGGAGGGAGAGAAAAATGTAAGTTTTGTGTTGAGAAATTAAAATCATCTTTTTTTATCTTAATATCTGAAGGAGGATTAGCAGTTAACTTCCAAGAGTAAGCAGGTGTTTTTGGGGAGTTCAAAAATGGAAATAAAAATGAAGGCAGAAAACTAAGACCTTTTCAGCAGTTTGATAGTATTTATTACACACGACATTTAGGCAGACATTAGATGCTCAATTTGATTGTGATCATTTAAATAATCAGCGTTTTCCTTCATGTCAAGCAGGAGCACCACCAAAGTATCTCAAATGAACCAAATTCACCTTGAACCTGTAAAATTGACCTTTAACCTACTATTTAACAATATGAAAATTAAAACATTTTTACCTCTGTGGTGACAAAGCACCTCAAAATTCTCTTCAAAGGGGCAAAAGACAATCACAAGAACTGTCAACTCTTCTGGGTAATACAATATTTGAGAATGTTTTTTTTGATGCATTAAAGGTCACTGCATGTTAATTTAAAGAACTAATGATGGCAACGAATCAGCACAACACCCACAGCATGACAGCATCCGCTTACAGTGAGAACAGTTAATATTTAAAACATCATTCTGATTGTGATATTTCATCAAGATAACATGTTAATCAATGGCAAAAAGAGACGTTAATGCACATGTCAAGCTTTGATCTGAAATTTGGTCACTTCCAAAGACGGAGTAAGTTTGCAAGTGGCTTCTACAGTTACATGTTAATGAGTCTGGCGGCTGTGACAGTCAGCAGGCCAGCACAAACTGCTCTGACTTCAGTCTGACAAGCCGAAGAAGTTCAGTACTTTCTTGACCACACCCTTCTTCTCTTTTTTTTCCTGTTTTTCCAAAAGCAACTCCTCTTCCGTTTTTGTGAGTGCGTCCCGTTGAGCTAATTTGGAGATGAGCGTCGCTCTTTCCTTCATTGCCTCCAGAGACTGCACCCGGGTCTGGTAGCCCGGTTTGCCCTCGGATTTCTCCCCCTCGATCAGCAGGTCGATGTACTCCGGAGTGGTCAGAGGGTTTGGCCTGAGGGCGATCTCCTGCAGGCGGGTTATACAGCCGGCTGACCGGTCCATGAGGGACAGGATCATGTCTTGGAGTTGGACAATCTCGTCCTCTTGCCTCTCAATCAGTTTCTGAACGGTCATCTTTTCTTGGGTGGCTTTCTCGTACTTGCTCTTGAGCTCTTGAAGCGTCTGCTTCTCTTTCACTTGAATGTACTCCCACCTGTATGTCTGGTTGAAATGCACATTCCAGACGCATTTTCCAGGACACACGGTACACATCCCTTGGTTGTCCATCGCTGCACAGCCACGTTTTTCACTGTCACTCTTGATTGCACATGGATAGTGGCAGGTTATAGAACATTTCTGACAGTTGGTGATATACACCGAGTTGTCTGTCAGATCTTTCTTTATGGGCTTGATAACATCCACTTCAATGACAAAGTTTTCATTTGAAGTCATGACTGTTTCGTGCTCTTTCATTTTCTCTTTCGTCGACTTTATTTTCTGGAGTTGCGCCAATCCGGCCCTCACCTGTGGTTGTAAACCTTCGATGGCCGTTTCTAGCTGCTTTCGCTCCTTCAAGACCTCCTTGGTCATGAGCAGGCTTTTGGTGTTCATTTTCCCCAAAGCAGAAAAGAACTTGTCCATACTTTTGGCCCCCATCTTCCAGAACATCTCATCAAAGTTGTCATCGTCGTCTTCAGAACCTTCGTCGCTGATGCCGCGGTTGTTGTTTGCAAACAACGCAGAGTTGTTGAACTTGAAGTGAACCGGAAGCCCCAATTCATTCTTGGGACAAGGAACACCAGACACATTGATGGCCTCCAGCACCGGCGGCTGTTTGCCATCAGCAAAGGTCACCAGCATTTTGATGTTTTCTGCCACGTCTTTGCCAAAAATGGAGAGCACCGAGTCGAACACGTACCTCTGTGTGGCCGTGAGTCGTGCAAGTGCGGCCTGACTGACAAAACAAACTGCATCAATCTCACTGACTCCATTCACAGAGGTGAAAAGCCTTCGAATCTGCTCTGTGATCTCCTTGTCTCTTGTCACACCTCTTGTATCACCGAAGCCTGGAGTGTCCACAATGGTCAGGGAGAAGGGGACCTTGAACCCTTCCTGGTGGTTGATTTTGTACACGGTGACTTCTGAGGTCTGACTGTGAGCTTGTGATCTGGTCTGATCTTCATGGACCAACTTGAATCTGAATTCGTCCTTCCACTCGACGCCAAGAATGAAGTTGATCATTCCGTTGATGAGCGTCGACTTCCCTGAGCCGGTGGCTCCAAGAAGCATGATGGTGCGATTCTGCCTCAAGCTTTCTTTGCCAAAGTTAAAACTCTTGCAGCCGTCGATCTCCAGATCTTCTTCCTCCAGAGGCAACTTGTAAAGTGGAGGCAAGTTTGAGTTTGTCGTCTTACTTATGTGCTTGAGGTATTCAGCGAGACGGGCAAACTCGCGCTTTGTCGTGCAAACCTGAACAGTGGCGCTGGCTTTGCTCCTGCCGTCAACCCCACAGTCACATGTGACCCTGACTGCATATTGTGTCTCTGTCTGAAGCCCTGAAATGACCGCCTTCTCCCCTGCAGCCATCATCTGCTTCCATTGGAGATCTTCCACCTTCACACCGTTGACTGCTTTTGCGTACTCCACGATGTAACTCAGGATCACAACATCCTGTCCGAGCTCTGCAGGTTTCTCCCATCTGACTGATATTTCAGATGAGTTCGATTCCACTTGAGGGTCTCCAGGAGGGCTGCAAGGTAGCATTCTGACTGCATCACTGACAACGTTGGCTGGCCCAACACCCACCGAGGTCACAGCTCTGCATCTGAACATGTACTCAGTGTTTGGCCTCAGGTCTCTCACTGTGACGTCTCCGGCCTTCGCCTCGGCCTTTCGCTGCCATTCGTCCTCCCCAACAGCACAGAACTCAACAGAGTAGGAGGCGGCGTTCTCTGCTCCAAGCCCGGGAGGAGAAATCTTCAATGTCACACTGTTGTGTCCAATGTCAGCCACGGTGACAGTTTCAGGCTTTGAAGGAGGCTGAAAGTTCTGGCTGACAGCAAAACCATCTTTATAAAGATAGATGGCCGATCCTTTCTGTTTATCATCTGTTAGGCCCACAGTAAGAAACTTTATGTTTGTGTTCTCTTGGTTGGCTTCTGCAAAATCACTGAACAGCTTTGCCTTTGTCCGCATTTCCTCTGCCACTTTGCTCGAAAGGTACCACTGTTCTTTCTCGACATCGTGAGTGCGGGAATCCTGCGTCTGTGATGTGGTTGTTGCTCCTAAGTAGTTTGATAAAGCCAAGAGGTAAGGTTCAGCACATCCCAGCGAGGTGAAGACGAAGCACAGCGCGTGCTCTGCACTAAAAAGTTCCTCTTGTAAGCTACTCTGAGATGAGACCACCTTGGTGTTTTTCATGATGTTGGTGAAAGATTTTAAGATGCCTATTTCTCTCTCCTTGCAGTCCAGCCACTCACTCATGTTTTTGCTGTTGAACGGAGACGAATGTCTCTTCTTCAGCAT
>JASSRZ010000042.1:17202674-17216949 GCA_032164315.1 Malacoctenus gilli
AGCCAGCAGGGCCTCGGCCTTTAACCCCCCCCCCCCCCCCCCCCCCCCGGCGCACATTAACCCTTTCACACCCACTTCATCCATTCAGTCACATCGTGAGAAAGTCCCCTCGTCGAACTTTTCCCTGCTCTTCAACAGAATTTCGCGTTCGAAAAACGTACGTCCGCTCGGAGAGAGAGAGAGAAACGGTTTTCGGCGAATCGACCTGCTGACAAAACAACGCGGCGCGCTGAATCACCACTAGTTCTTGGAGCAACTAAAAGTCGAGTGGGAGGCAGAGCTTTCCGCCATCAGGCTCCTCTCCCGTGGAACTAACTCCTATGTTTACTTCCCTGACTTGTTTTTGGGGGTTTTGGATTCTGCGAACCCTTTTAAGTGTTTCTCCCCTTCTCACTCAAATGTTAACAATGCATGCCTTTAACTTTTAGTGTCTCTCCCCCTCCTTGGAGTCCGCACTCACAGCTCCATCCCAGCTAAAATATTCAATATCAGCCAAAAAAGCGAATGATTTACCGTATTTTCTGCACGATAAGGCGCACCGGATTATAAGGCGCGCCTTCAATGAATGGCGTATATTAAAACTTTGTTCATATATAAGGCGCACCACATTATAAGACACATAGGATAGACGCTACAGTAGAGGCTGGGGTTACTTTATGCATCCATTAGAAGGACCTGCGCTAAAGGGAATTTCAACAAAACAGTCAGATAGGTCAGTCAAACTTCATTAATAGATTACAAACCAGTGTTCTGACAACTCCGTTCACTCCCAAAATGAATAAACAGTCTTCTTTACTTTGCAAACGTCATCTTGTTGCTTCCTCCACTTTCGCACCATTGATTCGTTAATGTTAAATTCTCTCGCTGCTGCTCTATCCCCGTGTTCTACTGCGTGAATGATCGCCTTGAGTTTAAACTGCTCACTCCCCGGCTGGCCGCGGCGGCGCCGGTGAGGAGCCGCCGCCGCAGCTGCCGCCGGCACCGCTGCAGAGGAGCTACCCGCTCTCTGTTGTCGCCGCACTCACGCTGGCGCTGCTCGGTCGCCACCGCCTCGCGCGGTCATATATCCCAGCATGAACCGCGCGCTTCAAGTCGGCGGCTTCTTCCCGTAGTTGCGAGACCTG
Source organism: Malacoctenus gilli (assembly GCA_032164315.1). Lineage (NCBI taxonomy): Eukaryota > Metazoa > Chordata > Actinopteri > Blenniiformes > Labrisomidae > Malacoctenus > Malacoctenus gilli. The sequence continues at coordinate 17,203,799 of JASSRZ010000042.1, forward strand.
TTGTGGCTCAATATTGGTCCCTATATAAGGCGCTCCGGACTATAAGGCGCGCTGTCAGCTTTTGAGAAAATTGGAGGTTTTTAGGTGCGGCTTTTCATGCGGAAAATACGGTAAAAAAAAATAGAGTGTTTCAGGCATGAAAGGGAACTTGTTACACTTCACCTGCGATTTCTATTATCCTGTTAAGTTCTTCGGAGCTGTGATTTCCACATTCTGCGAACGCATCACTTCTGACCTCAGTTGTGCAAATTTTGACGGGACCGCGTTACCCGGGCGGCTTTCAGGCTTTCAGCCCACGTCCTTCCAGTACGCGTGGTTTCGTTGCATCATGGTTCTTTCAGGAACATCTGCGAAAAGGGAGGGTCGTGCGGACGCAACACATCAATGAATCAGGGAGAGTTCAGAGGAAGGAAGAAGAAAAAGGCTGCGACGGATGACCGAATTAACAGCAAGGGGGAAGAAAAAAAAACAACCTTTCACCTCGCTGCTCCTCGCTGCCAGTCTACTTTTATCAGTGGGGGTAAAAAAAAAAAAAGCAGGTACTGATAAGCAGTGTTTAACCCCTGTGCTGTTTCTGGATGAGAGAACAGAGCATCCGTTGTGATCGTGCAAATTCAGGTTTTTCTCGAGTCTTCCCGTCAAGCCGGCAGTTTCTCCTGTTGTAAAGACTGACAAAATCAGAAAGTACCGTTGGGATACCGAGTCGCATTCTGGCTTGGAGCGCTGACTCGCTGCCCTTTGTTGTGGGAAACTTTGCCTCTGTCGATTGCCGAAACCTCGACGTGCTCTCGGGAGTCGCGAGAGGTCGAGGTGGAAAGAGCGAGGGCCCGGACCCCAGAGCTGTCGGCCTTTGAGCAAGACGCTTTAACCCCTTCCTGGCCGTAAAAGCCCACCGCTTCCCGGGACACGCACGTCGAAGCGGAAACGAAAACACAGGAGATTCAGGGTGAACTGGATTTCACGAGTACACCGGTCACCTTTCCCGGTCGAAAGCCAGAAGCGCAGACGTCATCGATCATGAATTGGTGACCCTTCACTTCTATTCCTGTCCTGTTGATTAGTTATAGACACTTTGCTAATGTGTATGGATCAAACACAGATAACTTCCCTTCTCTGACAAGCTGTTTGGTCGAATCCCAGGTGATGATAGCAGTTATATTCTGTGAGGGGGGAGACTTTCATTGATGTCTGGACCCATATTTAGGTAGGACTTCTCCCTGGCCTCCTTCTGTTGTCACGAAAGTCTGGCCTCCTCGTAATCCGATCAAATCCAAGGTCATAGTCAAAGGTCATGGTGGATATTTGGAGAATACAGCCTCCACTTGACTGTGACTACTCTTACGTCCCATGTACACAAACCATACCCGTGTACTGATTGCGTACTCCTTGACTGCTTCTCGAAGCTCTGCCACCACAGCAAAATCATATCCGACCACAGCCAAGTTGCCTCAACCTCTCTTTCCCGAAACAAGATTTCTACTGATGCTTCTACCCTCTTTCGCTCACTGGCTAAAATTCTAATCAATGCATCACGTCTCAATCTTACTTTTTTTTTTCTTGAGAGGCTCCCACCCTCCCTCAGGGAAGCTGTGTTGTAACTGTCAGGGCCCTTTTAGTGATAGGGATCCAGGAATTCACAGGCTCATCGTGCTACTAAACTCCGATCTTTAAAATACGACCAATACGGACTTTTGGAAGCTATTTGCAAGCTTTTTGGAAGCATTCAATATGATGGAATGTCCTTACTTGTTAGAAAACACCAAATAAGTTTTGCTTTGGTCACACATTTATAGACTGTATCCGAATGTTGTACACAAACCCAACGAATGAGGATGAATCCGGACCATTTCGCTGAAAACAAGTGCCCTCACTATTCTCAGTGCCTTCAGACATTACACAAGAATGGCCCTTGCAACACTCAATTATCTGAGGAATTAAAAGTCGTGGTCGTCGGACACACAGATGGCCTCGTCTTATGCTGAGCTGGTCCGAATAATTCTATTGCTGTTCTACTCAAGTAGCCTTTGTGATGATGAAATTAATAAGGGGAAGAGTGAATCGAAGCCTGTCGCTGAGCTTTAAACTGAGGGCTTCCTGAGAAAAACCTGCCCTTCAAAGTGGTTACAAAGCTGCATTCAAGTGCGTCAAAGCAGGAACTCGTCGAAGTATCTGAACAGTGGATGCACAAACAGTTCCACCTGCTCACTGCAGCTCTCCACTTGGGTGACGTCATCCCTTCAGCGTGACCTGGGTCTCTCTACCCGGAGCCTCCTCCCTGTGGGACATACCTAGGACACTTCCCTCTGGAGGCGACCAGGAGGCATCCTCAACAGATGCCCGAGCCACCTCAGCTGACTCCTCTCTATGTGGTTCTACTCTGAGCTCCTCCCAGATGGCAGAACTCCTCACCTATTACACAATTTCCTTTTTTTTTTTTGCACCGCATGCTCGCATCAGCGTTCTGATTAACGCTCCCATGACAAAGTCCGGGATTCCTGTAGTTAAAGCTGAGGAGCAGCAGTTTCAAACCCAGTTCTTCCGGCAAGTCCTGGTCCTAAACACTGTTGGAATTCAGTTCTCTTATTTACCTATTACCTTGAAATTCCTGCGTGTTCGTTAATTGGATTAAATGGAGTCGATCAATTTCAGGAAAAAAGAGTATTTTACTTCTCCAATCAAAGAATAATCTTACAGTTAGATTTGAATGTGCGGTACAGAGCTCTGGGTCATTTTCTCCCTAGCAACCAGACAAAAAGTACCATCTTGTGCTCAGCAGAGAAAAGACGCCTAGCTATCCCTTGCTCTGGGTTTTTATCATCCTTTGCCCTTGGGCCGGTCCCATCATCTCATCTCCCATTGGCAGGGGCTCCGTCAAATCATGGCCTGATCGATGTCCAAAGACCTGATTGGCCTTTCCCAAATGTCCTGCAGCATTCCCCCACCCCAAACAACAAGTCGCTGATCACTTCCCCCGATCTCCTGGCAGGGGTCATAGGCTACCACCTAAAGTTGGGGTTTTCAACTGGCGTCTCCAGTTCCTGCCAAACTGCTTGGTCACCTGAAAGAGATTATAAACACCAACAGGAAGGAGACCAGAGGGCAAAGAACTAAGGCATGTGAAGAGACACTAATCAATAGAGTTGCAGTTGCAGGGGGGCTGCAGACCCCCACCCTAAAGTCAACTGGAAAAACACAGAACATCTGCCACATCCTGTTCCTTACTGAAAGCATTCACAAGCCCTACTCTATGATGAACTTTTCACCCTCATTTTAACAATTAATAAGTAAGGATTTGGTTATCGTGAATTGTTAGATGTCTAATTTCCTTCAACACTCTGGCCAACCACTGATGTCCTCAATTGGCTTCCAGCTTTTCCCAGTGTACTGCCAACACGAGGCCCCGACTGCTGCCACTCTGCCTTTTTCCCTTTCGTCCCCCGTACAGTTGAGACGGTCCACAGCGACTGTGCTGGGACCCGTCCATTCCAAGGTCTTGGTATTTCAGGCCCTTATGCTCAGGTGCCTGACCGCTGCCGTCAGTTCCACCAGGCTGACCTTCCCGCGTCCCTTTCGCAGCGCCGATTCGAGTAACTGCGCCGTCGCCTCTTCCTCTTTCCCGTTGACCAGCAAGGTGACTCACGCAGGCTGGCCGAGGCCCTGCCGAGTGATTTCCCACAGCGAAGCGTCTTTTTCTGTAACAGGAGATGGAGCCATCAGGCGTGACGGGCGAAGCCGCGAGGAAGGAGTGGAGCAGATCCCGGTCAGCCGCAGGTGCTTTCTGGTGGGCGCAGCCGATGTTGCGTCTCTTTTAAGGTAAGCTGAGCTCCTGTGTATGTTGGAAAACATGTTGGCGTGTTGGGCAAACGTCGGCGTTGTTTGGGTTTCCTGTTTGTGCGGTCGCATCGGAGGAGATACTGAGGCGAAGGAGGGCAGAGACGGAAAAAATACTCACAATCAATGCTTGGGTTAAAGTAAAGATATGTGTTCAAAAACTCTTTGGTACTGTACCAAATTCTTACTCAAGTGAAAGTAAAATAATAAGAGGTGCTGAAAAAGTAAATGGATGAAGCTGCAAAGTAAGATTAAGCTCACAGGAATATGTGCCTACAAATGTGATTGTTGTAGCTGGAACTCAGATTGCTGCTCTTCATCCTTTCACGATTCTCGAAAGGTTCTTCTCGCAGCAGGTGCCTTCTCTGCTGCCTCGGTAACCTGCACCAGTGGCGCTTGTGGGCCCCTGGGGTTTTTCCGGGCCAGCTTTTCTGTCTTCTGTTTACACCACGAGTCTTGACCCAGCTCATCAGGTTTGCCAGAGAGGGAAAGGCCAGGCAAGGCAAGGCAAGTTTGTTTATGTAGCACAATTCATACACAAAGTAGTTCAACGTGCTTTACAGTGAAGGCAATTAAAATCACACACCAAAGCAAACAAAATCGCAAAATGGAATAAAAGAAAAATTGTTCAAATTTAGGAGACAGATTTTTGGTTTAAGACAGCCAGTATTTAAATGTTTGGATGAAAAGCCCGAGTGGATAAAATAGTTTTGAGGCCTGATTTGAAAGAAGCGAGTGAGTCTGCAGCCCTGAGACGATCTGGAAGTTGGTTCAAAAGCCGAGGAGCGTCGTGACCGAAAGCTGCTTCAACTTGTTTGGTTCTGACTTTGGCAACAGTGAGTAACAGTCTTTTTTGAGGATCTGAGAGGACTTGGATGCTTTATACTCTGTGAGTAAATCAGAGATCCAGTCGTAGGAGAGGGCAGCGTGTCTCTGACGGGATCCGTTAAAGTCCGAGTCCCGGTTCTGAAGACGGAAAACAAGACCGCGGCATCCCGGAAGTTCCGGTCCGAAATGTAAACAAACAATGGGCGCCTTCTGTCCAGATTCAGTCTTTATTAAACAATGGCATGACAATACATTTTACACACTCTGAGAGCAGAAGCAGTGGCCAGCATCTAGTGGGTGGAAGCTCCACAATTCTGTACATTCAGGAATAGATACAAAAAGAACAAAGATCAAATACTAATGATTCCCATTGAGACATCGTAGAGCCTAAATTGTTCTGTTCCACGAGGTTAGACGGAGCCAACGCCACTGAAACTTTCGCTTGGTAACACACTATTAAATACCTTAATATATACTGCATATCGTCACAAAGTAATGAAGAGTGACACGTTTTGGCCGAGATCCGCTTGCGCCCCACCAGGTGCCGCCGCCCCCCCGGATCACAGAGCTAAAATCGGCTCGGGGTTCTCGGCGATCTCGATCATCTTGTTGGTGTCGACCACGTCCGGGGGGGACGGCTCGCTGTTGAAGTACAGGGGGTTGTCGAAGGTGGGCAAGGGGCGGGGGGACTTCTTGTAGAAGAAGAAGCCGACGGCCATCAGCGACGAGACGACGGCGATGATGAGCACCACCACCAGGCTGGTGCGGACGCGGCTGCGGGGGTCCCCGCCTCCTTGCGGCTCTGCACGGTCAAACGGGAAAGGACGGCGCTCGGGTGAAGCGACTCGGAGCGACACTTAGGTCCTTTAGCAACATTATCATTCACTAGGGACGCACCGATCAGAAAGGCCGGTTTTCTATCCAATCGGCTGAATCGGTGATCGGCCGATCACTTGTCGTCATTTCCGGTTTTCACCGATCCGTGCGCGCCGCCGCTTCCTACGTAGCAGCTTAACTGCTTATTGCTCAACAGCGAAACTCAGCTAGACGCAACACGTCACTAATTTGGAAGTGCTTCACTGTGTGCCAGTTCGACGCAAAATATGCTGTTTGCAATAACTGCTTTGGCACCGCAGTGTGACGAACGTGCTTCTGTTGTCGGCGATCATTCAGAATCTCGTGCTGAGTCGAGCGGACGTGAGACCATTGGCATTTTTTAATCAGGGGAAACTAAGCAGGGGAGTAACATTTCCAGTTACCGGTACTCAACTTATTCTCCTCGTTTCTTTTCCTGTCGAGGGAAAAACAAACTTTTTGTTCGTCTATCTGCGCGTAGAATCATTCTGTACGACACGTATGTTATATTTTAATGTAGCGTTCAGATTGCTAATGATCTATTTCCAATCAGCAGGTGAGACTGAGTGGCATTCGTCTGCAGAATGTGGTTGTGCCGCTTTAAGTCACGAGCGCATCAACAGCGCAGGATAAGAGACGCGTCCTCACACCTGCGCGCCGCGCCGCGTGCGCGCCGCGCCGCGTGCGCGCTGACCGCCTTTGTTTCCTGAAAGCGGTTGAAAGATTTTGATTTATGGACCTTCTTTTCGTCTTGACACATTTTAGTTTTATCATGTATGCTGCAATATTTCTTTTGAAAAAGTAGTTCAAGGAAACGACCAGGAAATTTTTGTGACATTTAAAGTTATTAACCTGTGAACTGGACTGAATGTTATGGTTAGTGTTAAAAATAAATCTGCTCTCGAGGCCCTTTTGAAACTCTTTCTTGTGAGGTTTCATTCCTGAAGGGGGAGTTGTGGAAGCATGTCGGCAGGGCCTACCAATAATTGCTTGAACCCCCCAAAAAAAAGGTGTTATTTCTTTTATATGATTAACTTTTCTCATATAAAAGAAAATCGTTTTCGGAAAAAATCGGTATCGGCTGGTCAAACCTCCTTAAAAACCGGATATCGGTATCGGCCAAGAATTTAGCAATCGGTGCATCTCTAGTATTCACTCAACAGTCTTTGATTTGACTGATTTGACAAAAGGGAATGAGAAAAAGTCCCACTCACCAGTCCTTGAATCTGCATCTGAGAGTATCACTGTTGACACAAAAGGGAAGTCAACAAAGAACTTGCGCATTGGTAAACAACCGAATCCAAGACTTAATTCCAACCCAGTGTGCAGTTCGAGCTGCGCCGGACATCTGGGCGCTCGGGTCTCACCTTTGGCCGTCTTGCAGACGTACGCCCGGTCGTGCCACCTGCGGCCAGAGGACCAAGCCCCGTCCGAGGTTCGGATCGCCCCGTAGTCCGAATCGGGCTCGTCCAAGGCCCAGTTGCTGTAGTCCATCACCGTTTTGTCCAACCACATCCACGTGCCTGAGGGGCCCAAACAGACACCGGAGGTGAAAAATCTGCCACGCTGGCGACACCAACAGAAAAAGTTTCGCTCGCGACCGGGCAACTGGCGTCGCTCGTCTCGCGCCGGCCCGCGAATCCGCGTCTGTGAAAGAGCGGCTCGGTACCTTGGTACGTTTTGAAGAGGCCGATCCAGAAGGAGCTGTGGCTGTCCTGGAAGACTTCCACGTTGCTCTGGATGAACTGCTGCTCGGCGGGATCCTCAATGCTGGCCAGCATTCCGCCTTCGGGACAGAAACACTTCTCTTACTTTCGTGGACGGACGTGAAACTATCCAGTCTCTCAAAGGCTCTCTGGCGACTGAGAGAACAACCCCCGACAACCCGCCAACAAAGGGGCGCGAACCAAAGAAGAAGGTTCGACTGGGCACAAACACGTCCGGACAGAGGCGCGCTGAAAGCGCCGACGGACTCTCGGCTCCCGAGCAGAAGGAGGCGAGCAAAAACCGAAGCGCGGAGTGTCGCTCACCGTGCCTCACGCAGTTGCTCGCTGCGTCCGCCCACTCGATCTCGTCGTGGATGAACAGGTAGCAGTTGCCCCGGAACGGCAGCCAAGTGTAGCTCTGGTAGTAGTCCATTTCGGCGTCCGGAGGGCAGCTCCCGGGAAACACGGTGGATTCCGTGGGCGCCACATCTGTGAGGGAAACGCACCGTCGTCAGCGCTTGCTCGTAGCATTTTACTGTTGTTAGTCGTCTGGGCTTCCTGTCTGTTGTTGACACCCCCCCCCCCCCCACAGGGTCATGTACAGCCAAAACATCCACAATTCCAGTGTCGAGGGTCATCACCGAGATGTCGCGGAGGGGTTTTGTCGGCACGCAGCTGCGGGGTTGTTGACCATACCTGTCGTCTGCATGCAAACACTGTACATGGTGCGGTTGCAGTGGGCCGTGTGCCATTTGCCCTCTTCGTCCAGGTAAACGCAGGGTCGGTCCCTGCTCGGTTCACCCTGAGCCCAGCTGGCGAAGTTCAGGTGCCAGCCGTCCACGTACCGAAAATATTCCCCGGTCTGGAAGCGAGAACCGATTGGGAGATGGTTGTTCAGCGGCAAAACCGGCCTTCTTTTTTTTTTTCTCACCCTAAACCTTCAGTCTGAACCGATTCCGATGACAGTGGGTCTCGTTCGTATCACGTCGCACTCAATATATAGTTCTCTCAATACCACGTTTCACCACAAGGTGGCGGCGTCCGTCAACACGGCGAGCATTCGCCGTGCCGCTGCCGTAGCGGCCGTTCGCCTGCTCTCACAAAGAGCCGAGTGAGTTCCGGCCTTCCAGCTTCAACGCCGGCGGAAGCAGACGGTCAGTCGGTCGGTCGGTCGGTCAGTCCGGTGTTTTCCGGGCGCTTCTACCTGCTTTTTGTTGAGTCCGATCCACAGGGGCGCTTTGAGGTTGATCGCCAGCAGCTCGATGTGGGCCCGCGTCCACTCGTTGCGCAGGCTGGCCAGGTTGGCCTTGTCGCCCTCGCACACTTTCTTGGCCTCGTCCCAGGTCAGGTTTTGGGCCACCAGCTTGACACTGTCGTTCCCCAGGCGGACGTAGATGGTTGTGTCCACCGTGTCCGGCTGAGCGGGGAGACCTGGGTCTGTTTGGGTGCAATGAGAAACCGAACCAATCATGTATGACCGAGATTTCCTGCAGGATACAAGATACACTTTGTAGTTTGCTTGTAATAAACAAAGAAACTGGGAAAAAAAGACTCACCAACGTTTTTATGACAGATGAATCCGTTCGTGTCGTTGCAAGACTTGATCAACCATTTACCGACGCCGGTTGCAGTGCTGGTCGACATCACCACACAGTCTTCCTGAATGCAGAACGGTTTGTTTGGTTTTTTTTTCTCGCCCAGTTTCAGTTTTGTTGGCTTTTCACTCCGTCAGAAATTTCGCGTGACACGTCGAAAGCGCAAGAAAAAAACTTACCTCATCCCATCTTTGATAAAAGGTCCCAGGACGACGTTGGTGTTTCTAGAGAGCAGAGCCAGAACTTCAGGAGGGGGAGGTGACCGCGAGGCAAGGCAAGCTTCCGGTTAAGAGTGGTGCCGTGACACTTACAGAATAGCCCCAGTTGGTGAACTCTCTCGATTTCCCGTCCGACCAGTAGTAGCCGTCCTGATTGTAACTGTTCAGACCGATCCACAGGTTTCCGCCCGTGGTGTGAATCAGTTTGGTCATCAAAAAGGCTGGGGGGAAAAAAAGCAAAATCCAACCCTCTGAACTGGAAGTCGTCCGCAGGATCTTCAGCTTTTCGTTTCTGACCTAATAGTTACCGACATACGACCGTCGCCATGGTTACACACAGTAAACGGAGGACAAACCTTGCACTTTTCTCGAAGGAATAGAGACCAAAGTGCCCCGCATCATGATGCATTGTTTCCTGGCCTCTTCCCACGTGATCTTCCGGTCAGTCACAAAATTGTAACACTGCAGGATGGAAGACGTTCAATATTGAGGAAGTATGTGTGATAATCACAAAGCAGAAAGAAAGTTCCTGTTCACCGATTCATCAGCTGTAGATTTTTGGACACTTTTTCAACCCCTTCCACCCTTTTTCTAGAACTAATTCCCCTTACAGCGCCACCTCCTGGCCGCCTCCAATTGGCAAATCATCGACAAAATCCTTTTGTTTTTAAGGTCCCTTCTGGGCCTCGCACAACTTTGTCGTCTCGTGTTTCTGACCTTGGTGCCGAAGTTCATCCACGCCATCGGACAGCCGCCTTTCGGAGGGACCGTGGGGGCTGCCGTCGTGTTGACGGCTGGCGAGCCCCTCCGCTTGCAGAAGAACTGCAGCTCTCTGCCGCAGTTGGAGGTGCTCCAGAAACCTGCGGGAGCGAACACAGGTGGACTCACAGTGCGTTGCTCTTGTCCATCTTAAGTCAATTATCACTCGATTAAAGTGTCTAGACAGTTTGTTTGTTTATTTACCCACCCATGTGGTAAGACATCGAAGCGCAGTTCTCATCGAAGGTGTTGGCGTTGGGTTGATTTTCAGCCCACCTCTGAAATGACGCTGCAGAGCCGTCCATCCACCTTCAAGCACAGGAAGGTCAGTGCACCGTCGCGCAAGGGAAGAAAGCAGGAAGTGCGATGAAGAAAGAGAGGAAAATGCGCAGAGTTTCATCGACAGAAGCCTCCCTCAACGTTTGAATTTTCTGAGAGAGAGCCGATGCGTCTCGTCCCAATTTAGTCGTGACACGCCAGAAGAGTCGCGCAACGCTGCCTGCGAGCCAGCAATGTGGTTAAAGATGCGTAAAAAACACGCCGAAGGTCGTTTACGACGGGCAGGAAACACAGCAGAAGGCCCCCTCTCCCGAAACCTGACGCGCAATCCGGGACGCTCTCAGGTTTGTCCCCGAAGGGGAACGGACTGGTCTGGCTGCCTTCAGCCCGTTCCTGTTCAGAGAGAAACCGTGCGCATCCTGGGAGCGCTGAGCCAGTGGGGACGGACTCGAGTCAAATCCACTGCATTTTCCTGCGGGCGACAGCGTTTGCACTCACCAGAACGATCCGTCGAGATCCACCGACAGACCGATGTAAAAGGACCCGTAGGTCCTGGATATCTGTAAGCACACGGGAGCACTTACTAGTACAAACGTGTACACGGAGCGTTGCGCGCGCGAATGACGAAAGTTCCCAAAAAGGTGGTGTGAAAGCAACCCACTCAAATCCTATTTTGGTTCTTTGGTCACTCGTTACATGTTTTGGGGAGGAGGACGAAGAGCTACCTGCTTCCAGAGGAAGGTGTTCTCTTCTTTGCTTTTGATGGTGGCCAAGTCGCCGTGCGCCCTCTGGCAGTAGTGACGAGCGTCCTCCATGGACTTGGAGTACCGGTTGATTAAATACTGGTTCCCCCGCCACTCCAGCCAGCCGTCCAAAGTGGTGTTGAAGTCTGCGGAGGGGGGTCGGAGGTACGACGCAGGCATCAGTCTGGCTCGCAGCTAAACCGGCTGGTCTTTGGTTACTGGTTTGATTAGACCGTTTTGTGAAAAGTGTAATTAAACTACAAAGAGCGACTAAATCTGCAGGCACTTCGACAGCATAGAAACGGGGTCTCGGATCAACGAGGCGGCTGCACCTTCGGATCCGCCCAGCGGCCTTCTCAGGGGGGCGTTCCGACAGGCCAGTCCGGTCGAACTCGCTCCTCGCAGGTGAGGAAGTCCCAAACTCTCCTCTCTTTACTCTAGTTCGTCTGCGTCACTCTGTTGGAGAGCAGGACCAACTGGAACGTGCCGCTGATTCGCAACGGCTGCCATGGGGGGGGCGCTGTTGCTCGGAGTCGGCCACGACTCAGTTTGTGAACGACTCAGAAGTCAAATTATGCCGTCGACAAATTTCCAGTCGTGCCGCCATGTTGTTTTTTTTGGACTAGATACAGTCAATTTTGGGAGGTTTTGACAGCAAGGTCTAACTAACTAGTAAACCAGCTCCCATGTTTTCAGGCAGCACTGAAGTTTGCAGTGTCAACTGAAACAAACTGGAGCTTAAAGAGGTCAAAGACTTTGTGAACTAGCAGAAACCCCTCCCCCCTTTAAATTTCGGACTTACTGACCCAAAGAGGGGAACCTCTCTCTGTTTAGAGATATTCAGACCTGAGCTGTATGTTTCTAGCGCCAGCCGAAGCATAAGATACATAAATATGGTGCCACTAGAAGTCCCAATGCTGTGTCGATGCTGGGAGGGATCCCGTGTCACCTTACCTGACGCGGTGTCATTCGGGGGAGGTTTCGGTGTCACTCCTGTCAGAGCATAAACAGCGGTCAGTTTGTCCGGTCAGTTTTCAGCCCCGGCGCGACAAGCCGCCCCCACCCCCCCCTCACCCCAAACCGTACCTGCCCGGATCTGACACAGCCAGTCGTTGTAGCCCTCGCAGTGCGCGTCGTTCCAGGAGCCCGAGTCGTCCCAGTTGTAGATGGTGAACTCCACGCAGGACTCGGCGTTGTTGAAGTTGTTCGGCTCCCCTTCCTGCCAGTGCTGGAAGTTCAGCTGCGGCGACGGAAAAAAAAGGGAGTGGCGTTAGTGTCGACAGTGATACTGAAGGACCGGTTCTGCCAGAGTGTCGGACGAACCGGGGTTCCGTCGCTCCACACGTAGCCTGTGCCCGAGTCAGGGACATGAAGCCCAATCCAGGCTCTTCCACCACTGCAGTGTAAAAAAAACAACAACAAGGTAATCGAATGTTAGACCGTTTGAGTAAAATATGGCAGACAGCTTGAGATGTTGTTCTTTGAGTCACGATATCATTTTGCCTTGCTGACTCAGTCCGGGTGTCAAAAACCAGCGTGCGAGCCTACCGTCCCACGGCCTGCTCCGCCGAGCTGTGGATGCTCAGCAGGTCCCCTCCGATGGCCCTGCAGTAATCCCTGGCCTCGAACCACGTCTTCTCGTGAGAGCGGGGCCCTGTGAAAAACTGCAGCAATGGCAGCGGAGGCAGACGGCATCAGGGAGAAGCAGGCCGCGCGAGACGCGAGACGCTTTCGCTGCCCGAGAAGCGACCTGGAGCGGGAACTGTGGCTGCAACGCGTGGAGTTATACATCGAGGTCGTGTACTTCGTATGTTTTTATCATCACGGGTGTCAAACGTTCAGGTCGGGCGCTGAATCAATGTGTTTACCCTTTAACTGTTGACAAGAATTTTCACTTTCAACACCAAAGAAATGAAAAAAGCAAACTTTCATGTACTAACAGTAAGGTGGCTCGCTTCAAGCACTCTTATTCCTTTGTTTTGCTGCCATCTGCTGGTGAGACTTGGGTCTTACTACTGTGTTATCAGCCTTGATTTAAAGAGGCCCCATTATGCTATTTCGACTTTTTTTCAGCTATTCACCGTGTAATAGTGTTGAAAGCTCATTCAGACAAGTGAGCAGTGCCCCCTCTTTTCACATCAACTCATGTTTGAGATGTCTGATGTGCCTCTCCATTGAGTGTCGATGGTGGTACAAATGGTCTGTTTCAGGGAGTTTTTTTTACATCAGTTTTTCACTGACGTCACAAGGGGGGGGGGTGTCAGTGATTGGACAACTTCTCTACGCTCCCGACAACTGCTACCAGCAGTTAACCAATCAGAGGCATCCTGCATCTTG
>JASSRZ010000042.1:17217049-17234395 GCA_032164315.1 Malacoctenus gilli
GATAGCACTCACACTAACTAACCTATGATGAACTTTTCACCCTCATTTTAGCAAAGAATAAGTAAAGAATCAGTTATTGCAAATTTTTAAATGACTAATTTCCTTCAACAGGCAAAATGAGGTTCCTGTGAGCCACTTTTTCCTGTGCTGAGGCACAGTTCCTGATTCTGAAGGTGTGAGTATCACCACGTTTCTCCACAACAATCTAGAGGTTGTTCTCCCAACGATCTGCCAGTTTCTTCTTCCCTCTTTCGCCCTTGTTAGCCAACAGGACTCTGTCTCCAACATTCACCTGTACACCCTTTGCCTTTCGGTTTTAAAGTTCAGTTTGTTTCTGTTGCTGTTTCGCAGAAGAAATCTGAGCAACTTTCAAAGCCTCTCCCAGATCATGCCTAAGTACACATAGGTGTCATAGTCCACTATTTGGTCATCCAGAAGGACAGATCCAAACATCAAGTCAACGGGCAGTCTGGGCGTCCTGCCAAACATCAGCTGAAATGGTGCAAAACCCGTTGTCTCATGCACTGTTGCATTGCAGGAAAAAGTCAAGGACCTGAGCAACTGGGGCCATCTGTGTTTGGCTCTCGGTGGAAGGGCTCTGATCATGTTTCCAAGGGTACGGTTGAACCTCTCAACAGCACCATTGCCCATAGGGTGGTAAGGCGTTGTGTGCACCATAAGGAACCCTTGTGATACGGTGAAGCATACTCGGCTGTGCAAAAGGCTCACAGCTGAGAGCATCAATGACCACATTCTTCGGCCCTGGGATGTACTTAATGTTGAAGTCAAAGGGGACGAGCTTTGCGATCCACCTCTGTTCACAAGTATCCAGTCTTGGCTTAGTGAGGATGTAGGTCAGTGGGTTGTTGTCAGTCCACACAGTGAAAGAATGACCCCTTAACCAATGGCTGAATTTGTCACAAACAGCCCATTTGAGCGCCAAAAACTCCAATCTGTGGGCTGGATAGCGAGACTGAGCATAGTTAAGAGATTTGCTGGCGAATGCTATAGGTCGAGCAACGTCATCTCTCTCTGCTAGCTGAGACAACACCGCACCAAAGCTACAAGACGAGGCATCAACCGATAGCAAGAAGGGCCTACTGAAGTCAGAATGAGCTAGGGCAGCATTCTCCAACAAAGCTTTCTTCAACCTCCCAAAAGCTTCACTGCATTTGGGCGTCCAGTTAGCAGAGGTGAGCTTCCTGACAACAGGTGAGCCTCTCTTCCCCTTAGCATGCCGAAGCTTCTTCATGCCAGATGTTAGTGCGAAGAGCGGTTTACTGATCTGCGAGTATCCTTCAAAGAACTGCTGATAAAACCTAACCATGCCAAGGAATGATCTTTTCTTGGAGGGAGAAGGGACGCTCGTGTTTTCGACCATCATGTCATTCTCGCCGAGTTCCACAATAGCCCTGACTTTCTCCGAGTCCTTCGAGATGCCATCCCTGCTCACTATATGCCCCAAAAACTTCACAGATAGGCGCATGAAGTGGCACTTTTTGGGAGCAAGCCGTAGGTTGTGAGCTTTTAGCCTCTTAAGCACCATCTCCAATCTCCGAAGAGCCACTTGTTCATTGGGAGCAAAGACTAGAATGTCATCAAGGTAGCAAAGGAGGCTCAAGAAGTTCTGGTCTCCAAAGATGTTCATCATCATCCTCATAAATGTAGCAGGGCTGTTGCAGAGGCCCTGTAGAAGCCTGTTATACTCATACAGCCCAAACGGAGAGGTTAATGCGGTGAATTTTCTGTTCTCCTCGTGGACCTCGATATTGTAGTATCCAGGGGTCAAGTCCATAGTTGAAAAGAATGCGTTTCCTCCCAGGGCAGCCAAAGCATAGGCCTGGTGAGGCAGGGGATGTGCATCCTTGATTGTGCATGCATTCAGTAAACGAAAATCAGTGCAAAGCCGCAGATCACCATTGTTCTTCCAAATAAGTACTAGCGGTGACGCATACTCACTCGAAGACTTCCTTATGATGTCCCGCTCCTCCATCTCATTCAACGCCAAACACAGCTTCTCATAATGAGAGGGGGACAGTCGTCGATAGGGAAGCCTGAATGGTCTGCCGTCACTCAGCCGAATGCGGTGCACAAAGCCCTCAGCTTTCCCACAGTCCAGACTGTTGCGTGAAAAGATGGATTCATACTTAGTTAACAGATCAACCAATTTTGACTTCCAGAATGGTGACAACACGCTCGAGTCAACATCAATGTCCTGCAGCCCCAAGTCACGGAGAGTTGAGCTGGTAGGTCTTTGTAGGTGGTACACCGAGTCAACAGTCAAACTTTCTCACTGTTAGTGTCAGGCTGGTCAACCTGTTTAGACACATTACATTTCACATCATTGGCATCACTCTTTTCATACAGATAGTCAATGTCAAAGTCCTCGAGGGCCACACAGGGGGACACATCAGCAATTTTGCAGTTGCGTCTTAGAGTTACACATTTGTGGGAAGGATTAATGACCCTCAGTGGGATCCAACCATCACCCCACAATGGCGTCACAGTCCGTCCCACCTTAACAGTCTTCGGCACTATCCGAGACTCACTTGGCTCCACCACGACTGCACTGCCAGCAGTCAGACTCATACGGTTTGGTAGACGACCCCACACCAGATGTTCCCTCATGGGCTCCAAAGTCACAGCACGTTTCCATCTCAGTGTACCCACTTTGTTGGGAACCTCACTTCCTTGCCATTTCTCCACACCATCCAACAACTCTAGCAGGGCACGTTCTTCCCCAGACAACTGACTTAGCATTGAGGGTTTCCCAGAAGTCTTCATCAAATGAAAAAGGTGTTTTATCACGTTGCTTCAAAGAATCAGGTCATCACTTTGGCCATCTACAATAAGTGTGGGCACTGAAATGCTACAGCCGAACATTTTCATCTGAATCTCACAGACCCCAATAGGGCTTGTCTTCAGTCCTCCACAGCCGATTAGTGTGACTGATGTTGGAGAGATAGAATCAGCAGAAATAACATTGGCATTTTCCAGAAGAGGGAGCACGCGTGAACTCAGAGAACAGACCATCGAACCACTGTCCAACATGGCATGTAGCATCACAGCATCCCGGACCAATACATCAGTATAGAAAAGGTTATTAGTTGCTGACAGCCTCTCTGTGTTCTCCAATATCACCTTGGAGTCAATCCCATCAGAAGCACAGAATTGTGAGTAGACAGATTCAAGGTCAACATCATCACAAGGGGACATACTATCTGGCCCTTCACTAGTCCCCTAGTCCCCAGGGGTAGCAGTACAAGTTGCAGCTTGATGACCAGCAGTATGGCAGCTATAGCACAGGCGATCGTTTCAGCAGTGGGTTACAGTGACGTGATTGTCACTACCACAGATGACACATGGACCCCGAAACCTCGTGCGGCCGCTGGGTCTGGGTCTGAGCGGCCTGGAACGTGGAGACGAGTCCCGGTGCAGCAATCGCTCCAGCAGAGTGATAACATGTTCGGGGGCTGCTGTTCACTCAACACAGGAGGACCCACAGCAGTTGGTTGTGGAGCAGGAGGGTTCGCTGCAGACTGAACGTGGCTGTGCAGAACCTCCACTGTTTGGGTAGAACACAAGTTGTCAGCCAGGCACGTAGTCGGACGTAGCTGGAGCCTCTTCCTCCTATGGTGTTCATCCAGTCGTACTTGGACATCAGAGGTTGTCCACTCCTCAAGTGGCTTGCAGCTGAACACCATAGACAGTTCAGGATCAGGGCAGTGGGTGATGAAGATTACCGTCACTTCTCTTGACGGGTTGTCAAGAGTTTTGCCCTGTCTAGTCAGTCCCTCAACAGCAGTGTCCAAGGCTTTGTTAAGCCTGATCCAGTAGTCAACAGCAGTCTCAGCGAAAGAAGGTTTCGTGTCATAAAAGTCAGCCAAATGCATAAAAGATGTCACAGAGTCACTGAAGTGCTGCTTGAGTATATCGAAAATGGGGTGGGG
The DNA here is from genome assembly GCA_032164315.1 of Malacoctenus gilli. Taxonomy (NCBI): domain Eukaryota; kingdom Metazoa; phylum Chordata; class Actinopteri; order Blenniiformes; family Labrisomidae; genus Malacoctenus; species Malacoctenus gilli. The sequence continues at coordinate 17,221,000 of JASSRZ010000042.1, forward strand.
GCCCAACTCTGAGTTCGTAGTGGGGTTGCTGTGTAGCCAAACCTTTACAATGTCACGTGCCCTCCCTCGCAACTTGCCTAAAACCTCGTCTGCCTGGTCACAGAGCTGAATGTCTCTCTTTTGTAGAAACACCCTAACGGACTCCTCCCAATCAGAAATCGAGATTCTGTCAGTGCTGTTACCTCGGAAAAGATGAGGCTCAGCTGTCATGGCTAACCGTTAAATTGACCCTCGATCGGTCAGCAATGTTGGATCGAGACAAACTAGTATCACTAACTGTGGGAGACTTAAGACACAAGACAATGTTTTCACTAATACTGGTCCCTATCTGTTTCACCAAATCACTGAGAACATTCACAGTGGTATGTTCCATATCCTGGTCCACCACAGGTGAAGCTGAGTCACCAGACGCAACATCAGCAGTTTCATCGGCATTCTCATTAGGATTTCCGTCATCCTTGCATTATGAGGGGTGGACGTCACAGGTTTTGCCTGTCTCTCAACTGTCTGTAGTGATGGGCTAAACCACAGTTTCTGACCTCTTCCAATTCCAGAACAAAGAGACTCATCCATTATAACTGACAAATGTAAAACTCAAACTCCGAGAATTTATGTAAATGCACGTAAGGAAAATAATGTGTCACTTCAAATGTCCAAATGTCGTTCAATAAACTGATGATGTAGTGTTTACCTTCTCGTACAGCTGATCAAAAAGTTCTGGTTACATTTCAAGTCCACCATACACAGACTACATGTGCGTATCTCTCCTCAAGAACTGTGATCCACGAAGCCGACTCACAGCGTCGACTGGCGGTTGGATTCGACAAGCAGAAAGCCGCAGCAACACTCCTGCGACGAGATGACACAAGTCCAGGAAGTAGATGGGGTCACGGCACCATTGTAGCGGTTGTGTATTCTCTTCTTCTTGCATTGTGTGTAAATACGCTAGGGGACAATTTGCCTTTATTCAGAGGCCTGTTGAAACATATCACGGTCAAATTTCTTCTCCCCCTCACGGCTAACCTCGTGGTATCACGCGGGGACAGGAAGCACAGACTCATACATAAAATGATAAACAATACTTGAACAGTTACCTGTTGTAACACATCACGGTCAAATTTCTTCTCCCCCTCACGGCTAACCTAGTGGTATCACTAAAACACAAAAGAAATCAATGCTAATCACCGATTAGCATTGATGCTACGGACACCACACGCCAGCAACCAAGACATACTTTTACATTATTATTTCAAAGAAAAACAAAAACATATACTACGATAAACACAACGCTTGCCAAAAGGCATTTTTTTGTTAATACAGAGAACTTATTTGCAATTTTGTCGGAGCTCACCACCGACCAACCGACCACAGCTGTGGGAGAGCTGGTGACAGTCAGAAATAGTGGAATCAGTCAATTCGGTGGACTCGATGTGTCTCCAGACAAGGACACGATGTATTTGGAGTTGTGAGCAAAATACAGCTTCCAAACATTCAGGAACATTAGTTCTACTTATTTGGAGCATTTGCAGTCAGTGTGAAGTGAAAGGAAAGCAGGAGTCAAGCAGGAAGCTGCTTTGCAGTTAAATGCGTTTACACACGCTGATTTACACACACACCTCTCAATTCATGTCCTAGGATCAGTTCTTAATGGTGCACGGATGTCCACGTGAGTGCGGGAAGTTCTGCCGAGAATGTTCCTGACACTGTCTCCCCAGCACTGTGACATGCCTTCAGCCGGGCCCTCCAACGACACCGTCGAGCTTTTGATCCGTATGTTTCCAATCTTAGACCAGATTTCTGTGGGGCTCACCTGCAGTTTCAGTACACTAAGGGGACCTCCCTTCGTTCCATTTGACCTCTGTGATGTTCTTAACTGTGGATCCTGACCAAGTGGATACAATGGCAAGAGTATCTATGTGTGTTATGCCCAGGGGGTGGCTGGCAAACAATGGGCCCTGTTAACATTGGTCTGATGTGTTCTGGGGCACGGGTTCTGATTATGTTAAGGGGGTTGGTGTACAGGATCGGACTGGGTGGTATGGGGATCTTCAAAATAAAGTTTCACTGATTAGGGGGACACGACAGGCGACGGACACTGAACCTTTTCACCCAGTGCTACTGACAATTAAGAACCTCCATTCAAATCCTTTTAACATGGTAGTGCCTGGGATTGGGAATAAATGCATAAAGGGACAAGGCACACATTTTTTCAATCTTTCATTGGGAATCGATGCTGATGGCACAGTTTTTACGAATTTTATGTAGAAACCTCGTTGATTCCCACGACACTTTTACCCCAACTACCTCTCCCGTAAAGGCCACATGTTTCCACCGCAGTCGGGCAGAGTTATTGCTTATGACATGAACCGACTCTCTCCAGCAAATTTTTTACAAGCGGAAACTGGTTGTTCACAGGGTTATTATTCACTTGGCTGGAGCGTGTGCGAGCCCAGGCTCAGTTGTCTAACCATCACGACTGTGTTTTCTGTGCCACGGCATGATCAAATTTGCTTCTTGTTCCCACTTCTTTTGAATATGTTAGAAACAGCTCCCAGGATAATAAATCCACGAACGATGTACCTTGTCTTCTTAACCTTATGTCAAGAGATCAGAGATGTCAAATGATAATCCTTCCAGCGACTGTGCAGCCTCAGAATCAGTGTATCCAATTGCTCAAAAAGATGCTCGGCCACCAGTGTTTGAGCCTGTTTTCACACATAACCTCACCTGTTTTCATCGCAGACCTGAATCCTCAGTAATAACCCAGCTTGGAACACTGCCTGCTGAATCTTGTGAGACTACCATAAAGCTTACAAAAAACGCTGTCGTGACCAGTCTTACGATTGCCAGGTCTAGTGTTTGGTGGTATTGTGGAAATCGTGTGCCCTATGGGTACCTGCCATCTAAATGGTCAGGGACGTGTGGGCTGGTTTCTCTAGTTTCCTCAATACAGATCTTACCCATTTCAGCTGATGCCCTGCAAAAGGCTGCACGTCAGGTGCAGCTTCGGCACATCTGGTCCCCCTGGAACTGCATGAAATGTTCTGCAGACCCTTTATCTTTGACAAATACCCCAGTGTACATTGACGTACTTGGTCGGCCTACAGATATCCCAGATGAGTTTAAACTTTTAGGTAGCTCTGCCTGCTGGAATCTGATCCCCTGGATTGGCCAGACCATCACTACTGTGATGGCATACAGTGCTGTTAATTATGTAAATTATAATGTTCAACGGCTGGCTAATTGCACACGCAGCGGCTTTGAGGCCATCCACTCCCAACTGTCTACAACCTCCCTGATGGCATTTCAAAATTGTATGGCTGTGGACGTTGTTTTGGCCGAGAAAGGTGGTGTTTGTGCCATGTTTGGCAAAATGTGCTGTACATTCATCCCCAACAATACAGTGCCAGGGGGGCATCACATCGCCATTGTAAGACGAGCCTGTACACCAGGTTCCATCCTCAGTTTTCACCTTGGCTTGCGGCAATCGGGCAGTTCTGTTAGTGTAACAGCCCATGTCTGTGAGGAATTTTACCTAAAAAACGCGAACCGTTGCCTGCAAAACAATGTGAAAAGTTGTGTGGTGGAAATGCGCCATCAACAATCAGGGGGTCCTGTAGCTGCGGAAGCCCAGCAGCGACATTGTAGCCACTGCAGTTCCATACTTTGGGGTCCCATTTAACATTTTTTGAAGAATTATAGTCTGCCATGGAGTACACGAACCTTGAACGTGGAAAAGTAGCTGGACCAAGAGCACACTTGGTATGGTTGGCCATCAGGGCAACCAAGGGTCCCGTGGTGTGTGCTGTAGAGATGGGCATGTGTGCACATGTGTAACAGTTTGTCTTACTATTTTCATGGGCTGTCCAATGCACGTAGTGCCACCACATGTTGCCATGAAAAACATGTTCCACGTCGTTGAGGTGGTCTACATAACGGTGATGTAGATGAACACCCTTCAGCCCTGTCTCCAAAATGGTTGCATCACCTGTGGGTGTGGGAGAATAGTCCACTGTCCATGCTGCTAGGTACAACACCAGCAGAGCAACTGTACCGCATCCTGCGGCCACATAGGTACAGCGCATCATCCTCTAATTGAGCGGGGGTCAGTTGGTTTCTTCACCGGTTTGAGACTTCCACACCCCTAGTGAATGTGGACCCTTTTTAGCTGGACTTCCTCCCCTACTCGTCGACTAGGATAACCTTTGCTGCCCTTTTGCAGTGGCTCTGGTGTATCCAGGTGCATCTCTCAGCAACTTTAACAGCAGTGGGCGTTGTCAGCAGAACTTGATAGGGTCCTTCCCACTTCGGACTGGACCAGGTCTTTCTTTTGAAAGACTTCATGAACACCCAATCACCAACCTCCAACCAGCTGTCCTGTAAAGAAACAGAATCATCTGGCAGTTTGTGGACTTTGACAATGCCATGGTTCTGTAATATTTGTTTCATGTAATCAGCTAAAGAATGTTCTTCGTCACTTCGCACCAAATCATTCTTATATCGTAGCATGTGAAATACGCGACCATATACGACTTCAAACGGGGTCAACCCGTCAGTGGACGGTATAATGCGCATATAAAGTTTTATTAGTTCCAAACACTCTGACCATAGTCTACTCGTGTGTTCCATTGTCTTCCGGAGTCTGGTTTTAACTGTTCCATTTGTCCTTTCCACAAGTCCTGCGCTTTGTGGATGATAGGCACAGTGATTTTTCGGAGTACTTTGCTAAAACTTTTGTTTTTACTTCATTTACAAAATGTGAACCATTGTCACTGTAAATTCGTTACGGTATGCCATATGATATGATATATAAATGATATATTTATATCACACTTTAGCCACAGTTAAAGCATCTGCTTTTTTAGCAGGAATAATTTCCACCCATTTAGAAAATGGGTCCACTCATACCAAACAGTATTTGTAGGAACCACTTTGACTCAGATCAATAAAGTCCATGTGTAAATGTTGAAAAGGGTGCTCTGGCATGGGGTGTCTTCCCCTTGTGGGCCTAAATTGACCACCAGCATTGTGTCTGCAACAAGTAGTACACCGACAACAAATTTTTTTCGAGTAGTTATTAAATCTTAGTGTAATGAAATGTTTGTTAACCTGATCCACCATCCCCCCTGTTGAGACATGGCAAGGCCCATGGCTCAATATAGTGGCACATTCAAAAAGATTTTTAAGGAGAATGGGTTTGTTGTCTATGACACATGAGAGATGGCTCCTTTTTTGATCCACGAAGCCACTTCTGATTTGGGCGCCTGATTTCATCGTGACTGTAATACTTCATTAGTGAGGTCAGGTCATGTGGGTTTGGATTGTGCCACATGTGTTTGTGAATTGTTGTGAAGGCCAAACGCTGCTTCTCTAGCAGTTTTATCAGCCAGAGCGTTTCCCAAGGAAATCAAATCTTTGTTAGCAGTGTGAGCAGCACATTTACAAATGGCTAATTTCATGGGAAGGAGCACTGCCTCCAACAGGGGTTGTAGCAGCTTGGCATGTGTGATAGGTTTACCAGTTGAGGTGACCATTCAACAGCGGTTCCATACTGCTGCAAAGCGGTGAATCGTTTCAAATGCATATTGACTATCTGTATAAACTGGGAGTTTCTTGCCTTTTGCAGGTTGACATGCTTTAGTGAATGCTACTACAGTAGTTCCGCTGCTCCTGAGCCACTGAAACTTCATGCAGTAGCGATTCTGCTGTATCTCTGGGATTGTTTCCTGGGATTGATAATGCATAATAATAATGTGGGTCCCTTGTTCCCTGGAGAACAAATGCATCTGAATGAGGGTTGCCATCATCCTCATGGGGTCCCACTGCCTTGACTCCCCCAGGAGTGCTGAATAAATTTATTCCAAATTCACACAGCAGATCGCGGCCTAACAGATTCACTGGACATGTTGGGACTATCACCAGTGAAACTCTTCTTTGCTCTCTGCTGATACAGTCTATCATTTCAATCTTCTTTGACCGATGATTTGTGGAAATTTCGCTGTTTGCTGACTGAATGTTGATTTTTTCTGATCCTGGCATCACTTCAGGTATTACAACTTTAAAGACTGATCCATCAGCCCCTGAATCACACAAGAATTTAACACTTACTCCATTTATCAGAAAATATCAAAAAAGTGGAACCCCTTCTCTTGAGAAGTTGAACAACACTTTTGTTAGATTTAAAGTGGCAATTGGGCCTGTTGTTTTTGTCCCAATTTCTGCATCCACATCTAGTCATGCCAGATGATGTGGAGCAGATGGTTCAGGGCGTTCATATTCTCTGAAATGCCCTCTTGCTTGAGGATTTTTTGGACAATTATCGAGCGAAATGTCCTATTTTTTGGCAATACCAACAGAAGTCTCCTCTATCAATTTTTCCCCCTCTGTGGCCTCGTCCCCTGCCCCTGTATCCTCCCGGTTCCCGACCTCGTGGACCGGAGCTGATGTAAAGAACATCGGTGGATTTGGGCAGTGACAAATCAGTATAGAAAGTATCGGCAGTAGGTGTCTTTTTAAGAAATTTTTTCGGATAACACGTTCTGTATGCTTTGCCAAATTCATAAACTCCTCCACAGTGCATTTGGGCCAATCTGGGTTCATTTTCCGCCCAAACGGGGAAACCGGTAATTTTACTCCATTCATCAAATGATTTTTCAACTGCTGTTGGTGAGCACTTTCTGCCCGGCGGTCCTCCTGGAGTCCACTGCGAACTTTGAACACTTTCTCTGAACGGATGAGACAGTCCGCAACTTCCTCATCCTCTTTTTGCTGTGTCTGAGTAATTGCATTATAATTTGGTCTTTTCTTGAAATTTGTCTTTTCTCGTTCACAGAGCGCGTTTATAGATATTTGGAGTGGCCCTGTTCCTTGTTGTAGAGGTTGTCCCGTTACATCAGTGGTAATCACCCTGCACTTTTATCAGATTTGGGCCTAAAGAGACACGAAGGAGCTGTAACGCTTCCACTCCGTTCAAACGATGGGCTTCCATTAACCCTTTGAATGCTGCCACCCATTCTCCTGGGTCCTCTTTTACATCAGGTAAAAATTTGCAAGCCCCCTGTATGTCATCATGTGTCCAAGGGCGATAAACTAACATCGTGGGGTTATCATTGTTATCTAAGCCAAAATGTGGATTGGCTATGTTAGAGAAATTCATCACAAATGAATTTCTGGCTGACATGCTTCACAAAACAACACAGAGCACTTGAACTTTAACACAGTTAGTTTCTCCTGTGTGTCTCAACGGCAGTAAAACAAACAGGGAGGACACCGACCCTGAGGAACTGACTGCCGACACTTGGATTTACATTGCTTGCATTATCTGGACATACAGACAACACATCTGTTAGGGAAGGCGGGACCCGTCTGGTCCGACCAGCATAGTATAATACATCTGGACAAAGAAAAAATCGGGCTCTTACATGCTGACCTCTCGGGGGAAGGCATGTCAGACTCCTGCGCAGAATCCTGCTTTTAAACTCCATTTGCTTTAACTTTTGTAATCTTTTTGCTAATCAATAGCAAATCTGTCACACTTGTGTTCAACTTGAGCATCAGCCTCATTCTCGTTTGTGTCTCGCCTAAAAACCTGCATAAAGACCTGACAGTAATAAAAGAACCGACAATTGGGACACAGCGGCCCGAGAGGGTGCCACCCACTCTCAGAAAACTCCAACAGCTACTTGAATCATTGGCAAGAGTAGGTGTGTGTGTAGATAAGAGGATCTGTGGGCCTCAGAAAGAAACAGGCGCAAGCGGGGGAGCACCTCTGGGCACACAGGTCATCTCCTCTTTTACAACAGCACATTCTTGGTCAGCACAGAGAGTGACACAAAGTTGCTGACTAGTAATGTGGTTCCCATCTAAGACACATAAAATACAAAAGTTCCCTCTGTACAACATGAGAATAAAACAACCTTGACACTTGTGTTCAACTTGAACATCAGCCTCAATCTCGTTTGTGTCTCGCCTAAAAACCTTCATCAGGACCTGACAGTAATAAAAGAACCGGCTGTTGGGACACGGCGGCCCGAGAGAGTGCCGCCCGCTCTCAGAAAATTCCAACAACTCTGCTCAGGACATTTTATGACACTGCGGTGGCCTCAGCTCTTTTCTATGCAGTGGTCTGCTGGGGAGTGAGGCGCTCAGACAGGGATAGGAAGAGACTGAACAGGCTGGTCAGGAGGGCTGGCTCTGTCCTGGACTGCTCCCTGGATCCCGTTGAGGAGGTGGGTGAGAGGAGGCTGTTAGCAAAGCTCTCATCCATCATGGACAACCCCTCTCACCAGCTACATTAGACAGTGGGGGCTTTATGTAGCTCCTTGTGCAGCAGACTCATACTTCCACCCTGCAAGAAAGAGCGCTACTGCAGATCATTCCTCCCATCTGCAACAAGATTGCACAACATCAGCATCACTGGCTGATGCTGTATGTAAGGGATTAAGAAATTCATGTTTTAGAAGGAAAATCAGGCACCCCTGTAACATTGCTTTTAGGATATTCTCACCAAATGCACAATAAAGACTTTTAGTGGTGTGCAGTTACACCGTTTGGTCACAGGATGGTGACCGAGTGCTCGTGGGTCCGGGAGAGCTCAATATCAAGAGCAAACAGTGCGAGCAAGAAATTAAAATGGCGCTGGCTAGATGAAGACGCTAATGCTGCGTCTCTCTCTTCATTGACCCACAGGTACAGGTTTTTATTCACATGAGTGCAGCGAAAGTTACCGTCACATGAGCGGGAATGTTAGGATTCAAGTTGAGAAAGTTGTAGAGAGTAAGATGTGACAAATTTGTTAGTTAAGAGGGGCCATGCCAAAGGCAAGGCGCCCCTTATTACTATTCCGTTGACTTATTCCGCATATCATTATTATAGTTTTCTGCCGGATTTTCGGTGCGCAAATTCGGCACGAAGGTGCGGCCCAATTGGGTGATGTGTGCTCGCGAGTTTCGTTCAAGTACGTCGTGGCGTTACCGAGGCAACAGCGAAAAAGCGGGCGTTTTTGTCCCCATAGAAATGAATGGGGCGGTCGAAAAACTCGGCACAAACCCAGGCCATTACGAGGCTTAATCGCTCAGCCTCACGACCTTGCAGAAACACCGTTCGAAGATTGAGCCAGTCACAAGAGATGCAACTCTGACATATTGGAGCCACAAGTCCGGATGTCGCACGCTTTTGCCACAATCGTCGTTGACGTTTCCGTAAAAACGCAAAAATCGCAGATTCTGCTTCTCACTCTAACGATGACATCACTCACTCTAAATTTCAGAGGAAAAGTGAAAAGAAAAAAAACACGAACTCCTCAAATTCACGGCCAAACCGAAGGTTTGACAAGTTATAGCTCAAAACGTAGCTACAGGCCTCCCCCTTCACATGATGTGACCGTGGTTGAGCTGGGCTTCACGGTTTTTGAGCTACGGACCTCAGAGTCCAGACAGTCCCGTCCGGTTCCCATTGTAAAGTATAGGAGAAAAGGACAGATTCGGGGACGATCTTCGAAAATGCACCTCGTTTTAAAACTGCCGTAAAAAATGAGCTGAGGGGGGTAGCTGAAAACCAAAAAAACTAAGTTGAGCGGCTGACCCTTGTGGCACTCACGGTTCAAGAATTTTTCAGATAGCTGCTCCGGTTCAATCGCAATCGTGAGGAGTTCGGGGTGAACAATTTGCTAAAATCTACGTTTTTCCGCCTGGCAGTTGGTAACAGCTGCGCCAGATTTCTACGCACGCACGCACACGCTGACTCGGGTCAGCCAATCAGAGGCCTGTTTTTCATTCAATTTTCAAAATGCTTCTTGTCCCTGGCGCAGCGACAGAGGACGACCAAAATCGGCACACATGTGCGGATCTATATGGTGAAATCAAAAATTACTTTTTTTGAAATTCGGTCATAGCGTTCCAGAGTAAACTGCGAAAAAGTGGGCGCTTTTCCCCCTTTGAAATGAATAGGGAGGCTTCAAAACGGGGCCACTTTTCAAAACGCTTCTTGTCCGCGGCGCAGCGACGGACGACGACCAAAATCGGCACACATGTGCAGATCTATTTGATGAAGTCAAAAATTACTTTTTTTGAAATTCGGTCATGGCGTTCCACAGTAAACAGCGACAACGCGGGCGCTTTTTCTCCATTGAAATGAATGGAGAGGCTGAAAAACGGGCCAAAAAACCAGGCCACTTCGAGGCTGAATGACTCAGCCTCACGACCTCGCACAAACACCGTTCGAGGATCGGGACGGTCACAGGATGCTCCAATATGTCAGAGCTGCATGAGCTCTGACATATTGGAGCGCCAAGTCCGGATGTCACACAGTTTGGCCACAATCATGGTTGATGTTTCATGAAAATTCAACGGGCAGCAGCCCAAGCACCCCTTGGAATTTCATTAGAAATTTCAGTCGCACAGTTGTCATTCTTCTACGCGATTTTCGGCACGCGATAAGTCTGTTGCTGTGTGATGGACTTATCCAGAAAGCGGCACACAGGTGCGGCTCCATTGGGTGACATGTGCTCGGAGGTTTCGTGAGTGTAAGTCATGGCGTTACCGAGGTAACGGCGAAGAAGAGAGCGCTTTTTCCCCATTGAAATGAGCAGCAATGGATGACTACCAAAATTGGCACACATGGGCAGATCGATTGGGTGAACCGGGCTAGCAACCACCTCACAGTTTTTGAGCGATTTGGCTCAGATTCACATTAGTATTTCATATATATTCAATAAAGTAATCGGAGGCCTCGCTGGCCACTCTTTCATTCTCTTGTCACACATGGAGGCAGTTCATTACAGTTCCTGTTGTTAATGACTTAAATACAGATTGAGTCTAAACAATCTGGCTGCGAAGGGGTCAGATTGCTTATGAGTGGCCAACTATTAAAAGGAAAAAGAAAAAAAAAACGACAAAAGGATCATAAAGAGGAACGTGGTGCAAATAAAAAAAATGTGCTGCAAAAAACAAAAACAAATGCATTGTCATTAAACGCGCTCCAAATACAGATACGAAGGACGGCACAAAACAATCCCAAGGAAGACACGATCCTCACATGCACAATGCTTCACAACTGCAAGTTCGCTACACCTGCAGGGGGCGCGCTCAGCATAACAGCTCAATGGACGGATACGGCATGGAGAAAGAGCGAGACAGAGAGAAGGTTCTCGACGCTTATGTTCATACGTGTTGTTACCAATTTTGACCAGCTTCGATGGAGGTAGGTGGTGACTGCCTGTACTCAATTAGCTTCTGATGCTATCGTTGTTGGCTTCTTGCAATGTGAAATGCAAAGCGGCTGCGGCGGTCATAAAATGTTCTAACGTTGTCTTAATTAAACGGGGATGATATAAGCAAGGACTTGTTTTTACTGGACTGTAATATTTTCGTGTTTCATCTCTTTGAGGAAGCTATTTTGCTGGCTAAATGTTGCTCTGTCACATCACTGTATGCTGCGTTTATGGCAATCATTTGCGGGTGTTTTTTTCTTCCTATTTGCTGTTTTAGCTTCACTGTATTATTCGTGGACGTTTTTGTGTTTCATCTCCTTTGAGGAAGCTTGTTTGCTGGCTAAATGTTGCTGCATCACGTCACTAGCTAGCACTGGTGATGGCTAAATGTTGCTTTCCAATGTCATTGAAACCATGCTGCGTTTATGGCACTGATGTGCAGGTGTTTTTTCTTCCTATTTGCTTAACTGTAATATTCGTGGACGTTTTTGTGTGTCATTTCTTTGAGGAAGCTCGTTTGCTGGCTAAATGTTGCTGCGTCACGTCACCAGCTACCACTAGCGCTAGCTCTGGTGATGGCTAAATGTCCCTTTCCAATGTCAATGTTGTTGAAACCATGCTGCCTTTATGGCACTCATTTGCGGAGGTTTTTTTCTTCTTTGCTGTACATGAAGGCTGTTTAGTATTGATGATGGATGTGTGTGCTTCCGCCTAATTGAGATTTTGTTCATGTCAGCTAATGTGGCCTTTCATGCAGGGATATTTGTAATGACTGCTGAAACATTACAGCCACTTTTTAAATTTTATTGAGTCAACATATTCAGTGTCTTTGGCCTGCAACGTTCTCATGTTGCATTAATTAAACGGGATGAGAGAAGCTTCTAGGCATGTATGTTCATACCTGTGGTTACCAGTTTTGACCAGCTTCGATCAAGGTCAGTTGTGACTTGGCCTGTGTTCAATAAGCTTCTGATGTTATCGTTGTTGGCTTCTTGCAATGTGAAATGCAAAGCGGTGTTGGAGGTCATACAAGCCTTCTAACGTTGCGTTAATTAAACGGGATGATATAAGCAAGGATTTGTTTTGACTCTACTGTAACATTTTCGTGTTTCATCTCTGTGAGGAAGCTGTTTGCTGGCTAAATGTTGCTCTGTCACGTCACCAGCTACCACTAGCTCTGGTGATGGCTAAACCTCACTTTCCAATGTCATTGAAAGCATGCTGCCTTTATTGCACTCACTTGCTGGTGTTTTTCCCTCCTGTTTGTTGTAATTTACGGCTGTTTAGTCTTGATCATGTATGTGTGTGCTTATGGTGCTTATGGAGATTTTCCTTATGTCAGCTAATGTGGCCTTTCATGCAGGGATATTTGCAAGGACTGCTCAAACTTTACAGCCACTTTTTACAATTTGAGTCAACTTATTCAGTGTCTTTCCTCTGCAATGTTCTCACGTTGCATTAATTAAAAGGGGATTATATAAGCAACGACTTGTTTTTACTCAGCTGGAATATTCGTGGACGTTTTTGTTTAATCTCTTTGAGGAAGCTCGTTTGCTGGCTAAATGTTGCTACGTCACCAGCTACCACTAGGGCTACCTCTGGTGATGGCTAAATGTCAATTTGCAATGTCAATGTTATTGAAACCATGCTGCGTTTATGGCTGTCATTTGCAGGTGTTTTTTTCTTCATCTTTGCTGTTTTTGTGTTTCATCTCTTTGAGGAAGCTTGTTTGCTGTCTAAATATTGCTGTGTCACGTCACCAGCTACCGCTAGTGCTAGCTCTGGTGATGGCTAAATGTCACTTTCCAATGTCAATGTTATTGAAACCATGCTGTGTTTATGGCACTCATTTGCTGGCGCTTTTTTCTTCTGAATTGCTGTTTTTACATAACTGATATTCGTGGACTTTTTTTGTGTTTCATCTCTTTTATTCAGTCAATGTATTCAGTCTCTTTGCTCTTCTTGGTAAGCATTTTCACTTAGAGAACAGTTGGTGCTGTATTCAGGTGTGATGTATTTGATTAGTAAAGTTACTGTTTTAATGGGGTTTTTTTTCTTTTGCTTTATTTTCAGACTGTTTCAGTGCTTGGCCTGAGCTTGTCAGAGACTAAGGGTGCGTTCCAATTCCCCCCTTAACCCTCAAGCTTAACCCTCAATCTCAAAAATGCGCGCTCCCGCGACGACCAA
>JASSRZ010000043.1:0-15296 GCA_032164315.1 Malacoctenus gilli
GTGTGTGTGTGTGTGTGTGTGTGTGTGTGTGTGTGTGTGTGTGTGTGCGTGTGTGTGCGTGTGTGTGCGTGCGTGCGTGTGTTTAAAATAAAAGGGGAGGGTCTCGCTGCATCTCACCAATCAGCAAACACCGCAAGAATTTTGAACCAAACAGATCATCGATTCACTGCAAAGAATGCTGGGAGACATTCATCCATATGCATTCATGTGTAGAGTAATGGGATTATCTCGCAACATGAGTGACAAGAGCAACACGTGTTCACTGTGCAGTTGTGTGTATGTGGTGTGTTGTGTGACCTTGTTATCTCAGGTGGATCCTCAACCAAACATGTAACATTGAGGTGACGTTTGTCAGACTAAATTTAGCCTCTCAGGATGACACTTCTATGCGTCTGCCGGGGGAGAAAGACAGTTTTGTGTCATGTTGTTGATGTTTTTGTTGTGTTGACGCTGTGTTGTTGTTCCCAGGGTGGAGAACATGTCAATGCGTCTGGAGGAGGTGAACGAGCGAGAGCACTCCATGAAGGCGTCGCTGCAGACGGTGGATCTGCGGCTGGCTCAGTTGGAGGAGTTCTCCGCCCGCATGATGAACGCCTTGGAGAAGCTCGCGGGCGTCGACCGCGCCGAGCTCGTCCGCACGCACTCCCGGGCTTCGTCCATCTGCGAGCCCGCAGCGCTGTTGCGTCACGGGAGCCTGAACAGCGCAGACGGTTACAGCCTGTGCCGCTACGAGCAGGACGACCGCGTCTCTGTCGGTGGGGACCCGGGGGAGGAGTCCAGGAGGGCTCCGCCCAGTCCAGAGAAACCAGGAGGGGGCGCTGTGGGAGGACAAACAACCACAGGCAAGAGAGTGGGGATGCAAAACAACATGGCAGGCTGTTTGTTTTTAACCAGTACCTGGTTCGCACTTTTGAAGTAGAATTAGGACCAATTGATTGTCGCATCAGTTACCATAGTTACCACAGATATGATGCTCAGTTTGTGCTCGCAACTGATTGGCTGTCCCATCTCCAACTTTCAGGTGACGTCCGACAGTTTGGCTCCACGCTGGAGGTCCGAGGGCTGAAGGAAAGGACTCAGTCTCTGTCCAGCGTGGACATCCGGATCTCCCCCTGCGACTCCGACCTCACGCCCCCCTGCCCCACCTTCACCCAGCCCGAGAAGAGCCGGCTGGAGGCGACGGTGTCTTTCCCCCTGGAGAGTTCAAAGGTCACACAGTATTTGCCCTCCACTCCAGGCACTTGTGTGGAACCTCAGAGCCAGGAGGAGAGCCAGGAGGAGAACCAGGCGGTCACTCAGGACTCAGGTGGTACAAAGAAGGAGGAGGAGGAGGAGGAAGGGGAGGCCCCAAGCTTTGGCAAGGAGGAGGAGGTGAAGCCAGAGGAGGGAGAGCGGGCGGAGCCAACAGTGGCGGAGGACAGGCAGTACCCGACTCTGCGGTCTAAGAGTCTGAACCTCAACCCGAGAAAGCCAAGGATGAAAAAGAAGGATGAAGGGGACCGGCCGCGCTCCGCCAGCAGCGTCAAAGACCTGGTGTCAGCCTTCACGGCGGGGGCCGAGGGGGCCCAGAGCCCCTCCGGAGACCCAGACTGCTGACCCTGGAAGGAAATCCAACGCGAACAGTACTTCCCAAATTAAAGACTTACAGGAAGCACGGCCGTGAGTCCCACAGGAAGTCGGTCAGAAGGTCACACAGGAAGTTGACGCTTCAGGTCACATTCACACTTTGCGTGTGAGTCGAAATGAAGACACAACCTCTGTCCTGCTTTGGACTTAATGAAAGACAGTTTGAGACAATGAACTGTTTGTAAACAGGTCTCGAAGGAAACCCGTAGGAGGTCTGCTGACACAGCGTGTCTGTGTGTAAATACTGTCACAATACTGTTTAAACTCTCATTTCAAAAAAACTTTAATAAAGTTTTTCTTTTCACTGTGAATCACTTAGTTTTCTCTTATGGAGCACCAATGACATCATAGCATCTCACTAACTAGATGTAACACATTTCTACAATTTTATCATCCAGGAGAGATGAAGAATGGGCGGAGCTAAAAAATGTATTTATTGAACTTGTTTTGGAGGAAATGAGGCGCGTTCATGTCAGAACATCGTCAAAAGTCTAAAAGCTCAATGTCATTTATCATACAACCACCAGAGGGCGCTGATAGGGTTTCAGAGACTGCTGACACGCCTTCCTCTGTGTGTGTGTGTGTGTGTGTGTGTGTGTGTGTGTGTGTGTGTGTGTGTGACACTGAGAAAGAAAGTCAATCAGCAGCTGCTGATTCCACTTTTTTTTTCTAAGAAACTGACGTGATACTGCGATAAGTGTGCCACACACACACACACACACACACACACACACACACACACACACACACACACACACACACACACACACACACACACTTGTTATAATAAAAGTTTGAATGTTGAAGAGATGACGGTAACCTGAACTTCGTCCAAACGATGGGTTGGATCGTTCAGTTTCAGCCTTGAATCGAATCTCTACTCCGTTTGACAGTGACCTGATGCTGTGGATGAACTGTGCTCACAGACAATGGTTTTCAGCAGTGTCATCAGACCATCTTTTACTTGATGTAAAAGGCAAGAAAGATTTACAAACTGGCCTTAAAGGCAAAACCTCATGAAGGCAAAGAGACGAAAGAAACAATGAAGGTAAAAATGGAGAAGAAAAAAAGTGTTTGAGTCTAATTGTGTGTGTGTGTGTGTGTGTGTGTGTGTGTGTGTGTGTGTGTTTGTTTTTTTGGGGGGGGGTTGATATCATCTTTGATTCGCTGCTTTTTTGGGCCTTTTCACATTTTCCAGCCAGTCAGAGCGCTGAAAGTTTGGGCGTGTGACTCGTGGGAACGCCACGGCGGCCGCTCTCTGATAAGCAGCTGACGGCTGGAGCGGCCACGTCTTCTCCACCTCTGATTGGCCGAGGTTTTTCAGAGAACGGGTATAAAACGGCAAGCAGGCTCTTCACCATCACCATCAGCAGCATCAGCAGCATCATGGCCTTCCTTTGGATCATCTCCTGCCTCGCCTTCGTCAGTGCAGCCTACGGTGAGACACACACACACGGAACATAGTTCGCTTCTCTGTGAGGTGGGCGAGCGAACCACTGCGCCACTGTGCCACCTGAAGTGGGATTAGTTCCTAAAACTCTGCCTGCTGTCATCACCCAGGCTGCGGCACTCCCGCCATCACCCCCGAGGTGACCGGCCATGCCCGCATTGTGAACGGCGAGGAGGCTGTGCCCCACTCTTGGCCCTGGCAGGTGTCTCTGCAGGTGGGTCCTCCTCCGCCTCCACTTTTTTTTCTTGCTCTCTCTCTCTCTTGTTTCTCTGGTGCCTGACCTTCTCCCCTTCACTTTACAGCAATCCAACGGCTTCCACTTCTGCGGAGGATCTCTGATCAATGAGAACTGGGTTGTGACCGCCGCTCACTGCAACGTCAGGTCAGAGACGCACAGACGAATGAAAGACGATTGGTTCCTGATGAAAGCTTGCTCTTGTTGGCGAGTCCGACTGCTTCCTTCGTGTGAACCGTCCCTTTAAATCTTCCAGGACCTACCACCGCGTGGTTGCCGGCGAGCACGACAAGGGATATGGCTCCAACGAGGCCGTTCAGGTCCTGAAGCCCGCCAAGGTAGAGGACGTCCATCCGCAGATCAGAAGTCCGAGCACGCTTTCCTGCTTCCTCTAACAACCCCCCCCCCCCTTTCAACCCCTCCCCCCCCATTCAGGTGTTCACTCACCCCGCCTGGAACCCCAGAACCATCAACAACGACATCTCCCTCATCAAGCTGGCCACTCCCGCTCGCCTGGGTAGCAACGTGTCCCCCGTCTGCCTTGCCGAGTCCACTGATGTCTTCGCCGCTGGCATGACCTGTGTCACCTCTGGATGGGGTCTGACCCGCTACAATGGTGCGAGAGAGACACACAAACACACTTGCACACACAGGTGGTCTCAGCACGTTGATGTCATGTGACTTTGTGTCGATGTACTCAAGTTGCGTGCGTTTCTTTCAGCTCCCAGCACTCCCAACAAGCTCCAGCAGGCGGCGCTGCCCCTGCTGTCCAACGAGCAGTGCAAGAGGCACTGGGGCAGCAACATCTCCAATGTCATGATCTGCGCCGGCGGCGCTGGAGCCACTTCCTGCATGGTGACGCCCCGTCCGCCCCTCCTATCCGACTCGTCTGTCCTCGCGTGTCAGCTGGTGACATGTTGTTTACATTCGCACTTTTGTCTCCTTGCAGGGTGACTCTGGTGGCCCCCTGGTCTGCCAGAAGGACAACGCCTGGACCCTTGTGGGTATTGTGTCCTGGGGAAGCAGCCGCTGCTCCACCTCCACGCCCGCCGTCTACGCCCGCGTCACCGAGCTCCGCGGGTGGGTGGATCAGACCCTCGCTGCCAACTAAATGCTCCCACGCTGAGGTGCTGCCAGCAGGACTACCCTGGATCCAGAGCCCGGATCCTGGACCCAGAGCCCAGAGCCCTGATCCTGGACCCAGAGCCCTGATCCTGGACCTGCTTGGCTGAGATTCAAGTCGCTGAGAATAAAAAAATATGAAAAATCAGTTAACTGGTTTCGTCTTCCAGTCCTTTGAGCTGCAGGCGGATGCTTTGACCGACTCAGCAAGAGCTTAGAAACGGATTTCATGTTGATGTGGGACAAAATGTCCACAACATACACACAACACGAGTGGACATCACACAGCTGAAGCAGCTAAGACCTGGCCTGAGTTTCTTCCCTCCAGTCCAACTCAGCCCTTGTTCAACACGATGGGACACTGGCCTCTAACCAGGTTAACTCAAACCTGGATCTTGTTGGTAATCCTGAATAAGGTCGCCGCACTTCCCACTCCAGTGATCAAACACCTAAACAGCTTTTGCTGACTGGGTTCAGGCACTTCTTTCAGTTAGAAAAATCTTTATTCTGAAAGCGACAAAACAGGAAATTACACAAATCAGTGAAACTGTCTCCTGGTCTCTGATAAAATGTGCTGATTCAGCTGCAAACATGGAAATACATAAACCTGGAAAACATTCACAGTGTGAACACGTCTCGCCGTGAAACCCTAAAGGAAACAGATTTCTGTTTTCTCATCAAACATGTTGTAATAACAATATGTGCTTGGTTGGGGGGGGGGGGGGCTTCAGGATGCCAGTGAACGGTCAGATAAATCATAAACGAAACAGATGTCAGGAAGTGAGTGCAGAAAAAAACCTGCTTAACCAACGAAACTCACCTGAGGAGTCAAACCAGCGTCTTGTCACACACTCGTCTTCTGACACTCAGCTGACACTTTTTACCCAGGTGACACTCCTCAGTTTGGTGACACCTCACTCGGGTGACACTTTTTCCCCAGGTGACACTCCGCACTGGCTTACTCTTCCCAGTGTGACATGATGAGCCACTCTTCACTGCTGAGGACATCCTGGGACATGTGATATGCTGACATTGTCCTTCCATTGAAATGGGAGGCAGCAAAGATCCTTTGAAGCAACAATAAGATCAGAAGAAGAAAGAAAACATTTGGAGCAAAGCTGACGTCTGCTCTTCATTCTGCAGGCAGCCAAGCGAAGAGAAAAACAAGTTTTATCCAACAAAATCTTAACCACAGGTTGAAACCCTTTAGAGAACCAGAAGCTGAAGCTTTCAGAGCGACAGCCACACACCGTCTAACCTCTGGAACAAAAACATGAACCTTTAACTTGCAACCTAACCCGTCCTCTGACCACGGACTCTTGACCCCTGACCTCCACCAGCCCTGAGCTGAGCGTGTGAAACCTACAGCCAGACTACTGATTTTTTTTTGGTGATTTAAAGAGCGACAGTTCCACTTTCTGCCTAGTGGTGGAAATTCTTTGCTATCTTTAAATACATATGAGGAATGCATCAACATTTAAGGAAGTGTGTTTTTTTTGTTGTTTTTTTGGTTTGCAACATCTGAAGGGTACAGACGAAAAACATCTTTGGTTTCAGAGTAAAGTCTTAAGCGCATTACTGACAACTTGGAACAGTCCTCTTGTCTTCCCTGCTGTGCCCCCCAGGGGGCGAACATGTTGAAGTCCACTCAGGGTTGATTGAAGTAACATGCGTGTGCTCTTCCACCGCGGCCTTTAGGGGGCACTAGTCGCCCGATACCACAACAGACTCGTCCTGCACCACCAATACTGACGCGTTTCTTTGAAGCAGGCGTGATCAGCTGGCAACAGATTACGTGACTTCATCCGAGCAGGTGATCGAATCGAAACAGAAAGCGCTCTGCTGAGGAGACGTGACGCCTCTCCTTCATCCTCCTCCTCTTCCTTCTTCCGTCTCCTCTGAGAAGGAGGAGGAGGAGGAGGAGTGCATGACATGCTGAGGGTGCTGTATACACTAATATTCAGTCATCATAATCCTGAAGCCAATCGTTGTGTATGCGTTTGTTCATCACATGTCTTCGTACAGCAGCACTCCGTTGAAGATGGTGAGCGGCTCCACAGAATGCGCCAGTTTGCCCATGACCAGATCGATGCACACCGTGTCCCGAGTCTGCAGCGGCAGCACAATGCTGAAGACGGCCAGCGAGCCGGGCGTGGCTTTGGCCTCGGCCACCGGGTTGTTCTCCAGGCCCTCGGGCTGGTAGCCCCCCGAATCCACCCGGGCCATGGCGTAGTTAGACTTGGACAGCACCGCCTCGATCTTCTCGTTCCTGTGGCCCGTCAGGACGGCGCTGAAGAAGTAGTGTCCATCTACAGGAGCGGTGAAGATACCTGCGGGAGACAGGAGCGCTGAGGTGCCAAACGGCTACTGAGCAAACAAGCCAGTTACTGATTCGGCGCCCCCAAACCAAGATGACGGTAACAGGTGACACTTTACTTTCCAGTCGGCTCTGTCTCCACTACGACAGACCCGGACATTATCTTTAGAAAGGTCCATCTTGAGCTTTGTACCGTATAAGTTATGAATAAGTTGATGGGTTACTGAAACAGCTGTTCATAGGAGACCATCAGTCCGTGTACCTGTCCTTGCGTCGTAGAAGTCTCCCTGGTTCACGAAGATCTTGTCAAACACGATGGTTCCTGCTTGCTCCATTGGCGCGGTGAGAGCGGCGGAAAAGGAAAGTCTGGGGACATGCGCGTCAACACCGGGATGACCTACAAGAGAGACACCATCAGGAGACCCTAAGAGAGACTTTGAGGAGACCCCATAGAAACACCAGAGAGACAGACTACAAAGAATTCAGAAAGACAAGAGAGACAGATCTCAACGACCCCAACAAGACCTCAAACAGATCAGAGAGAGACTGCAAAGAGACGCAGGGTCATACCTGTTTCACCGACTGGACCTAAAAGGAAACAGAAACTGTTTTAGACGGTTTTAGACATATACATATGTACACATATTTGTGTATGTGTGTTTTTGTATGTCCTACCAGGGAGTCCGCGGGGGCCAGTCTCACCCTGGGGTCCAGGAATTCCGGGGGGCCCCTGAGGTCCCGGCAAGCCGCTGAAGCCTCGATCTCCAGGGGGCCCTGGAGATCCCAGTACACCTGTTTGATGATAAAAGGATGACATGAATCCTCTACCACGATGGTTGGAAACAGATATTTTCTGAATAATCAACATTTTAGGTCCATGTGCTATAAAAAAAAACAGGGGGACTCCCAATGCCAGAAGAGGACTGAGCTGGTTTAGTCCTGGACCTCGAAGGTCTGAGAGTGAGGAGAAGCCGTCTCACCAGGTTGGTTCTCCTCCCACAGGCGCTCCAGGACTCTGTGCACCTGGTTCAGGCTGGAGTTCAGGTTCTTCATCCTGCCGTGGACGTCGTCCTGCTGCTTCTGGAAGCCCTCCAGGATCCCTCCATGATGGATCAGAGACTCGTTCAGGCCGTTGACGCACGTCCACAAACTGGAGACGTGGCGACCGAGTCCTGAAGAACCCAAACATGAGAGTTGGATCAGAAGGTTCAGCGGGCTGTGTGATTGCCCCTAACAGGGTTTTTTTCCTGTCGGCTTACCTTCTTTGATTTTGTGGATGGAGTCGGAGACGCCGTCCAGTCTTCCACACACTCCCTCCAGCTTGGACAGCCTCTTCTCCAGCCCCTCGCCGGACTTCCGGCACTCTCCCACCTCGACCTGCAGCGTGTTGTCCAGCTGCCGCAGTTGGAGGTCAGTGCGGTCCTGATGGTTGCGGCTCTCCTCGATGTGCTCCGTCACCTCCTGCTGGATCTTGTCCAGCTCAGAGATGATCTTGTCCTTTGTGTTTCCTGATGGACAAACGGTGAGCATCAGCAGCTGCAGACGGCGTTCAGGCGTTCAGGCGACGGCGCGCGGCCTCACCGAGGTCCGTGATGACGCTGTCGTGTTTCTGCACCGTGTGCTCGAGCCCCTTCAGGGTGTCGTTGATGGAGCTGAAGGTGAGGATGACCTCAGACAGTTCGCCCTGCAGGGTCTTCAGCTGGTTGTTGTTGTTCGTGCCCCCGACGACACTGTGGCCGTCCAACGGCCGGTGACCGTCGAGTCTCGGGACGATACCGCCAGAACCACCGGAGCCACCAGCACCGCCAGAACCGCCGGAGACATCGAGACCACCAGAACCCCCAGGGACATCAAGACCACCAGCGCCGCCAGAACCGCCTGAGACATCGAGACCACCGGAACTGCTGGAGCCACCAGCACCGCCAGAACCTTCAGGTTTAGTTCAGACACAGTTAGTTCAAATCGTCCCTTCAAGAAAAACTGTGGCTAAAACTGAGGATTAGAGATTCACTTCGCAGCAGTAGCAGGCACTGACCCGTAGGGGCGCCCTGGCGGCCCTCACACTGACCCGTGCACCTCCGCACGGCGTCTCGAAGCAGGCCGACTTCCTCCTGCAGATTGGAGCAGGTCTTGGTGCACCTGGACTCAGAGTCCAGCCGGATGTGGATGGTGTTGATCTGACTCTGCAAGTGTCCCAGTGCATCCTGGGAGCGGTTCCTCAGCCGGCGCAGCTCGCCATCCAGCCTCACGCACAGGTCGCAGTCCTGGTGCACCTCCGTCACCATGCGATTGGAGAGGTCGCCGCCCTCGCCGGTCAGGGCCTTGATCAGCCGCACGTCTTGGCTCAGGTCCAAAACCTGCACGACGACCTCTGGTCAACGACCACGCTGGTGCGTTTACTCACAGTAGGTAAATCTGAGCTTTATATCTCTGAGAAAGTTTAGGAGATACAGACAGCAAAAGGGACAGACGGACGGACGGACGGACGGACGGACAGCTGGTCCCACCTTGTCGTACAGAGAGTCTCCGGACACCGACAGGTCTCTGAGGCGAGTGCTGAAATGTCGGATCTGGTCCTCGTTGGCCACCACTCTCCACTCCAAAGACTTCTCCGTCATGCTCTCCCTCTCTCCTCCCGCTCCTCCTGCTCCCCCTCCTCCTCCCCACCTTCCTCCTCCACTTCCTCTTCCTCCGACTCCTCCCCCTCCTGCTCCCTCTCTTTCACCTCCTACGCCTCCTCTTCCTCCTCCTCCAGCTTCTCCTTCACGCCCTCCTCCTCCTCTTCCTCCTCCAGCTTCTCCTTCACCCTCTCCTCTTCCTCCTCCTCCTCCTCCTCCTCCAGCTCCTCCTTCACCCTCTCCTCTTCCTCCTCCCCCTCCTCCTCCTCCTCCAGCTCCTCCTTCCCCCTCTCCTCTTCCTCCTCCTCCTCCTCCTCTTCCCCCTTCTCCTTCTCCTTCGCCGCCCCCTCTTCCTCCTCCTCCTCCTGCAGTTTCTTTTTCTCCTCCTTCTCCTTCTCCCTTCCCTCCAACACAGCCACACTCCTCCAGCGTGCGGCTCATGATGGCGTCGTTGTCCTCCAGGAGCGTGAGCCTCCGATCCCGCTCGTCCTCATGGGCCTTCACCTGTTCCACGTCCAGTTCCACGTCAGCGATCCTGAAGGTCTGGTCATCGAAGCGGTCCAGGAACACGTTCTTCAGGTCTTTCAGTTCTCGCTGGATGTGTTCCTTCAGGTCACTCTCCAGTTGGGAGTACCTCCTCTCGCTCTGTTGGCCGCTGTTGTTAAACTGCCGCTGTAGGTCCTTCAACCGCTTCGCCAAGTCGCCATCGAGCGTCGTGCTGTCTCGCCCACCGCTCCCTGGAACTTTGCTCCCGCCAACTCCGCCCAGCCCCCAGTTCAGGCGGTCCCGCAGGACATCGAATTCTTCGGATGCCGAACTGATCTTGCGTTCGGCATCGCCGACGCGATCTTGGAGGTCGGTGATGTGATCGCAGCAGCCCTGTGAGCGGGCGACGTCCCGCCAAAGTGCCCGCAGGCTCTCTTGGTACCGAACGTCCAAGTCGTTCAGCTGCTTCTCCAGAGCTCGGATGCGGTCCTGGTCCTCGCGCTGGTGTCGGCGCAGGTCTTCCACGCCCGCCTGCGGACACAAACAGGTCACATGTCCTCAGTCACAGGCTGTTCGCTGACTGCGCACAAGAACGTGCGAAGAAGACGTCCTCGGTTTGGTACCTGGCAGGAGACGCAGGACAGAGACACCCTCCTCTCCAGCTCCTTTAGTATCTCCTCTTTCAGGGAGTTCAGCCTCCCTCCCTCTGCTCCTCCACCTCCTCCTCCTGATGAGCCTCCATCTAAACTATTTCCTTTCCCGTTCACGAGGTGGTTGTTGATGCTCACCAGAGTTTTATCGTGAGCCTTTTGGAGAAGGGACAGCAGGGTCAAGGACGGAGAAGACACACTCAAAGACATTAGCGTGAACACTGCATGCTTGTCCTCTCACACAGAGCACAGGAGAACAGTATTCAAAGAAAAACGAAAAGAGGACATTGGGACAGAAGTACGGAGAACATTTGGAGAGTCTCACCTGTGTCCTGTTGTCCAGCTGGTCCAGTTTGGTCTGGATGCTGTGGATGGTCTCCTTGATCTCCGGCTGAGCGGCGTCAGCCGGATTTTGCCCTGCAGAACTTCCTGGCCTGCTGGTTGCGGGTTTATTGACTTCCTGTTGGAAGCGTTCGCTCATGGAGTTCATGGTGGACTGAAGGTCCTGCAAGTTTTTTGTCAGACTCCGGATCCTCTCCTCCATCTGCCTCATTTTCTCATTCTCTGCTCGTCCTGAGAGGACACAGGACACCAGCAGAGGGCAGCAGCGCTGTGAGTCGGTCGCCGCTGGTCATCGTTTCAAAGATCTGTTCTGAGGCTGAATATCAGGTGAGGCTGAGGGACTTTTAAAGACCCAGCGATGGTCTAAGAAGGACATGATGGATTCTGATGACGATATTTGTGTCTTAACACTCAATGAGTCAATTCATTTTCTAAAAGTGATCGGAAATCTGTGGAGATTTTCTAACTTCATGTTTGCACTGACCACAAAATCAAGCTGCTACAGACACAGGAAGTGAACGACAGAGACAGGAAGTGAGTGGCAGAGACAGGAAGTGAACGGCATGGACAGGAAGTGAACCTTTGGTTAGCTTTGTCCCACACATTGAGGTAAACTCACCACTGTGTCCATCTCCTCCACCTCCTGAGCCAGGTTGATGTCCTGAGGTGGAGATCTGAGTTCCCGCTCCCCCAACTGGACCGTTGTTACAGTCCTCCCCATGGTAGCCATGGCAACACTTCCACTCCATCTCTGTCACCATCTTGTAAGCAACTTTGTAGCGTGGCCGCATGTAAGTTCGATATCTGATGGGAGTGAGAGAGGAGAGAGAGGAGTGAGCGTGTGTGCGTGTGTGCATGTGTGCGTGCATGCGTGTGTATGTGTGTGTGTGTGCACTCACACCACCACGCGGCTGCACTGTGAGCTCCCCCAGCTGCAGGGATGATAATCAGGCTTTACATAAGTTTCAACGCCGTCCTCGACAACACAGCTCACAGTCTTAGTGATCACGAACGCACACCAGTTCCTGTGGGACACAAAAACACACGGTAACTTGCAACAATAAACACCAAAACATTGAAAAAATGTTAAGAGCCAAATTTAAAAAACAACAACAACACTCAAACAAAATAAAAACTTGAGGTGAGGTCATAATTGCGTGCATGTAGTGAGGTCATAGCTGAGTGGAGGCAGGGAGGTCAAAACTGAGTGCATGTCGTGAGGTCATAACTGAGCACGTCCAGTGATGTCATAAGTGAGCGTCTGCAGTGAGGTCATAACTGAGTGGATGCAGTGATGTCACAACCGAGCGTGTGCAGTGAGGTCAGAGCTGAATGCGTGCAGATGTTTTGGGGTGGTGATGCTGCGGTGAGCGCTGTGGGGTTTTCTTTTTGAAGCCATCTTTGTTTTCTTCCGCACAAAGACTTTTTTGGGTGGATTTGACTTTTTTATTCTTACAGACGCATTTATTTGGAGAAAAAAAACACAACACATGACGATGCTGAACAGTGTACCTCTGTGTGTGTCTGTGTGTGAGAGACTCTTTGTGTTTGAGTCTAATTGTGTTTAAATGTCTGTTGTCCAGAATCCCACTGGAGCAAAACCACGAGATCAGCTGCACGGACACACACTCACTGTCACACTCTATGACGCGTTTTCAAGATTGTGCGTGCGTGCGTGTGTGCGTGCGTGGGAATCATTCAGAGCCACGGCGGTGCCCAACAGATCCGTTTTCCTGGACCGACTGTCTCATGGACAGACAGATGGCATCTGTCCATCGTCTCCTTGTCCTCATCCAAACATCTGTCTGCTGTTTATATTTCTGCATCACTCAGACTTCCACTGAAACCGTCGCTCTGGCTTTTACTGTGTGAAACACTGTGAGTAACTCTGACCTTATTTTAACCCAAACCGCCTACGCTGACCGAACCAGCGAATAGTGAATCCTTATTGCTGTTTGACCATTCTGACGTTTTAATCTCAACAAAGAACTATTTTTTTGGGAAAATATGTCACTAATCTGAGCTGTATTTAACCAGGAAGGTCAAATGACAACCAGTTCTCATTCACAACACAACCTGGCCAAGAAAAGCAAGCACAAACAAACGAAACAACTTGAAGTAAACAAACTGTGAAAACTAAAAAAAGTGGCATCACAATGTGATGTTGACTGAAAGTGTGTGTGTGTGTGTGTGTGTGTGTGTGTGTGTGTGTGTGTGTGTGTGTGTGTTTTGGGGAGAATCAGTCCAATAATCTTCAGACTTCCGGTACAGTTTCACGATAAAACATCTGTCACATCTGTGATGAGGTCATCACAAGGTGGCGTCACCACCTCCTCCATCTCCACTCTCCTCCTCTTCTTTCTCCTCATCCTTTCCGTGCACGTGTCATCTTACCTGTGTCTGCTCGTGGCGCGCGCTCCGTGCGCCTGCGCGTGTCCGCCGCTATACAGGTTGTACGAGGTTCGCGGCGCGAACGCGCTCTTGGCGTGTCCGCAGGTCCAGAGCACGAGCAGCAGCAGCTGGAGCGCGGCCATCCCGCGGGATCAATACTGGATCAATAGTCAGCGCGTGATCAGATCCTCAGCTGGCGGGAAATCCCATGATCTCCATGGAGACAGAAAAGTTGCCTCACTTCGTGTTTTTCTTTTTTTTCTCTCTCTCTCTCTAGCGACCCATGATCCGCTCTCTGATCCGGACCGCCTCAAACCAAGAGTCCAGCCAGTGGTCAGATCCGGGTCCAGTTGCGATGATTTGCTCTTAATCCGACTTTAATCCGCCTTTAATCCGGGTTCAGGCCCACTTTAATCCAGTTTGGCGCGGTCCCGTTGGGTCCATCAGAACTTTTGGTGTGAAACAAAGAAAAGAAAACGTTGCGACAGACTGAACCGAGACCCACTGCTCCTCCTCTTCATCGCCGCCCCCAACTGTCCCCGCCCCTCCCGGAGGAGACACCGGACCCGCAGCTCCGCGGCCACACCTGAACCCGGAGCCCCGAACCGAGACTCGCTCGGAAACCCGAACCAGGAGCCGGAGCCGGGACCCAGAGAGCAGGAGCCGACGCGAGTCTCCCAGAGAGAGGGAACAGAAAACAAAGAAAAGAGATTGGGTTTTTTTGGTCCATTTTCAACTGATTTTGATCCTTCGGTCCGTCTTGAGGCGTGCACGCGCACACATGCACGCACACACGTCCACACTTCATTGTTTGGTGTATCGCTGACGTGTGCGGACGGACACAGGCGCTCCTTGGTTATCAATGTTACTACCCTGAACAATGAGTTTGTTGTGCTTTGACCGCAGTCACTGTGTTTCTGTAAGTGTGTGTTTTTCTTTGAGTGTGTTTGTGTGAGTGTGTGTTTGGCTGGAAGCAGCAAAGAAACAGGATGTTTCATATCTGCAGGAACTGCAACAAGCAGCATCCATCAGCCTGTCAGTCGCTCCCAGGGATTCGTGGACACCTGAGCGGCTCTGGAGTCGGAGCTCTCATGGAAACCCATCTCCCATAAATAAAGTGGCGACCCTCCCTCAGGCTCCGCCCACCCTGCGTGACCACCCACACCTGTCTTCACCCAGTTTTCACACAGTCTGCCTGGAACACAGCCCTCACTCAGGTGAGTCCTGCTGGACACATCAGAAAAAAACTCATCCAGCATCAGAAGCGCTCATCCGCCTCCTTCTCCTCTTCCTTCACCTCCTCCTCCTCCTCCTTCTCCTCCTCCTCCTCCTCCTCCTCCTCCTCCTCCTCCTCCTCCTCCTCCTCCTCCTCAGAGTTGGGGTTGACCTCACATTCTATCTTTGCCCTTTGATCCCAGAAGGAGGTGCAGGACTTTTTCTTTTTTTTTTTTTTTTACTGTCGCTTGTAAATCTGCCGGACAAACCAGGAGCTGCACCTGAGCGCTGAACACCAGGTGATCGCCTGCAGGCCGCGCAGGTGGGACCGGAGGGGCGGAGCCTAACGGTCAGCAGGCCGGCCACTGCCGCAAGTGGTGTCAGCAGGCAGCGAGGTCACGGCGAGGTCACAACAAGGTGGCGGTGGAAGCAGGAAGTAAGAGTAGGCCATGTGAGGTGTTCAGGGTCCCGTGTTTACATGAAGACCAGGAATGTTAACAGTGAGCTCATCTTCCTCTCTCCTCTTCCTCCCAACACAAACAGTCAAAGCATCTGGGCGCCCGGCAGCAACACGCCACGCCCGCTGACGGACGGTTCGATTCCCTCCCTGGTGGCGCGTTCTCAGTGCCAACAGCCAAAGAAAGTTTGTTGAGTGAGACGACAATGACATCACCCGTTACCCCGACAACCAGCGGAAAAACACACTGCTTCCTCGATCGCGAGTTGAAGTGCTTCGACACTGATCAGTTTATTAGGAACAGCTGCACTACGTCACACACACACACACACACACACACACACACACACACACACACACACACACACACACACACACACACACACA
>JASSRZ010000043.1:26427-37012 GCA_032164315.1 Malacoctenus gilli
TGTGACTGTACGTTGGGAGGGGTTGCAGTTTAACATGATCTGTGACACTCAGAGACACCGGGGGTCTCGGTCCACCAGCGGTCCTGTGAACTCACTTCGGTGGAGGCGATGTAGTGCCACCTAGTGGACGTCTGGCTCACGATCTCTCCGACCTCCAGCTCGTAAGAGGACTTGTTGACCAGCGTGTAAAACGGACTCATGGTGACAATCCGGGTCAGATTAAAGCTGCTCATCTGGATGCTGACGCCCACCTGAACACAGAGTACAACGGTGAGCACAGACACACAAGCACATCACTGAGCGCAGACACACAAATGCAACAAACTGACCAGGAAGTCCATATTTTGGGCGGGACATCGAACACATCCGTAACTTCCGACGGCGTCCAGAGAAAACCCGTCCGACCAGGAGCTGGTGGAGATGCACAGCTGGATCTGCAGCGTGAAATCACAGAAATCAACAAACACACAACAGAAAAACACAAACAAACAAACGCACAACAGTAGAAGAGGAAAAAAATCCAACACCTCGCGCCTCCTCTCGTCCGTCTCACCTTGTTCTTGCTGAACAGGTTCTTCTTCTTGAAGGAGAACAGGATCACGTCCCTGAAGTCGGCCGGGTGTTTGAAGCTCACGTCCTCGCCACGGTACTGCAGCACGCGGGACGTCTTGTTGATGATCCAGTACGGGCTGTACAGCGACAGAAGCAGGCGGCCGCTCGTCCGCGTCACGTGAACGTTGACGTCCACTGTCATGTTGACGTCCGAGTCGCAGCTCAGACACAAGGCGAAGAACTCGGGCATTTCCTGGTCGATGCGGACGTGCCCGTGCCAGTCGCGGCCCTGATACCGCATCAGCACCAGCGAAACGATCTCGCCGGCGTTGCGGGCGTTCAGGAGGTCGGCCGTGCTGCCTTCCTTCAGCTCGTAGGAGTCGGCGGAGCTCTGAGGGGGAAACGAGGCGTCAGTGAGAGCCGAGGACCAACCGACACTCTGCTCCATGTGTAAAGAGCCAACAGACCTCCATCATATAGCGGATGTTGTAGGGCAGCAGATTGCACAGCGTGGCCACCGGATGGAGGTGGATGATGTAGGCAGGGTCCCAGTCCTCCTCGCCGTGGCTGGCGATGTGGCGCAGCTCGTCGGGGACGGCCAGCGTGCTGACCATCAGCGGCAGCAGCCCGCTTTCAGTCGCCGGACACTGCAGCAGCGAGTGCACCTCGGAGCTGTGGTGCACCTGCTCCTTCCAGGCCACGCAGCTGGCGGACGGTCCGTAGAGCCCCTCCAGGGAACCGGCCGGCCTCAGGAAGAGCTGCGACCTGCGCGACAGGGGGGGAGAACGTCAGAGCGCCAGGGACACCTCATCCAGGGTCCGAGCTCCTGAAGCTTCAGGTTACCTGTATGTTTCCAGGGCGACGTGAAAGTCCGCGTCCGGTTGGGCCTGGCCGACGCTCTGCAGGCTGCGGGTTGCCGGGCTGTACTTCAGGATGGTGAACGGCACCGAGAAGTGATTCCTTATCTAAGGACAGAGACGTGTGAGTGGGGTTGTTGAAGGGGGGGGGAACACGGCGTGCTCGGCGCTGGCGGTGCTCACCTGCAGCGGCGAGCGGACCGTGATGACCTTGTTGCCCTCGACGGAGTCCACCTGCAGCAGCACCGACACGGACTCCTGCAGCATCGGGCCGCGGACGTTGTAGAGGCGGCGGCCGGGTTTGTTAATGGCGATGTTGGAGATCTCGCTGAAACCGGAGGGCACTGTGGATCGGAGATGGGACGGTCAGTCAGAGAGCGGCGGGGGCAGGAGGGCATGTCGGTGTGGGGGGGGGGACTCTGACCGATGCTCAGGCTGAACATGCAGCTCTCCTGGCGCTGCAGAGCGGAGAGTTTGCCTCTGGAGGTGGACTGAAACACGGAGTGCTCCAGGTCCATGCTCCCATCCGTCGGCAGCTCGTGCAGCTTCCCCTGAGGGGCGGCTCCCACCGGCCTCAGGGTGGCGCTGTGCTGCACGATGAGCGGAATCCCCAGACAGTTTCTGATGGTGAACGGGGCCTTTTCCTTCAACGCGGGATCAAAGGTCGAGGCTGTGCCCTCAGAGAAGGCCTGAACAAAACAGCAGAGACAAAAATCAGTGACGAGCTGCTGCTTCAGGAAATGGAGGAGCGACAGCGCCCTCTGCTGGCACAGATCCATGTTTTCTGACCACCCTGTACCTTGGCGAGGTTTTGAAAGACGCCGAGGCTGCTCTGGGACAGCGTGATGTTCATGGTGTCCGTGGAGCGGATGGTGATGGCGGTGCGAGGCTCCGGGAGAAGAACAAAGTCGTCTCCGTGAACGGGACTTCGGTCCTGAACCGGATTGTTCTTCATCTGCCGGAACAAAAAGACCGACTCAGGAGGACGCCAGAGTCGCCAACGCTCCGCCCTCCTCGCCACTCCCAGATCATAAACTTCATGTTTCAGCAGTTTGGTTGGTGAGATTCAGTTGGAGTGGAGCAGGTTCACCTCCAGCTGCAGGTTCCACCGCCTCTGGCCGCCGTCCACTCGTTCGATCAGAGGCTCCCACACGGCGTGACTCTCATTGAAGTAGTTCACCTGCAAACGGGACGCCAATTCCACGTCAGTGAAAACACAAACTTCAGTAAAACGCTTCTTGCTTTTGGGGAAAAAAGACAGAACTCACCTCCAGCGTCATCAGGGCTTTCAGCTGCAGCAGGGACGACCAGTTCTTTGCTGATCCGTTGAAGGACGACTCGGCCAGCAGTAGGGGGACGGTCCGATGACCCAACCCGGACTCGAGGGTCACCTGGACCACCTGAAGCGAACAGGACGCGGTGAGAAAGCCGAGCTGATGCTCGCCGCCGCCTCTGACGGGGGAGTGACGGGTACCTTGATGTCGACGTGGAAGCTCTCGCCCTCGTTGCCGCCCGGCTTCTCTCTGAAGCTCTCGGTGACCTCGGTGGCCTGGTCCACTCCCAGGAACCAGAAGTTACAGTTGTAGATGTTCATGACTGACCACAGGTCCCTCGAGTCCAGCCTGGACTCCTCGCACTGCTCTTCGCGCTGCTTCGCCGTCATTGCGGAAGTGATGGTCATCACCGTGTTGATGATGATTGGAGAGATCTGCAGGCGAAGGGCAGACGATGCGTTCGCTGACTGTGGGAGAACAGTGTGCTTTCGATGGAAGGGTCTGAAGATCGGAGGCTTTGAGCACCTTCACTGTGATTTCGTCCACAATCACGGAGCCGTGCAGTGGCGCCCCGGCCGCGATATTGGTTTCCAAGACAACGGAGCAGGGCCTGAGAACCTGAAGGACACAATCAGACTCAGACGACCCAATACGCCTCCTACTGAGGAGCCGCTGTAAAAACCGGCGGCATCTGAGGGACCCTTACGGTGGTGACGGCTGTGTTGTCCTTGTTTCGGATGAAGGGGCACGCGAGGACTTTCAGCTCCCTCAGGTTGGCCCTCATGTTCTGGGCGCCATCGTCGTGGGCCTGCAGGGCGAAGTCGCACTGAAAGGAGGCCACGAGGGCGGGGGCGTCGGCCTTCATCAGGCTCGCCACGAACACCACCTCTGGATCCACCACCACCACCCGGAAACGAGAGGGCGCGGCCGCGTCTGTGGAGCGTTGTCAGGAGAGTAGGGTCAGTTTGAGCCCATTTAACAAAGGATGAGCATCACTAACCATTCAATCATTCCCTTTAATGGCCGTCACTACAGCACTGAAGGTGGCAGTGATGCTCCGGTGAGTGAGTACTTTGAGAAGTCTTTCTGATTGGACCGTAGCTCCCCTGCTGGGTGGGCTCGGGCGCCCGGTTCTTACCAGTCTTGGCTCTGGCCAGCGGCTCCGCCGTCTGCCGGAGCTGCAGCCGGTCGCTTCCCGCAGATGACGCGCTCGCCGCCGAGGTCTGCGGCAGAGCTTGCAAGAAAAAGTCCGCCACGGCCATCAGGAACTCCACGCTGGCGCACAGGTAGAGTTTCTGCAGGACCGCCACCACCTCCCGCTCCGCGGCGCTTTGGCGGTACGACACGTCGATCATGGCGTCCGAGTCGCCCTGGTCCCTGCGTCCGACCATCCTGCAGGGAGGCAACAGCGAACGACTGTTACAGAAACCAAGCCAAGCGAACCAGACAAGACGAGACGGCCGAGGTCGTGTGACCGTTACCGTGACGTCGCCCTCTCCATGCCCGTCCGCAGATCGTCCAGCGTGCAGGAGGTCAGGATGGCGCTCACCTCCATGCTGCCGCTGCTCAGCATCTTACCGGAAAACTTCAGCAGATGGAGCACGAACTCTCCCAGCCGAAGATCCTGCTGGTGCTGAAGTCCCGAGAGCTGCAGGCGTCGGAGAGAGAGAGAGCGCCCTAAGAACCCGCCGAGCAGGTGGTCCAAAATCCCGTCTGCCGACACCAGACTCCTGCTGACAAACCTCTTTGTGGTTGTTGCGGTACAGAACCAGACCCAGAGACTCAATGTTGAAGTTGAACTTGACGGTTTCCAGAACTTCGCCATCTTTGTCGCTGCTAATGGCCGACTTCCCAGCATCCCCTGCAGGTAATGAAACAACAGACTGTGAGGAGGCTCCACAAAGACCCCATGGTCCCGCAGACGAAGCGTTGAATTGTTCAAGTATTTGCATCATCTTTGATGCCTTTGTCTGTGTTGTTTATAAGCTGAATTAAACAATAAACACCGTGTCAGACCTGTCGGTGGGCCTTGGACTGCTCGGACCTGCGGACCGGCCTCCTTTTGGTGGGCTTCGGGCTCCGGGCCGCCGGCCTCGCCGAGATTATCCATCAGGATCCTGAGCAGCACCTTCAGGTCTTCCTGACTGAGCTCCAGCTGCAGCGAAACAACAAATTACTCCAACAAGATCAAGGGAGGAGCGCTGACCCACACCAGCATCCTCGGGGTCTGTGGGGGGCTACGGAGACTAAAGAGCACGACAGCCTGCTGCGACTCTACGGGACAGCGCTGCGTACCTTTGGATGCGTTTGTGCCGACTGGCAGTGAAAACAAGAACAGAAGTGTCAGAGATATTTCTGCGTATTCCCTTCGTGGA
Organism: Malacoctenus gilli; assembly: GCA_032164315.1. Lineage (NCBI taxonomy): Eukaryota > Metazoa > Chordata > Actinopteri > Blenniiformes > Labrisomidae > Malacoctenus > Malacoctenus gilli. Next base: position 31,486 of record JASSRZ010000043.1, read on the forward strand.
GGTTCCCTTCAGTCCCTCAGATCCCACCACAACACCCACGTCTAAATACACACAGTGAGGTAAGCGCACTTCCTGCGCCGCCTCCTCTCACCTGCATTGGCTTCAGATCGCCATCGATCTCCACAGCGGCCATCTCTTTGTACCAGGACGCTGCCAGGTTCCTCTTGATGTTCAGGTGCAGGTTGACGGGCTCCAGCAGCTCCGTGCTGGCCGTCTCTGAGGACGGATCGATGCAGGTCCTGGAGGACATCAGGAAACCAGGTCAGAGTCGGGATTTCATTAAAGACAGCGACTGTCGGTGGAGGAGCGCTGTCTCCAGATCTCCAACGTCGCTCCTCCTGCTGGACCGACCTGGACAGCTTCAGCTGCGTCAGCTGGACGTCCATGTTGTCGATGACGGCGGGCAGAGGACAGCCGTTCACCTCCAGCAGAGAGAAGCTGTTGCCCACCGTGATCAGACCCAGGTCCATCACCAGTGCATTGTGGGAGGTGGAGGACTGCGGGATGACGATGAGCGGCGCCTTCAGCTTGATGTCCAGGGCCAGACGGAAGCTCTTCTGCGCCAGGTCTCGGACGCTGGACGCCGCCTTCTCGGCCGCCTGAGCCGTGGCGGCGCTCAGAGCCTCTTTGGCCGTTTGGAAGTTGTTGGTAAATTTCTGCAGAAGTTGAATATTGGAGAGTTTATCGAGAATCTTTTCTGTTGTTCAAACTAAAATGTGTCCAAAAGTTGAGTGGAGTCTGAGGATGTTTAAATGGATTAAAGGTTTGTTCGCAGAGGCTGAATCATCTCGCCAACGCATCAAACCACTGAACTGTAGAAACTCCCTGAAGGGACCTCTTGCAGCGGAACAACACTCACCAACAAAGCCATGATGAACTTGTGCAGATAGACCACCTGAATGCAGCCCACGTTCAGTTTCATTCGACCGTCAGTCTTGCTGGTGTCCGTGTAGCCGGAGCCCTCGGTGGCGCGCGGCGTCAGACTCATGCTGAAGTTGAAGACCTCGTCCTCTACGATGGAGATGGCCTGCGGGACGGGTCAGCGGGACGTTTGCAATTTGCGTCACAAACCAAAACCCAATGAGATGGTTTCAGACGACGTCTCTCGGAAAGTCTGGGGCCATCAGTGATTTGACAAAGCAGCCGGCGGTTTCCCTCCCAAAAATGAATTGCAATACTGAACGAACTCACCTTCCTGTGGACACTTTCTGGATCGATGTTCAGGACGACAAAGTCTCGTAGACGAGCCGATATGTGAGTCTGAGTTCCCTGAACTAGCAGGGACCCATTAACGCCTGGAAAAACGAGAGCAGAGCAGTCAGACCAGAGCAAACGAGACCAGAGCCACGCAAGCCCAAAAGTCACACCAGATAACTTCCAATCAGATCATTATGGGTCCAGATCACATCGGACCAGGGCGATACATGACCAGATGAGACCAGACCGGACCAGAATTGGACTAGCAGGAGTCTCATTGGATACCTTGGATCTTTATGTCGGCGATGTCACAGGTGCGGTCACACAGCCGAACTAAAAAGGCTCCTAATGTCACAATGACCTTCAGGTCGATGACATCACAGTCTGCAGGTGACGTCACTGCGGCTGAAACAAACAGTAGAACAGATACGGCAAAAAAATATATAGCAGCGCAGAGCAATGGAACTCTTTGTGTACGTGTGTGCGTGTGTGTGTGCATGTGCGTGTGCGTGTGTGTTACTGACTGGACTTGGTGGACAACGTTTTGTCCTCGCTCCTCCCTCTAACGTCGCCGTCTCCCGACGTCACGCTGCCTGCCGACAGCACTGTGGACAGGAAGCTGAGAGTGGCGAGCAGAGCTTCTGTGTGAAGCACCAGGTCCAGCGAACTGAAGGTGACCTGGACACGGACACACACGGACACACACACACACTGAGTTTGGTTCTGATGATTACATTTGTTTGCACCCGAGAACAAAACTTACATTGATCATTTGCTCTGTGTTCTTGTAGACTGTAGAGAAGTTCGGTCCATAGCGGTCAGCCTGCAAAAAACCACAGAAAGCCATATTACAGTAATCGATTACCTTGGGAACTAAAAGAATTGCCTTCAGCCCCAACTCATGAGGTAATCAGATTACCTTGAAGTACTGCACTTTCAGCAGCTCTGGTCCAGATTCCACAGAGGAGCTGATGAGACACAGCGGCTCACCACTCGAGTCTGAAATGTAAACAAACGCCAGTTTCTGACCTGAAGCTCCCGACCAATCAGAGAGGACCAGACATCTGGCTGGCCAATAAAAAAAAGAAGCCTGACCTTTGAACTCAGGACAATTCATGGTGATCTTTTTGATGTAGGTTGTGGCGCACATGTCGAACTTCCTGACTTTGGTGTTGATGCCGAGCTGGGAGATGAGAAGCAGCAGGAAGGGCGACTCCAGCTTCTTCAGGGCAACGACAACCTGCAACACGCACAGAAAACAACAAGGACTTACACACATAAAACTAAAGCCATTGACACAAACACACACACATCCACACACACTCTTTCCCACCTCTTTGACCTCGAAGTCGAGGAGGACGCTCACGCTGTTCTCCGTCGAACCTCCGGGGGTGCCGACGGAGCCGTCCAGTGGCGATGCCTCCACCTGCCGCTCAGGAAACTCCGCCTTGACTGTGCGGTAAAAGCGTCGAGTGAGCGATTCGAGCTTCATCTGCCTCGAATGTTTCTCACCCACCTGGTTAACACACCTTGGTCCACCTGTCTGCTGGTGTCCACGCGATGCTCCTCGCCTCCTTTCCTGATGTTCTCCACCAGGATCTTCATCATGACACTGAGGTCTTCCTCACCGAGACCAACCTGGAGGACGGGCGACAAGTTCACAAACTAGCCAGAAACAAAACCCCTGACCTGTGGACACGGTGGGGCGCGGCGTGGACCTACATGGAGCGACCGCAGAACTCCCTGGACCTGGACGCCGGGTATCTTGGTGAACCAGGACGCCGCCAGGTTCCTCGTGACCAGCAGCTCAAAGTTGATTGGATGGAGGATCTGGACGTCGGGCTGCGAGGAGTTCGGTTTGGGGGAGGTTCTGAAAACACGACGGGACGGTTTTAAGTGAAAGACGATGGAATTTTCGCCGAACCTGAAGCTGAACCTGATGTGGAGGATGTTGGACAGCCTGGACCTGAATTTACTCGGTACTTCTCATCGTCCAGCTGTGTGTGAAGCGGTTTTGATACCTGGACAGTTTGAGCTGCGTCAGCTTGATGTCCATCTTCTCCACCACAGCTGGCAGACGGAAACCCTCAGCGGGCAGCAGCGAGAAGCTGTTGCCCACCGTGATCAGACCCAGGTCCATCACCAGAGCATTGTGGGAGGTGGAGGACTCCGGGATGACGATGAGCGGCGCCTTCAGCTTGATGTCCAGGGCCAGACGGAAGCTCCTCTGCGCCAGGTCTCGGACGCTGGACGCCGCCTTCTCGGCCGCCTGAGCCGTGGCGGCGCTCAGAGCCTCCTTGGCCGTTTGGAAGTTGTCGATAAACATCTGGGGAGGAAAATGAGGGAAGCGCGGGATGAGGGGGCAGCGTCGAACGACAATATACGACCGGGGGCATGATGAGGGAGCAAGAGGATGAACGTGGGGCGTTCACTGTTTGCACTGAGAGTACAGATTAATCTTCGCTTTAGAAACATGCTCAGAGATCATCTGAACCTCAAGCCGAGGAAACGGTCACAAAAACCAAAAACATGCCGACGTCTTGGAAGCCATTTTTTTCCGTCATACATCTGAATTTTACCTCTCAGGCAGCAGACATGTGACTGAAAGGGAGCAGGATTATTGATGGCAGCACAGTGAGAAGCATGACATGTATGAGTGGAGCTCGGAACACGGTTATGTGCATGACACGTCCCTCTTTCCATGACCCGCCTGAACTTAACGTGTCCGCGTGAAAGCCCGTCGCTGATGGGGGAGTTTAAGGCCAGGATGAGACCTCCGCAGCTCGAGGAGCGCCGCCTCCTCAGCGGAGGTGTGGCACGTCCTCAAGTGTGAGGACGCATCTCTGCTTGGTGGTCTCTCTGAGTCCACCAGTGACGGTCAACTTCCTTTACTGTCACTGGCAGAATCAGGGGACTCGTGACCCTCGTTGGCCGTCACCAGTAGGCTGTCTGAGTCTACTTGTGATGGACAAGGAGGTGGGCTGAAGGAGGGTTTGAGGTGGGCTGAGGTTTTGATTTTAAGGTGGACTGAGGGGCTGTTTGAGGCAGACTTGGAGGGTTTTTGAAGGGGTGTTAGAGGGTCCTTAAGGTGGTGTGAGTGGTTGTTTAAGGTGGCCTGAGTGAGTGTTTTAAGGGCATAGAAGAAGAGTTCAATGGAAGTGAGGGTATTTTTAAGGTGGACTGAAAGGGTATTTAAGGTAGATTAAGTGTGTGTATGAAGGGTATAGAAGGGGCATTTAAGACTGACTGAGTGGTTGTTTAAGGTGGACTGAGAGGGTGATTGAAGAGTGTAAAGGGGGTGTATAAGATGGACAGAGAAGATATTTTAAGGTGGATTGAGGAGGTGCCTGAAGGGTATAGAGGGGGTGCTCAAGGGAAGTGAGGGGGGGGGGGGTTCAGGTGGACTGCGGGGGGGGGGGGGGTGTGGTTGAGGTGTAGCTGAGTGAAGCTGAAGCGGGATTGATGCAGTTCAGAGCTGGCCTCTGGTACCTCATCAGTGGACGAAGACTGAAAGCTAAAAGAAGCCTGGAAGATCACAACAAGACAAGAAAGATGAGAAACAAACAAAGTGCCAGAAGGAGACATCTGTGAATTCCAGATAACCACAAACACACCACAGGGGTTGTGTTCAGGCACCGCGGCCGGATGGGACGTCAGACTCAAGTTCGTTCATTTACAGATGAGATAACGACAACAGTTTATGGCTGCACATCTGTGTGTTTTATGTGTGTATGTATTGAACATGTACACACAAGCAGACGCGCACACATATCGTATGTTTATGCATGTGTGGGCATTGTCTCGGCTGTTCAACTACTTCTCAGGGTTAGTTCAGCTTGCAGATTGATACAATGTGCATCTCTTGATTGTCAGTCATGCTTTTAATGTGCAATTGGATTCAACCATGAAGAGTCATGAGAAGAAAACATTGTAATTGGTGCTTTGTAACTAAATTTGAACCAGTGTCCATGTGTAAATGTGTGAGTGTTTTGTGAGCATGAAGCGTGTGCAGCTGCTGACCAGGAGGGACGTGAAGAACTTGTGCAGGTAGACGATCTGAATGCAGCCCAGGCGAAGCGTCATCTTCCCGTCGACCTTCGACACGTCGCTGTAACCTTCCCCATCTGTTGCCCCCGGAAACAAGCAGAGTGTGAAGCTGAACACCTCCTCGCCTACGATGGACACGGCCTGATGAAGGGGGGGGGGGGCGGAAGAGGGAAAGTCAAAAAGTGTCCTGGAATCAGAGACACAGCCGCCTCCTTCCGATGGAGGAGGAGGAGCAGGAGGTGCAGGGAGGACTCACCTTTCTGTGGACGGTCGCCGGGTCGAC
>JASSRZ010000044.1:5234-17862 GCA_032164315.1 Malacoctenus gilli
CCCCCCCCCCCCCCCCCCCCCCCCCCCCCCCCCCGCCCGACATCTAGATATAGGAGAGCGGCTGCAGTTTCACAGGGGAGAAATATTGATTGAATTCCACACGCTTTGCTTTCAGAGTTGTTTTCGCCGCACAATTCATCTCAGGCCCCTAAAAAAGAAAACAAAAGGAGGGGAAAAAGCAGCAGAATTTCCATTTACTTTTATTTTTCTTATCAATCCACACAACAATAGTGTAATACCGTGAAATAAATCACACAAAATCAACATGCATCCTGATTCCTTATCCTTGTCTCCTTAGCAACACAGCCCCCTTTGCAAGTAAGATGAGATGCACCTTCTTTCAAGAGTGCCCAGAGAATGTGGAGGGAGCGCAATATGATGTTGGTGCCAGTGTCACTGTGCGCACATGTAACGACATAATAAGACTGTATGTTTCAACAAACACGCTGGGAGCTGTTGAATGTAATAACTGTTGTCTTTTTAGTTCAGAGGACATTAACGTCATGCTCCACAGCTATCGATAAAACTTCGGAAAAGGTTCTTTTTTTCTGAGCTGAGAACTTAGAATTCTTTTTCTTTTTTAGCCAATTAATCATGAAACCATCACTATGCACCACAGTTACAATCTCACTAAATCACTGGCATGTATGTAGATTGTCAGTTCTGTGCACAAGTGTGTAGATTTTAAATTGCGCAGATATTAAACATTATAGGGCATTAATAGATTATTATTAGCATTATAAACTGACTTTTATCACTATTTGAAGTATTTAAGTATGAAAGGGCGAAGGGGGAAAACATCCTTCGTAGTTACTGAATTTGTGTGAAACATTTCACCAGAAATTGCTGTCGGCTGTATTGGTGTAAAATCGCAAATGGTCAATTTCCGATTTTTATCGGAATCGCTCTGCGCCGCCGTCTGGCGTACCGGTCCCCCCCTCTCCTGTCTCGGAGCGATGGTACGGTCCTCGCTCAAGAAGTGCCTCCTATCCTCCGTCTGAAGGGCTCGTTTATTCCCAGTCAGAAACTCTCCCAGCCAGGACTCTGCCCCCCCCTTTCAGCCTCTCCACCTCACTCTCTCTCTCTCTCTCTGTCGTTCCCTCTCTCTCTCTCCTCCGTGGTTCCTCCAAGAGCGCAAAGCTGGACCCGTACATAATGACCATGTACAAGCGGAAGCGTCGCAACCATCGATGTGAGTTTGCACGGCAGCATCCCGCCGAGGACATTTTTTTTTTTTTTTTTTCTGTAGGCTGATGTCGCTCCGTGCGTCGCTTCGCGCACAACTTGCAAACGCAGAGCGGCGGATTTTCTGCATGCCCGAGATGCAGCCGGGTCGCTTGAAAGCGCTGCCGCTGCAGGCCCGCTCCTCCGCCTCGAAAACTGCATTGAAAACAAGCTTTTAAAAAACGATGGGGTTTTATTCAGGAGGTGGCGGTGTTGTCTGACAGCCCGGCTCGGTTTCCTTTTGCACCTGACAACATTACTGTTTGTTTTGCTGCTGCTGGTTCTTTTCTCTCTCTCTCTCTCTCTCTCTCTCTCTCTCTCTCTCCCTCTCTCTCCCCTCCTCATCAAGCCATTAATCTGAAAAGCCATCCTGCACCTGCTCTGATGTAACAGATTCATTCTGCTGAAGTTAGTGTTCATTATAATGGGCTGTGTTGACTTATCAAGGCTGTGAGGAAGCGATTTATAATGAACAATTGAGTTTGCACACACCCACACACACACAGGTATGATTTATCCCTCCAAAGTTCCAAATGCACATCACAGCATCCTCCTATTGCGTTCTGTCGTTTTCATGCGAAACTTGCCTTGTAGGTGCTTCACACACGCCTCTCTGTTGTCATTTCCCACTGTGATCTCCTCAAAATGATGTTTGCATAAAGTGTGAAGAGCAGCTATTTGTGGCCTCGGTATGAAATATGCAAATGATTGAACAATTGTGGGGGAAAAGCAAACAATCACACAAACAGTCTCAGGTTCAGGGCTTTTTGAATGCTGATGGAAAGCTGGGTTCCAATTTTGTACTAGTAGGAAGATCATTTTGTGAATTGTGAGCAGTCAAAAAATGTGGTGCTGAGTTTTAACTGTTTCTCAAGGTGGGGTTTTTTCCCCCCCCCATGTTTCGATGGACCGAGGGACGACAGAAGAGTTTGCGAAATTAGCAGATTGAGGGATAATGGATGAAAGCGCGGCGCAGCCCGGCGGATCGATTCCACGGGCGAGCCGGTGAAGCGCCGTGCGCTCGGATATTTAAACGAGCGGCGCGATCCACCAAAATGCACCGGGGCGCTGCCGCCTCACTTGAGAAATTGGATAGATGTCCGGACGAGTCAGAGGTTTGCCAATTAGTCGCTGGCACGGTCCTTCCGCCGGGCGCACGCAGCCAGGTGACACCGTGATGTCGATGCAGCTTCTCAAGTGCTGGTGTGCAGTCAGAATACTGTATTTTTTTAAGGAGGAAACAGTGCTGTTGGCTGGTTTGGGTTTTTTTTTTTTTTCTTGGCCAGTTAGAGAACCTAAAAACAGACGGGGCTGTAGGGCGTTGCAGTGTCTGGAAATACATGCAGCTGCATAACTTTCCGGCTTCAGAGCTCGTATGGGGCCGGTGTGGGAGGGAACTGAGATCGGGACGCCGAGCACCGAATCAGGAAACGCAGCAGGCGCGGGGACTGGGCGAGATGGCGCGAGAGACGCTTAGAAAAGCAACTGCCTGACCCCCACCGCCCACCCCCACCCACATGTGTGTGGGCTCCAATGGGTTAGGGCTTTATTAGCCAGCCATTAGACCAGAGGGAGCCTCGGAGGGGGCCGTCCGTGGCTTTCTTTGGCATCATCTTTGAGTTGACTCTCGAAGGGCGTTCACAATCCATCAGCGCTCCTCCCATCAGGATTTGCAACCTCTGCAACAGCTGCAGCAGAGCTCGCTGTACCTCCACGGTATCGTGTGTGTGTGTGTGTGTGGGGGGGGGGGTGATCAAACACCACACCAAGGACGTGTGAATGTAGGAGGTGTTCCGAGCAGGTGTGTCGTGCTCCTCTCGGTATAGCAGCACATCCTGCAGATTCAGCGGCGGCGGCGGCTGAGAGAGTGACATAACAGGAAGGTGTGAGTGGGCGGAACTTTTTGGGACGCCTGAGTTTGGAGCGGTGGCGACTCGTCCGCTATCGCTTCGCACCTGCACCGTCTGGCTTTGAAAATGCGCTCCAGCCCCGCCGACAGCAGCTCGAGAAAAAACCAAGAGCCTTATTCAAACAACTCAAGACACCGTAACTCAATTTCTTTCTCATTTCGTCCAGCCATACTTTACATAAACTATGTTTTGGCATCGGCTTATTCATCGCCGCGCCCCCCCCCCCCCCCGAGAGTGTTTAATTAGGAAAAGAAAGCCTCTCCGCTCCTTTCTTGTGAGTCTGGGCACGAGTATGCGCGGACGAGCGCTCGAGTTAAATATTTAAGATCTCGCAGCCCAAGAATCTTTGGAGATCAAATGAGGGTTCGGGGCCGTCAGAAGCAGCGCGATTTCTTTCCTGCGAGTCTTATTTGTTCATCTGTGTCCAACATGTGGTTGTGTTATTTCATCTGAAGGCGCTTTGAAGTCGGAAACCTGGAAATGAAAATGTTCAATCCAGAGAAAGTTCCTCTCCGCGGCCTCTGTTTGTTTGTTGTTTTTTTTGCTGGCGCGCGATTGTTCCTGTTTCACTTGTGTTGTGTTTTTTTTTCTTCTTCTCTTGATTGAAAGGCTGCGGTGCGCGACAAACGAATGGGCTTCTTCTGTGGGGCAGATGTTGCTTTTGTGCGCCGCGGTGGCGAGAGGGGAGAGACGAACCCCGTCAGATGTCGTCCCCCCCCCGTCCCCCCCGTGCGTCTCGAACCGTGTGCGGAGGGGGCAGCTGTGTTTGTGTGCCCGCGAATGTTTTTTCCCCTTTCCTCCCAGATTCGTCTTCTGGGCTCCATCTTTTCTTTTTTTTTTCTTTACCCCTTCCCAGAATTTCAGTTTGCACGTTCATGGGAAGGAATACAAATCGAGCGCAACACAATCCTTGATGGAGCTGTTAGAGTGTGGCGCTCTGCTCCTTCTGAATAAATCACAAGCAATTACCGGCTATAATCTGTTGCAGATACTTCAGCTCCTACCTAAGACGCCGTAGCAACAGTTTACAAATCCACCAGCTGTGCCTCCACATCCCCCCTGCCCCCCACCCCTTCATTTTTCAGCAACCAGCGCCCACATGACACACCCCGCACTCCATCCCAGCAAGGGTGATATTTATCTGTCAGAAAGGACCTAATGAGAGAACCGCAATCGATGATGAAATGATGCGACACCGCGGGTTGTCACATGACATGGACCATCCAGCCCCCCACCCCCCCCACCCACCCCTCCTTCGCCGTCCCTGCGCCGGCAGCATCCGCCGTGTTTAGGGGAGCAAAAGGCTGTTTGGGCTGTTTTCCAGGAGAGGCGCCAGTCAGCGTGACGCGCCGCGAGCGCGCCGGGACGCACGCCCTCCGACATCCGCGCATGTACTGACACGCCGAGACAAACACCGACACTCGCGAGTGAATGGCGCGCCTGGTTATCCGCATCCCCACGTGCAATTAGCCTCTTTTTTGAGGAGGATACTTGTTGCAAAATGTCATTTCTCCCCCCCCTCTCCCTCCTCCCTCTTTCTTATTTTGTTCCTATTGTGCAGATGCGGCGTATTTAGAGCATCAGGCTTTGACTGGCATGTATTCACATTGGATGTAATGTGCACAGTCGACAGATATGACTGCAGCCCGTGTGCGCCCGTCTGACGAGCGGGGGGGAAATTAATGTCTGTCAAGTGTCATGGCAAGCCTGCTGAAATAATTAGAGCGCTTGTAACGTCTCACTTTCTCTCTTCCCACACCACTCGTCTCTCCCTATCTCTATCTCTCTCTCTCTCTCTCTCTCTCTCCCTCTCTCCCTCTCTCCCCCGTGCACCTTGGCGGCGATGTGCAACATGGGTTTCTATAAAAGCCAGCGCAGAATTACATCACGCCCTCGCTCACGTAGGCCAAGAAATATGCCGATCAAACGTCTCTCAATCAATTATTCTCTCTTTTCGCTTCTGGTTAGGATGAATCGGAGAACGTCCGGGTCGCAAGTCCGAATCCGGATGATGTCAGAGTGACCTAAAGATTTCTGTTTTGGGTGTCATGAAAACAAACAAAAAAACAAGGGCGGGCCTCGTGTTCAGAAGTTGTGAAAGTCAAAGTTGATAACCCCTGAGAATCGCCGGCTGCTTCATGGCGGCGGCCCCGCGTGCGCGAGATGAAGTTTTCACCGCGTTCGTTTTCAACGCCTCGCTCCCTCGCCGCGTTCACCCGTCCAGCCGAATCGTGTGCATCATTGTTGACTCGCGTGCGACAGCTCACTGGGTTTACAGGTCGCAACGGAAGGGGGGGGGGGGGGGTGGGTTGCGCAAACCCGCCCGATGCCTCTATCTTTTTTTTCCCCGCCGGTGCCTGACGGGGCGGCGGATTACGAGCTGATCCCCCTCAGACTCGGGTCCCCCCGCGCTGCCGCAGGGAGAGGCGCCGGCGCGGGACTCAAAGTCACACTCGGGGTGTTTGCGGGGGAGGGGGGGGGAGGACGCTGCCGTTTGTAACGGGATGTTCACCGAGACGCCGCAGTCGTAGATGATGAAATGGGTGTTTTCAGCGAACGCTGGTCTGTATCGCGGAGCCGGGCTTTGTCACAGCGCCCAATGATGTCGCAGCCATCACTGTTAAACCCAGGGACGCTGTCGCCTCGACTAAAGTGACAACGGAGGCCAAGTGACTTCACAGCATTACAGTAAACAATAACAATTTGTGATTTTATGCTTGAAAACCAACGGAGTGCAACATTTTTTCTCAACTTTTCTCATTGTGTCTGTTGAATAAGCTTAATTTTTACGAGTCGCAATTTATAGAATCAATTCGCGAGTTGACGCATCACTTAAGTGGTTTCGCTTTGAATACAATTGTGGATTAAAAGATCGACACGTGAACCTTGTGGTGGAATTAAAGTGTTCGGGAAAGGGATGTTTGCAGTTATTAGACAGCAAACAATGTTTGGAGCAGAACGTTTGGGCCCCCCTCGAACCTTAAAAAGGAGATAGTAATGAATGGAGAGATTGCATCTCTCTTTTTTTTCCCCCAAGGTTGTTCTGTTGCAATGAATCTCTCCAGTTTATGATTCATTGAAAGTGGAACAGAAAAGTGTGGGTGGGGGGGGGGGTGATTATTCATGTGACTGTGCTTTTAAATAATGAACCGCAGAAACTGCAGGTGGTTTGAAACCCCGCACGGATGCAGTTTTAACTTTAAACATTCGCAATTATTCCGCTTGATTCGCCGATTTGCAAAATGGAAGGAAGAGATTCCCAACGCTGTCTTCTTGAGCCGCAACACGACTCCACATTTCTAATCTAATGTTTTTTTAACAGTTCAAAACTGATATTTTTTCTGCTGACTTAACAGTCCTTGTGACAAAAACGCAATTTACTCACGCCGAAGAATATTATTCGTTATTTTTTGACCTTGAAATATTTGGGGGATTATTTGCAACTTTTCTCTAAATTTCCTCTATGAATGGCTGCTGACCGTGTTTCTCAGCTCTCATTTGCTGTCACAATACAGTGAAGCCAAACCTGCACTGTCACCAACATGCAACAGCAGACTTCACGCCTTGATTCATGGTTCACCTGCATCGTCGCACTTGGCGTTCAAACTCCAAGGATTGCAGAAAACGCACCATTGACAAGCGGAGACCACCGGGCCTCATCGCCACCCTACAGCCGTCCCCTGTGTCCGCAAACAAGCTGTTGTCCCACCCGGTGCTCAACGTGGACGAACTCAATTGTTTCCATTCTGAAGGGACTCCCGTCACCTCCTGACCTCCGCCGACGTCTCCACAGGTGGAGGCCGGTAATGACGGAGCTGCGGTGTGAGAGCTCATCGGAGCGGATCGGTGGTCTCACTCAGAGGTGAGGTGTCAGACCCTTCGGGTGAGACCTGTCAGGACACAGCGGGAACAAGTCCGGCACGCCGAGATCCGGGCGCGACTCTCCGCGAGGCCGCTGTCCCCGCGCGGCCTTCATTAGTCCTTGGGGAATCGTCCGTGCCGCGAAGATGAAGATGTCTTGATGTTTCGCGGCGCCCGTGGCTGCCAGCTCCCTGCCGGCCGGCCGCGATGGGGGAGGATTAAGGATCACATTCCGCGATTTCTCCATCTCTCAGACCTCCTGTCTTCCCTCCAGATTAGCCCAGCCCCCACCATTCAGCCAGGACTTCACATCAAAAGCGGTGATGAATCCCCCCCCCCCCCCCTTCCTCTTCTGGAGCCGTCTCTTCCTGCACGTCCATCACCTGCTCGATTCGGCTCCTTCACGCTCTCCTTTTGTCTTCGCTTCGTGTCTGTCCTGCTGAGGAACAATTTGCATGATTAGTTACTTTGTTCAATTAATTAAGTCATCCGGGAGATAGGCGCCGGAGTTTTCTCCTTCCGTGAGGCGATGATCGGCAGCTCCCTCTGCGTCCGGCTCTCTCCTTCCTGTCTCTGCAGTCGAATGTTTATCTCATCAAAAAAAAAAAAAAAAAGGCGGTAGGCGCTCGTGAGAGCGGGAGAACGGAATGAAAGGACGCATGAACGGAAGAGAAGAAAAAGTGACAATCGTGATGTGGACCCATCAGCTCTGTTCCGTGGGGAGTTGAGTCTGAAGAAAAGCACCAATTTCTCTTACTTTGAAAATCTGTTCCAGGCACACAAGGCTTATTCAGTCAATCACCTGCGTGCCGCTCACCTGCAATGTGACTGGGAAGGTGACGGCCGGGTCCGTCGAGGTAATTGGCAGGAGAAAAGATGTTTTGTACCTCGACGGCAGCGGGGTGGCGGGTCAGCGGCGGCTTTATAAATTTAGCGTCACATCGATCTCCTCGGCGCAGCGGCGACGAGTCCAAGCGCAACGATTCGGCCGGGGTTCTGGGAAGCGCGGCGTCGCGGGATCTTTTTCGATCGCGCTTCTCAGAAGTCGCGTCGCCTATGAGTTGGCGACAGAAGAGGGGGGCTCTGAATGCTCCCAGCGAGCCTTGGCCTGGTTGCTAGGGAAAGCCAGCCAGAGACTGTAGCAGAGACACAAAGCTTCCCTATAGCAGCTGGTGCCGAAAACACATCGCTGGAGCTGCAGCGGCAGTGGAGCCCAGAGCGAGCTCTCTTCAACGTCAGCGTACGGCAACACGAGTGATGTGAATCTCTACATATGTGTGTGTCCCTGATGACACGGTGCAAAATAAATGAATAAATATCGTGCTTAGGGGGGGGAAAGAAAAGTGTTTGTATTGGGAATCCTGTACAGTTTGGTGGTCTTGTGAGGACACTTGCTGGAGATGAGAAATCAAGTTGTACAGACGTTACTGATTATGTATCAAAAAAGACTTCAACGACACACCATCTTGTGCTCTCTGGTGCCAACTTCAGGCTGTCTTCCATGGCCTTTGTTAAGATGCATCCCCACGTCCATAGGTTTTTACCTCTGTGCCTCCCCTCAGTTAGGCTGTGGACCCCTTTTTTACGACCTCTGCCAAAACAACCACTGTGGGAAACGCAATCTTGGCAAAGTTGGAAAGTGAAATCCTTCGAAAGAAAAGCGAATGGCAGTGCCTTAAGTTGCGGGAATGTGTCCTGATATGATTTTCCTCAAAGGATTATGGGTATTCTAACCCGAGATCATCAAATGAAATCCAATGTAATACAGTACGTGCATACCAATAGGCCTCAGTTCTGTTCAGGCCCAAATCCCCCTCCCCCCCTTCTGCTTTCTGCTCACGTCTTTCACTTTTTGAACAACACTAAGTCGGCCCTCCAACATTTGCGTCGTCCTTCGCTATATTTTGATTCAGGTGCTAATCTGCAAATGATAGCTGGCTAACAACGGATAAGATGTTAAATAAGCGTGTAATCATTGTCATTATGAGCCTGGCGTGTCCGTTTAACTCGTCATTAGGCGCAGCGTCCCACAGCGTGGCAACAATCCCCTTCGCATCGGTGCAGCCGCACTGATATGACAGCTCAGTCTTTGGATGCTTTTTTAACAACGCGTACTTTGCGATATAACGAATTCCTCTCTTTGTCTTTTCATCTTGAACCTTAAACTTTGAATAAAAGGTATTTTTTCTTCCCGATGCAGCCTTGATTGTTCGCGGCGATGAATCAGCCTTCGTGGCAAGTGAAGTCTTGGAGGCGTTCCAGCGAGCATTGTTAAGCGCGGACGTCTTTTCAGCCGCATCAAATATCGGAAATATCTAGGAAGAATTCTGCCGCCTGAATGGACCGGTCGCCGTTTTTTTTTTTTTTTTTTTCTCCAACGTTGTCTGTTTATCGAGACACTCGCAGGATAATTTCCTGGCAGGGAAAAAGCAAGTTCGCGCTCGCACTCCTCCAAGACGGAGACCGAAGTCCCGCTTCTTCATTTTTCGCAGCGCCCGTTCGAAGCGAGCGCACGCGACGCCTGACTCATCACTCGCCGGTTCCCCAATTACAGCTCGTGCGCCGCGGCGGCAGCAGGTGTCCAAACGGGTCATTTGCGGCAGCAGAATCGGCAGAATGTTTTGGCTGGCGGGCGGGCGTGGGGGGTGGGGGGGGGGGGGTGGTTCTGCTCGCGCTGAAAGGAAAATTCCCCACAAACACAAGGTAGTTTGACATGCAAATTACTGCTTTGGTGAGGGTTTTGGCGGGGAAATGGGTGTAATTCAGAATGGGGACCGTGAGTCACTGTAAGTGGGTTTGGGTCAAATGAGCCTGCAACGAATTTTGCGCTGTGGAAATGGGACCAATCGTGCATTTTTAATGAGTTATTCAGATACACTGTTGGTTTATCCTAATTACGCTGTATTGGAGTTAATTGAGGCCTGCCATATGTTCAGAATATATTCATTATCATTGTGTGCTTTTGATGGATCTGCTTCCGCAATCTCTTTTTTCAGAGTTAGTGTGTTTAATAGTGTGGCATCGAAGGAGGGATCTGCCAGTCTTTCAGTTCTCTGCGGGTTGGGGTTTTTTTTTGGCTCTCCAAGACTGTCCGTCTCGCTTCGTCCAGAGCCCGTTGACCCCCGCTTCTCACCCCTGTTAGCTCTTTTCATGAAGCCCGAGGCTATTAGCCGCCCCCCCCCCACCCCACCCCCCTTTCTTTTGTTTGAGAGACGAGGAGCGAGGGGAGGCTGTCTCGTTGAGGAGGAAGCGGAGAGTGGGAGAGACGTGAAGATTACCGTCCGATTTGCTGCGGCTCCGGCGGCTTTCGTGCTCCGGCGGTCCCTCTAAAATTCCTTGCCCGGATTCCTAGAGTGTCGCTCCCCGCCTCCTCGCGCGAGGCACGTCGCCCCCACCTCGAGCTTTTGTCCTCGTCAATTTCGTCGAGTGCTCCCCCCCCCCCCCCCCCCCCCGGGGGGGGGGGGGGGGGGGAATAAGACTCGCAAAGCTTTTGTTGGCAGCACAGGTGTCAAGTAGGTAAAAAAAAAAGGCCCCACAGGTGACGCTCGGCACCGAAATGTCTCATAATGAGCTTCCCCGACGCGAGACACGGCAAAGAAATATGGGACGCGAGCGAGAGTGATGGATGGCGAGGCGGCGTCGCTGTCGTCTCGTGCGTGTGAAAGGAAAGGGAGAGCGATACCGAGGGTGGGGGGTGGGTGGGGGGGGGGCAGGCGTGGAGACATTGAGGAATAGGGTGAGGCCGAGGGCAGAACAGGAGGCATGAGCAAGAGGAGTCCGCGGGAGACTGAGATGTAAGGCGGCAAATGAGACCGATAAAACACACGGGCAGGTTCCTTCGGGGAGTCACGGATCCTTGTTTTCTTGACAGAGCAACACAGGTCTGTCTTCAGTGATTACTTATGCTCCGTGCCTCCGTCTTTCCACACCGCAGTTTACCCGCCGAGCCCGGCTTCTCCGGCGATCCCTCCGAAAAAAATAACAATGTTGGCTTAAGTATTTATTCATGCCGGCTTCGCGCTTGTTTCCACGGACGGGGCCCCGACACCCTCGTTCTCTGACAGGTAGAATATGGGAGTCGGGCTCAAACATTATAAATAATTGCAACGCTGCAACAAAAAAAAGAGAGAGATTGGAATTGCATCATGTGTACGTCGGCAGGAGCGGCAAGGTCGAGGCCTTTTCGGCTTTATTCGCTGCTCAAACGTGGCCGCGCCGCAGCGCACCCTAAAGTGGCTTGGAGCTTGTTCAGCACCGCGGACAGTTCCAGCGGCCGCCGCAGCTCAACCAACCGAAAAAGGTGCAAAGCAGGAGAAGTGGCAAAATGCTTGAGCGGGGGGAGGGAAAAAAAAAAAAAAAACACCCCTCACGGTTTTTCTCTCCTGACCCAGCGAGCGTCTCCTTGATACCAAAACGAGCTTTTAGTTCTGCGTGGATACAAAATGTTGGGCTAAAAATGGCATCAGAGGCTCTACTTAACAGAATGGAGTCAATGGCTCTCGGGTCCACTTCAACTCCAGCAAAGAGTGAGGGCGGTGTGAAAGCTTCAGTTTACTACACAAGCTCGCGAAAACGACATCGAAAGAAAATGAACTGAAACTGCCGGACGACAAAAAGTCTCTCTTTTTTTTAGCCCGTCATGTTCACGACTGATTGCATGTTGGTTCCTCCGATCACGCTGAGCCGATCAACCCGGACACCCAAATAGGAACAAGAAGACCCAGGAAAAACTGTTTCAGGCCCATCGTCGTCTTCTGAGCCGCAATCGATCGTCAATTCCAGCGGTTTGCCCCGGATCGGACCGGTGACCCCCTCCCGGAGTGGGCTGCGACGTTGTTCCCCCGCGCTCGGTTAAAGTGGAGATTGAGAATGGATTGGAAGGAGGGAGAGGGAGAGGGAGTGCATTTTAATAGGGGGAAAAAAAACGTCGATTAATTTTCTGCCGTTTAATGGTTGATTAATCTCCTAATCGCTTCTGCTCCGTGACTGGCCGACGTTGAGCCCGGTGAAACGCTGGTCTCAGTCGCTCCGGCGAGCGTGAACCAGACGCCTCTTGACAACTTCAGTCAAACGGGGGGGGGGGGGCCTTTTTCCTCCCAGCCAAGGCTATACCTGCCAGAATCGCCCTCGAGTGCCACGTAACTCATTGGCAGGACCGTAAAAAAGAAACAAAACCCATGTTGGGTGTGAAGCACAGAGAGTCTGAGATTCGCTGCTGATGCCGGTCGTGCTCCGTTTGGCTGCTGCGGTCTAATTAGAGGGCTCAGACTCCACATATCTTCAAACCTCCTGGTTAACGAGCAAAAATTGTCATTATCTCTCATGTCAGCGTCATGGCCAGTCCCAATGCGCGCACGCACGCACGCGCTTGTTTGGTGGTGGCGCGAACGAAAAAGAAATCCGGTGGGTTTTTTTTTTGCTTGTCGAAGGAGGAAGCGCACACAGGGCCGGCGCCTAATCCGTTTCCTCCCGGGAGGAAGGAGGGAGGCAAGAGTTTGCCAGCAGCTTATTTTCACCCCAGTACAATTCCACTCCGGACGATGCTGCTGCTTCCCAGTGGTTTGGCGATGAAGGGGTGGGGGGGGGGGGGCGAGGAGGAGCGAAGGGGGGCCATGAATTATTTTGGCAAACGC
>JASSRZ010000046.1:0-19980 GCA_032164315.1 Malacoctenus gilli
CTCTCTCTCTCTCTCTCTCTCTCTCTCTCTCTCTCTCTCTCTCTCTCTCTCTCTCTCTCTCTCTCTCTCTCCCCTCATTTCTCTGCTTCGAAAGAACGATGAGGCCTAAAGTCCATCAAGCTCACACTTTGTCAAATTTTTTCATCGTCCTCATGCGTCAACTGACACTCCGACCTCGCTCCGCTTCCCTTTGGTAAGAGTTTTTGAGCCAAGAAGAAGAAATCTGAATGGCTTTGAGTCGCCGTGCAAGCAGATCAACGTGAAAATCGTTGCTTTCTTCGCCTAATGTTGTAAAGCGAGGACGAACGCGGTTGTGCAGATCGGATGGTTGGATGGCCCGAAACCTGGTCCCTTTCCTCCTTGTTGCTGGCTGGAACCTGTTGGGCGAACGCGATCAAAATGAAGGCTAATACTCGTGGTTCAGCTTGGGCACGAAAACATGCAAATCAGGTACCCGGTGGGCTGTTTTTCTTTTTTCTTCCCCTTCCGCTTCTTTCCTTTTTAAACCCAACAGAGCCGAGCTAAATATTGATTTTCTCATCTCACCCTTTGCCAGCAAGCAAATCAGCATATTTCCCAAACTGCCAAATGTATTTCTTTCAGAGCGTTCTGAAGAATGTGATAAACATGTCCGAGGGGTGTTTCTGCTGATGTGGAGGTCATGGGAGAGGAGCGCGATGATGTGTGTGGGTGAGCGGCTCCGACGTGGGATGAGAATTCCACGATCCGACTTTTCTCAGCGCCTGCTGCTGGCTCCGGCTTCCCCACGCACGCACGCACACACACACACGCACGCACACACACACACACACGCATTAGCGAACAGACAGCTCCTTTCTCTGCGTTATCTCTCACCGGCTGCTTTATTACAAGGAGCAGGAGGGTTTTTTTTCCCCCTCTCTCCTCTTTTCCTGATTTTATTTTTAAAAGAAACCCATCGCAACAAACGACTCCGCTTCTACGGTTCCGCCGGGCTGGAACTGAACGCACTGGTATTCGTCGGTGACTCATAGCACCCCCTCCACCTGTTGGCGTCTCCGAGGAGCGTGCAGCTGGCCCCCGTCCGTCAGCCCGCGCGCGCAATTCACAAAACGCAAATGTGGAATCCGCGCCGGGCAAATCAGTCCGCTGTAACATCTGCCCGGTGGGACGCTGGCGAGGCTAACGTGGCTTTCAGCAGAAAAGCCTCGCCCCTTCGCAGTTCTTCCCGCCAGCGTTCGGGAAAAACGCTCCAGGAAGCGCTGGGGGAGCCGAGACGGAGAGGGAGGAAGCGTTCCGTGCATCCTCAAAGTCCGTCCTGGGGTCACACAAAGCCGCGGCGCTGGTAATTAGCGCCCGCCGCGAACGTGGTTGCTCGTTCGCTCGGCAGTCTGAAGGCCGCTTGCCTCTCCAGAGTGATATTTATCCGCGGGACAACATTCATGGGCTCATTGTGAGCCCCCGGTGTCCGTGTCTTACCTGAGTGCCTTACCTAACGCTGGGAACACAGGCCTGCCATTCAGCTCCCACAAAGAGGCTGATGCTCATACGCTCGCCTCTGGCCTTTGATGCTAATTGGGTTTTTTCTCATCCTGTTGTGAACAACAGCGTTCAGGATGTTGTTAACACGCCCCCCCCCCCAACCCCTTATTCCAGGCTGTAATGATGAAGAGCCTGGAAATGCAGGACGCCACGACACTTATCGGATTCTAGAGTAACATATCCAGAAGGTTAAGGCTCCACGTGAGCGGTCCGCATCGATGGGGGTGGGGGGTTGCGGGGGTGATCGGTGACGTCCTTATTTCGCTGTGCGCGACTGTAACCGGTGTGCTGCGTCTGTCTTGTGCGCTTGCAGTGAAGGAGGACTGCGCGTCCGACGGCGAAGATGACGTGAGCACGGACGCCCTGATGGAGGAGATGCTCCAGCAGGGGGACACGGCCGTCATCTACCCGGAGGCCCCCGACGACGAGCCCCAGCGCCAGGGCACCCCGGACACCGGCGTGCACGACGAGAACGGTACGGGAGCGCAGCGAGAAGGCGGGAGGGGAGGGGAGATTGAAATCATCTGCAGATGATTGCGCGTCGTCCGTGTTTGGCACGGCGACCCGACGTCGTCGAGGATCACGCCTGTAATCGGGCACGCAGGCCACTAAAACACACGCGGCTATCTCCACAGTTCGCCCAGCTCGCACATCATTACCGCACCTACCCTGTAATTACCCGCCTCCAGGGGAGAGGGAGGGAGGAAGGGGGAGGGGGACGCTACCTGTGCTCCGGCTCACCCCCCCAGGTGTCAACTCCACCCCATTAGCGCGCACTCTCTGACATCATTACACATGCTGTTATTTGTTAAGTGCAATACACCAGGGGCCCCTTTATGGCTCCTGGGCTTCACGAGCTCTACTTGCTCCCTGTGAAAAGCGAGGGGAGGGGGGGGGGGTGAGAAACAGCAACACCTGAGTAAATTTGTCACGTCCGTGCGAGGCTCTGACTCACGGGTACCTGGGCGATAATACGCGTTCCCAACCTCGAGGACTCTCACCTGTCCACCCCCGGGGAGGGTGACTTAATACATCACCCGTTAACGGAGTAATGCTTCACCTGTGTGGGAGCAGGGACAACCGAGACCCTCTGCTGCGAGGCGGCCCCGCCGCTGTTTACCCCGCGCCCCCCCCCCCCCCCACACACACACACAACTGGCATGCGTGGGTGTCTGTGAAACGCCTCGAGCGGACAATAGGCAATCAGAGGATGGGACTGGAAGCCGTAATCTTCGCGGCTCGTTTTTGTGCCTGGGAGAAGAAGGACGGATGTGCAGAGAAAGAGGAGCGCCGTGCTCCGCTCCGCTGCCCTGTGTGTGTTTTTTTTCTTGGAACCGGCCGATGAGTAATCAACCTTTTGTCCAGTTTGGTTACCTGGGTGCTGTTTACCTGAGGGGGAGGGACCTCTCACTGATTGGTGAAATAGCAGAGGAGTGTTAGGGCGGCAGGCCATGCGGGACATCAAAGAGTCCACCCTTTTGGTGCTTGCAACCCCGTCGTCCCCCGTCCTCCTCTTCCTCCCTTTCTCCTTTTCCTCCTCTCTCAACTCCGCACTTCCTCCTCCCACCAGGGACCCCCGACTCCTTCTCCCAGCTGCTCACCTGTCCGTACTGCGCCAGGGGCTACAAGCGCTACAGCTCCCTGAAGGAGCACATCAAGTATCGGCACGAGAAGACCGAGGAGAGCTTCAGCTGCCCCGAGTGCAGCTACAGCTTCGCCTACCGCACCCAGCTGGAGCGGCACATGACGGTCCACAAGAGCGGACGAGACCAGGTAAAAAAGACAAATAAGCAACCCTAACGGGCCCGCGAGGAGGTCACAGCTGCTCTCTTGCGAGACCCAAAGAGTTGCTTTTGTTGCATACATTTATCAGATTTGACCATTTTTGTCTGTAAATTGTGAGCTGTCATCATCTAGTGTTTGGAGTGTACCAGGCTGCGGCCAGTGATCGAAGCCCTAAACCAAAGAAGGGGGACACGCGAAGCTCCGCCCACCTGCAGTGTATAATTTTATGTCTTGAAAAGTATTTAAAAGCTGACAGAATTGGTGTAATCCTGGGTCCTTTCACAGAAGTAACAAGTAGAGTGAATTCAGAGACAACACTGCAAAGTGTCTCACCGCAGTCTCTTTTCCACGTGTCACAGACGTAGCCGTAAACTGTGACCCGAGGCAAAACGATGCGTTCCACGAAGCAGTTCACAGTTCACTTCCTCATGGCGGCTTTGAAAAATAACGACCCATCAATGTGGCAAAATTGATTCCGTCCCCATCCTGTCAAAGCACACCAACATGTTCTCTTGTTCCGCCCCCATTTTCCGTCCACTGGCATTCAGTTTTACGAATGACCTAGTGAAAAAGCCAATGCCCCGGGGGGGGTCCACGGGGAACCCCTCTGGATTGTGTCGGGCACAGCGATTGGTTTGCAACCCCCCCCCCCCCAGCCCCTCACCTCAGTCTGGCTCCATTCGCAGCCCGCCAAACACGATAAATAAACATGAACTCTTGCCCCCGATTGATTACCGACACTGTGACATGGATCAGTGGCAGTTCAAAGGTTGTGTTGTCATTGTGCGCCTCCCTCGTTCCCCCTGCAGAGACACATCACGCAGTCGGGGGGCAATCGGAAATTCAAGTGCACTGAATGTGGCAAAGCATTTAAATACAAGCACCATCTGAAGGAGCACCTACGCATCCACAGCGGTGAGTGGACCAACCCCGTAACCATGGCAGCGCGCGGCCCAGCCGTTGGCCGCAGATGTTTCCGTCTCCTCGGACCCCGGTATTGATGTTTTATGTATGTTTGAGCCGATTCCCTGCATCCAGATATGCTCGGTCGTGTGTCAGTCCATGGCGTGCGCCTCCTTAATGTGCCATAATTGTGTTTCTTTTGGCATTATGGGACAGCAATTAGAGGAGGGCATTTCCCAATGGTGCCATTACATCAGCGTTTGAGCATCATTGAAAAGCATTAGGAGCTTTTTGCTGTCGAGCCGCTCGTAGCCTACCTTGCTCATTTGGCTTCATTTGCTAATGGAAATGTGTTGGTCTCCCCCGCCCCGCCCCGCCCCGCCCCCCCCCGCTCCCCTTCTCCCGTCGATCCTTCCCCGACGTCCACGCTGTGGTCCGTGTGCAGGAGAGAAACCGTACGAGTGCTCCAACTGCAAGAAGCGCTTCTCCCACTCAGGCTCCTACAGCTCCCACATCAGCAGCAAGAAGTGCATCGGCGTCATCTCGGTCAACGGGAGGCCACGCTTGGGGAGCGCCAAAGCTCAGGCCCAGGGTCCGCCGGCGCCGGCGCTGCAGACGCCGCCCTCGGTCCTGCGCAGCCAGATCAGGGAGAAGCTGGAGCACAGCAAGCCGCTGCAGGAGCAGCTGCCCATCAACCAGATCAAGGCCGAGCCCGTGGACTACGAGTACAAGCCGACGGTGAACGGCGGGGTTTACAACGGGGGCGCGGCGGCCCCCTTGCAGGGCACGGTGCAGGCGGTGGTCCTGCCCACCGTGGGGCTGGTGTCGCCGATCAGCATCAACCTGGCCGACTTGCAGAACGCGCTCAAGGTGGCGGTGGACGGCAACGTCATCCGGCAGGTGCTGGAGAACAACGCCAAGGGGCAGGTGAACTCGGGGTTGACCACTGGAACGCTCCACACGCCACCGCTGCCGCCGCCGCTGCAGCAGCAGCTGATCTCCGCCATCAGCCTGCCCATCGTGGGCCAGGACGGCAACGCCAAGATCATCATAAACTATAGCCTGGACCCCAGCCAAGGCCAGCTCACGGCCCACAACCTGAAGAAAGAGCCCGGCTCCACGTCGCCCTCTCAGACCACTGCTGATACTTTCAAGTCCCTGCACCCAGAGGACCTGACGTTCCGGGGCGCCCGGCTCGACGCGGCCAACGACAAAGAGGAAAAGACCACTAAGACCTGTCTCCTGTGTGAAAACTGCCCCGGCGGGCTGGAGACCCTCCACGCCCTCACGCACTGCAAGAAGGACGCTCTCAGGCTGAACGGGGCGGGCCTGGACAAGTCGGAGTCGGCCGTGGCGGCCCTGCTGTCGGAGGCGGGGCTGTGCAGCCAGCCCAAGAACCTCCTGTCCCTGCTCAAGGCCTACTTCGCCCTCAACGCGGAGCCCAGCAAGGACGAGCTGGCCAAGATCTCCGAGTCCGTCAACCTGCCGGCTCACGTGGTCAAGAAGTGGTTCGACAAAATGCAAGAGGGCCAGATATCCCTGGGGGCCCCGACACCTCCCTCGGAGGAAGAGGACAGCGTGGTGTCTCCGGTCCCGGGGAGGGACGTCGCCACTGTCAACCCCTCGCTGACCCAGGACAGCCCCACAGAAGCCACCCCAGCGGAGGTCAACGGCGCCCACAGCTTGCCGGCTCCGCCCTCGCCACTCAACCTGACGGCCGGCGGCCCCGCGGCGGCGGGGGCCGACGCCCCCCAGAGCACCGAGGGACCCCTCGACTTGTCGCTGCCAAAGCCGGCCAGGAAGGGGGCGGAGCGGGCGGCGCCCAAAGCCCGCCGCTACCTGGCCCCGCCCTCCGGCCGCACCAACGAAGAAGAACCCTTGAACCTAACTTGCACAAAGAAAGAGGCCTCGCCACTCTCAGCCATGGGCAGCAGCCCCGCCGCACTGTACGCCAGCCAGCCAAGTGCCAAACCCCTCGACATCGTGACCACGATGCAATGCCTGAGGGCGCTCGCCACCAACAACAAACAGACTATCCTGATCCCACAGCTGGCTTACACCTACACCACTACAGCGAGCAGCCCCGCGGGCACGCAGACGCAGGAAACCATCCACCTCAATGGAATCAAGGTGAGCCAAGCATGCGTTAGTTCTCCGTCAGTGCTCCGTTCGTTCCCCTCCACCTTCAGTCCGTGGCTTTAGAGAGCCGGACGGTGTAGATCAGGGTGGTGGCGACTCCGCGAGGCGCCGCGGTGCTTTTCCACGTCTCACAGAGGACGGAGCCGCAGATCATAAAATAACAGAGCCAAAGGACATTAACCAGCCCTGTTTTCGTTCCGTTCGAGCTTCCCCTGGATTACCTCACCACGTCGGCGCGATCGGGTTCCTCCTTTACAAAATGCATGAGGCCGATCCCCAACCTTTGGGGAATCAATTGATCCTTCGGATCAACTTGCCCTGACATCACTGCAGCGTCCCACCGCCGGACAGGACTGTTGCGCCGCGGCCATCATACAAAATGTATGAGTCGGGTCGCCCTCCTCTATTAATCCAGAGATCAAGGTGTAAGGACTTGATGAGCAAAAATGGGATTTGTTTCCAGCACCAGATCTGGATTCCCAAAGTATTTCTTCATCACATTCTCTCTGCAATCTTTGGCGACGGTTGTGGCCTTTCATTGTCCTCGGCCTCGTCAGGCTCCTCCGTGATGCAGACTGGTCGTATTGAAGAGCGGCCGCAGCAAACAGGTCGCAACGTAAGCCGCGTGAAAAGATTTCAATGCACTTAATCCTCGCGGGTAGATTGGAATGGTGTTCGCTTTTCATCTTCTCTCTCTCTGTCGCGCCCCCCCCCCCACCCCCCCAGTGATCAGTCAGCCCAGATAACGGTCCAAATCATTACTTCTTATTGTTCCGAACCACTAAAACATGATAGATCGTCTGAAGCCATCCAATGTCCAATCAATAAGTCATATATAGAAATGTCAAAATCCAGCTCTTTGTAAAAATGATAGCCCTTAATAGTTCTTCATCGCACGGACACCTAATGGGCCCGTAATGATGGATGTAGATCGGTGGGTGCGTGAGTGATCTTCCTCAGGCCTGTCACCCCCGAGGACGCCGGGCTGCACTTTACCGCGCTGCGCCTATCGATCCGCTGGAATCTGTTTAAACGCCGCACCTCTGCCGGCCGCATTGATTTATCACTCTTGTATTATACTTTTGTGTTAAGTGGATTGGCATGGAACGGCAGGTGTGTGTGTGTGTGTGTGTGTGTGTGTGTGTGCGCGCGCGCATCTCCTCCTGTAATCAGGCCAAACAGCTCCTCAAACACTCGGAGATCAGGATGCGTTCGAGAGGAGAAGCCCGTTCGAGTTTAACCACGAGTTGGGGGGGGGGGGACGATTCAGTCTCATTTCCTGCAAAACGCTGTTTGCTTGTGTTCTGAGTCATTCATTGTCTTTGGGCTGTAAGACGAGCAAAACGCTAGAAATGCATTCCAGTTGTCTCAGCGCTGAGATTTCCTATGGAATGATGTCATTTTCTTGGAAGGGAGCAAGCGGTTCTGGTCGGTCTCAAACGTGAGATGTCAGAACGCTCGCAGCGACTGGGAAAACGTTCCATCCGCAGCACCGCAAACACAACACGGTACCCTGCCAGAGGATGTTGTCAGCTTCAAATGATATCTCTATGCTTCCCAGTGACGACGCAAAGCCGGGTTTCAAATTGAATTTAGGCAACGACTTGAGACTCTGACCTTGGAATCCTGAGCTCCAGGCCAAGTTTATTGACTGCGATGTGCCCCCCCCCCCCCCCCCCACCAGGAGGAGAGGCTGGACACGGGCTCGGAGGGCGTCTCCACCCTGGAGGAGCAGAACGACTCGGACTCGGGCCCCGCCAGGAAGAAGATGAAGAAGACGGACAGCGGCATGTACGCCTGCGACCTGTGCGACAAGATCTTCCAGAAGAGCAGCTCGCTGCTGAGACACAAATACGAACACACAGGTGAGACGCGCAGCGGCATGTGTTCCCCAGGCCTGCACGCGAACACGGCCGATGGGAAAAATCAAAGAAAGCAGGGCAGAAAGACAAAAGTCAGAGCCGGAACTCGCCTCAGCATCACTCACTGTTGGGTCCTGGGAAAAGATGAGTCAGTGTGCGAGCGAAAGGGGGGATTTACGAAGGGTGGACGCTTCCATTCCAGCAGGTATTACTCAACGGCGCGCACAAGAGGTCTGAGAAGTTCTTTCCGCCAACTCCCCGCCTCAGCGCTGCCAGCTTCTCATGTGAAGCTGCGAATGTTGCAAGAGGCGAGCTCTGGTAGTGATTTGGAGCGCTTGCTCTCCCTCTGACACGACGGTTCCACGGCCAAGGTGGGGTCGGCGCTCTCGCGGGTGCTCTCGCGGGTGCTCTGGCTCTCTCTCCCCCTCGTTGGCTTTATTACTCCGATACCTGGCTTGGGATGACTGCGTTCGGCTCCAAATGACCTCACGCTAGGTGAAACTCGCCGCTCCCTGGATGGAGTTTCGAAGCACAACTGCTGTGATTTTGTGTTGCGTTGTTTTGACATGTTCTCCTTGGATACGCCGCTGATAGATGCTGTTTTTCGGTGCTCTGGCTTTGGCACCTCTCACACAACAATGTAGGGGGATTTGCTGCAACGCGTGTTTGTTGTTTTCCACTCGCGTCTTTGCTCCTTCACTCAACACGAGTTGCGTTCCGGAGCCAGACGCATAAACACGCGGGCGAGCAATCGAGCCAGTGACCAGTCGCAAGGACTGATGGGCTGAGTACCTACGGAATGACTAATGAAGTCACTGTTGGTCAGCACACTTTTACGACTTGTTCCATTTCGACTGGATCGCCTGCAGACCACAAGCTGCGGCGCGTGAAGGGTTTTACGACACGTCTCCGCGAACTCCCACCGTAAAAAAGTGAAGCCAAAACCTTCATCAGACACACGTGCTGCTCTAACGGTGGCGTCATTGGAAACCACAATCACCTACACCTGTTCATTGGTTTATTCCTCCTGTTTGAAACAACAAATTCTAGAGAAAGCGAAAACTATAAATGCAGCATTACCTTTGTCCTTTCTTCTGCACTTATCTATATTAAGTGTTTAAAGTTATTTCTCGGGGCAGCAGAAGGATTCAATACAGTATATCCATCATTATGTTAATGAGCTAAAGCCTTGCTCAACATTTGCCCAAATCAATGCAGCTAATAGCTGCTAATAATCGCTAAGAGTTGTCAGTACGCGCTTGTAAAGCAAACTACTACAAACTACTCCACAAGTGAAGAGTAGCCACCAGATAAGAGCTCTTCTCGTAGTTCACACTTCTGTGGTCTTTCTGAGTGTGACACAGCGTTTGCTCAGCTAAACATGGAATTTTTAGCACAACAAGCTGATGTTGCTAACAAAAAAAGCTATTCTTTTGCAAGGTGTTTGGGTGCTTTGTCATTGTCGCTACTTTGCCTTCGATAGTGGCGACGCCCCGTCAAACCAATGTGAAGAGAGCGTTCCCTTGCGTCGGAAGCCGCATGAGCTAATGTAGCTAACAGCAGGAAAGCTAACCCGCCCGAAGGGAAGGTGGCGACACGAAGACGAGTGACGCCGCGAGTCAGTTTGGCCAGAAGCGCGTTCGTTGGCCGATATTTTTGTCTATTTGCTCCATCTGACAATTAGCCTGGTCGTGGGTTGCCAGAGGGTTTTGTTTTCCAGTCAGTCCATAACAGTTGAATTCACGTGGCCAACTTGTGAAATTATGACCATTAGACCGTCATTTCAAGCTATTTAGTAAACGCTTGCGGAAACTGGATCACTTAATCACGCGCATGAGGTGAATTTCGGTTTCAAACATGTGACCGTTCTCTCAAGTTTGCCAATGAGAGCAAGTGATGTGGCCTGGAATGCAGTCCAGCCTGAGGCATGCTCGTTGTTTCCACGACGCTAAAACACGCCGTCGTCTTTCTTTGTGTGTCCCGTCCGGCAGGGAAGAGACCTCACGAGTGCGGCATCTGCAGCAAGGCCTTCAAACACAAGCACCACCTGATCGAGCACATGCGACTCCACTCGGGCGAGAAGCCGTACCAGTGCGACAAGTGTGGCAAGCGCTTCTCCCACTCGGGCTCCTACTCCCAGCACATGAACCACCGCTACTCCTACTGCAAGAAGGAGGCGCCGAACCAGGCCGGGGGGCGGGAGAGCCCCGAGGAGGACGGCGAGCCCCCCATGGGCGAGATGGAGGCCCTGAGACGGGCGCAGCTGCAGCTCCTGGTCCCGTCGCAGCTGGACGAGGACGAGCGGGGGAGCAGCACCAGGGAGGACGAGGAGAGCGAGGAGGAGGAGGAGGAGGAGGAGGGAGGCGCGGTGGACATGGATGATATTCAAGTGGTGCAGATAGGGGAGGAGGAGGAAGAAGAGGAGGAGGAGGAGGAGGAAGAGCAGGGAGAGAGGGAGGAGGTAGAGAGAGTGTTGGTGGAAGAGGGAGCAGAGGAGGAGAAAACGGGGATAGAGGAGGGCGAGCGTGATGACACGACACAGGAGGAGGTGCCGGAGAGCGTTGCCAAGAACGAGGAGGCGCAGGGGGATGAAGTGATGGATACAGAGGGAGGTGCGGGAGGCGGGCAGGAGAGCGCCGGCGAGGACAGGAAGGAGACGCCGCAGGAGGAGGGAGACGCAGACTAAACAGGAGGAGGCGAACTCCTCCGTGGGACACAATCAGACTCCTCCTCCCGAAGCGCGCGCCTGGAGGACGAAAGGCGGGAGGCCACGCCCGCTCCCTCTGACGGCTCCTTCCAAGTTCACTACTGTGTAGAAATCCAGGTGTGCCTGAAAAAAAAAAAAGAAATACTAGTGAGTCCTCCACAGGGGGGCGCCCTCCTCCCTGCCGGAGAGATCCGTTTGTAAAGAAGAAGAAGAAAAAGCTGAAGAAGAAGAAGAAGAAGAGGAATTTTAACAAAGGAAAGGACATGCATTATACAGACTGTGGAAGCTGGGCCGACACGTTTTAGATAATGTTTTATTACTAAAACACCTTGGGTCATTTCTTTTTATCAGTGTTACTAATTTTATCACTCATATTTTAACCTTTAAAAGCTGTACAGTTGGGAGATATTTCTATATCTTTTTATTGCCAATGAACAAACAAACAAACAAAAAAAAAGTCAGTATTTTGTTAAGTTGGAAGGAAAATGAGAAGAAGAAAAAAAAAAAAGATCCTGTGCACTACAAGTGGCTTGGTTTACCTTTTGGATCGAGCTAAATTGCGTTGTCTACCCTTCAGTATTACTGCGCTCGACGTTCCCACGGCACCACCGCCGCTCGCACGCATCAGCGTCCCAACTCTTTTTCCCCCCGTCGATTCGATGGCGAGCCTTAAGAAGAAAGAAGAGCGGAGAGCGAACAGGTTTTTTCTTTTTGAAATGTTCAGATAGTTTTGTTGTTGTTTTTCGTGCTTCTATTTTCTTTCGTTTTTGCTTCTCTCTGTTTTTTTGTTGTTTTTTTACAGATCAGTGTTATTGAAGTACCACCCTGTGTCCAGGCTACATCAGTGGAAACATTCAGTCGCTTTTGAATCTTTTGCATTTTAGGCTTAAACGTTGAGAAAGTCAAACAACCGCGTGGGGGAAAGGATCAAGAAAAAACAGGAACTTTTCTTGACTTTTTGTTGTTTTTTTCCATCATATCTTGCTTCTCTTGTTTATATGTTGACCCCAAGTTAAATGTGTTGATTTTTACTTGATTCTCAATATTTTGAAGAAACACAATTCAGGTTGTCTGGAATTCTTTGTTTGAAATTGTAACTTTATTCTACAAATGCTGCATTTATTTCAGAAATTTGGCGTTGTTTTCATTTTTTTATTTGCCATTTTTTTAAATATTTTAATATTTGCTCCAGTTTTGTTACAAAACTTTTTTTCCAAATTATTTGATTTCATTTCAGCGATTTCAAATTCCTATTAGACTTTTCAAATTCTGTCTTTTTTAAAAACTTTATTCTGGACATTTAAAATTCCTTTTGGATATTTTTTGTAGAATCTAAAATTTCGTTCATGACCTTTGACTTCATTCTGGGTATCCGGCCTGAACTCTAGCTTTTTCAGCTTCATTCTTTCTATCCATACCTACGACTTCCGGCTTGATTCGTGCCGTCTTCCCTCCTTACTTTAACACTTCCTTGATATTTTGACCTTATTTCTCAATCTTGAGACATTAACTTCAAATTTTCATCATTGTTGGTGACATTTGGACAATTCTCATCATTCCAAAACCAATTCAAGTGCATCTTTTAGAGAGAGTCGATTTATTGAAATTTCAGCTTTACTCCTAAAATGCAAAACATGAAATTTGTCCCCATGTAGCCTGAGTACAGTTGTTTAAATGGGAATCATTTGACACCTTGTAGACTTTGTTTACCGTTTTGGTGAGATTCGCGATGGGCGGAGCAGCGAGCCCGACTGTGTCCGCTCATCGAACAACCGGTGACGTCTGTTACGGAAAGACAGAAACGAGCGAGCGCCTCTCCCTCGTTTCTGTTATTTACGCGAAGTTAAGCCAGGTGGCTGCTGTAACTGAGTTTCAATTTGGAGGGGGGGCTTTATACAAGGGGGATGTGAGTGAACGTGCAAAGAGACTCGTCTGCAAAGCCAGGATTTCCGACGGACTGCTAGCATGACTTGAAAGTGGAACAAAAAAGGGGGGGGGGGGGCGGCCGCGGAGCGAACGCCGCTTTCTCACGACACGATAACTGCGTTTTCTGTGAAAGTGCTTATGACAAAAAAAAACAATCACGTGGAAGGAAAAAAACCCCCTATGTATTAAACTGCATGCAGACGCAAAGCGCCCCCTGGTGTGTGAAGAGGCTATCGCTGTTCTGACCAAGCAGGAAGTAGAAAAACTGGCCGACCCCTCCCTCCCTCCCTCCCTCCCTCCCTCGCTCGCTGCCACACCCCACCCCAACAAAGAGCCTTATGCAAATCAAAAAAAAAAAAGAAAATGATTAAAAAAAATGAAATAAACAATCAACCCCAACAAGAGAAGCATGCATATCAGAAGTGCCATTGAGTGTTGCTATTGAACCCTAGCAGCTAGGATCAGGTCTCACCAGGTCCCAGAACGACCGACCGACCGACCGACCGACCGACCAACCAACCGGAACACTGTTGACTCAGTCGGGCGGGCTCAGCCTCACGCGCGCGTCACACACTTCTTTCTTTTTCTTTCTATTTTTGTTTTTTTATCCAGAGAACAGCTGCTTCCATCCCGAGTGGCTGAAACAAACAAAGAAATACACATTGCAAATGCCCCCCCCTGCCCCCCCACACACACCTCCTTCCCGCACACGACGAATTCCGAGTGCGTCCTGCCTTTTTTCAGAGCTTCTTCCAGGTGCACTTGTTCAACTCGGACGCTGCGGCGTCTCTTCAGGTAACTGAAACAGGCAGACACGAATCCCAGGAGTTTATTCAACCATGTTGTTTTGTTTTCTTTTACCCGTCAGTATTATTTTCTTTCCTCTGTCTCTTGTTGTTGTTTTACGTCCTTGTTTCGATGCGTGCGTGAGTGCACTGTATGTTTTCAGCAATGGCAGTATTAGCCCCCCCCCCCCCAATGAGATGGGTGTGTCTGTTTAGTCATAGAGAACTTTTATATTTATGTGTCTTATTTTTTTATATTTCTTTATGGTTATTTATTACACTATGTAGTGTACAATACTGTAGTTTGTATTTGTATTAATACGATAATATATTTTAGTACGGACAAAAAATGGACAAAAAAAACCCGAACATGAATCAAAGGCAGACGACGACGACACGCCTGGAAGAGTGCGACTCCGGCCTACTGAAGTATGTTGTTGTTTATTTGTTTTGTTTTTTTCTGAACAAGCGGCGTTTTTGTCTCTGGGAAGCGAAGAAGAAAGCGGCGCCCCCCGCAAAGCCTGCAAAATTGGAACCTGTGACCTCTCTGCATCCATTCTCATGTTAGTTTAGTTTTTTCTCCCCCCCCCCCCCTCTCTCTAATATGAAGCTACTGAACTTTTTCGAAAAAAAACTAATTGTATGTCTAATAGCATGAGTGTGTGCTGTTGTATTGAAGGATGATCCTTAACCACGCAAATTGTCCTCCTTTCTCTCTCTCTCTTTATTTTTGCCAAGCCAAAATAATATTGACGTTTGTTCCTTTATGTTTTTATTTGTGCCAATTTGTTTTCTTTTTGTACGTCAGCGTCACGGCCACGCCCACTTTTATATTCCCCTCCCCCTTTTAACACCCTCATCTTTTTTTTTATAGTGATTGGTTTTTTTTCTTCCTCCTTTTTTTGGTTTATTTTTTTATGACTCCCCATCTCACAATAAAAATACATCAATTACACGTCGGCTCACCTCTGTTTCATTTTGTCGTTTCGCGATTCCACCTCGTCCGTGAAGACGTTGATTATGAAAATGGGCCGTGAGCTCAAAAATCAAAGGGAGACACCGTCAAAAAAGTAACACGTCATGGTATATATTGAGTGTTGCCCGTGGAACTCGTGAGTTCTATGGAAGGACATATTTTTCACGCCTTAAAGCCGAAAAACTGATGCTAGCTAAACAGGAAGTGACCTTTTTTGAGCAGGACGGCCACAATCAATGTGGTGGGCTCAATCTACAGGCTTTCATCACTCCAATAGCAGGCTGTCATCACTGTGGGACAGTTTCCTAACCCCTTTTTGCCTCTGCCACATGTTTTTTTTAACGACCACTAGGGGGTCGCTTTTTTCCAATCGCATGTGAGCGGAACTCCACCGCTCTGCCGTGCACAAGGAAACAGGTGACAACCTGCAGCTTGACGCCCTTAACTCTGAACGCCCTAAACAACATGTCTTGCTCAGCGGCACTAACAGCAGGTTTTATTTAGTTGCTGCAAGCTGCGTTGGGAAGGAACTTCCATTGAAGACTACAAAAAGGTTTACAGTCACTTCAGTGATGGTGCCCCTCTCAGTCCGGTCCGTCTGGGAGCAGCCGGGCCCAAGGTCAAGCCTATTGATCGCGATTAGGTTACGAGGAGGGTCTACGCCCCACCCCCCCCCCACCCCCACCCCCTCCACTGGCATGAATTAGTAATGGAATGGACTCGGAAAATCCATAGTCAGTGGAGGAGCTGAAAATGATACAATTGAACATATACGGTGAACATATTTGATGGTTCTCACCCACACGCCTTCCCAGAAGCGCGTCCCGTGTCCAGGAAGAGAGACACACGGCCGTGCCACCGGCAGCCATCTGAGCTTTAGAAAAAGAAATTGTCCGTCAGAGGTTTCGTTCTGCCATCATGTTAAATGGCTCCCTGGGGACATTTAGTGAGGAAGGGGGGGGGGCAGGTGGGGGTGGAATAATGCTTTATAGGGCAGCTCGCGCCGTAACATTACGATGTCAAACCGTCCAACAGCATCTTGTAATTGTATCTATTATAAATGTCTTTAACGGCGGTCACAGCGGTGCCGACGGCGCGGCTCTCTGCGCCCACAAAGGTCAGGGAGCGTGTCGCCGGTGGCGGCGCGCTCAGGATGCACGCTCCCCCGCCCCCCCCCACACACACACACCTTTTTCCTTTTCTTTTTTTTTTTTTTTTTTTTTTTACAGGCTTTCAGGCCGATCCAGGACTTAAAGCCAAGATATTGCCATGTGTTCTGCTGGGCTCAGCATTTCAAAGGAAAATTGAAAAGCTATAACTGCTAAGAGGATATGGAGTGCTCTTGCCAATAATGGTGCAAAAGCCTGATGAAGTATCATGGCTGCCGGGACTCTGACACCTAGCCAAACCCAGGGGGCTGCAGCTCCCCGGGGAAATTTAGAGAAAAGCCGGGAGGAGCGGGAGGAGGAGGAGGAGGAGGAGGAGGAGCAGCAGCAGTGGCGGGAGGAGGAAAGAAAAACTGGTGCGCAGGAAATGGCAGTCACTTAAATATCATGTTCATTTACTCAGCCGCTAAATAGCAGAACATATACAGACACACAGTTTGTGTGTGTGTGTGTGTGTGTGTGTGGGTGGGTGGGTGGAGGGGTGCATAAGTGGAAATGGGCAGGTTAATCTGCCACTTCACGTGACAGATTGCCATTTCAGAGCCCCTTTTTCACACGGTGGTCAGCAGGCTCATACATAGCTGGAAATCTATTTATCAACCTCCAGTATTATGGACACACACACGCACACGCACACACACACACACCAATCCAAATGCTCTCATGGTCTTTGTAATCCACCACACTTGTACAACAAAACAAAACACATATCAGGCTTCTTTCCACTCCAGTTAGCGAGTGGTTTGTACTCAGACACCTGTGAGGATTACGTCGAGTAATCTCATGATCCATGAAGGCATCAGTAAAGTGTGGCAAAAAAGAAAAAAGGGTGGGGTGGGGGGGTCAGAACATTGTTCCGTGGCGTTTAACATGATGTGTCATAACAAGATGCGGCAGAACAATATGACTTAACATAATACGGTGCGTCATCATCACATGACGCACCGGCAGGGGACGTGATATAACGTGACCTGACATGACATTATGTAACGCGACATGACGGAACAAGACGTGACCTAACTTGACATGATACGTGGGGGGGGCAGCACGCCGTGGTGTGTCACGTGACGCAACAGAACCAGACATGATTTGAAGCCACTCAGGGGTTGTCATGGCCTCACACGGCGACGCTTGTCGTGACAAATCATTACGTCACTCGACGTTGCGTGACATAATGTAAACATAAAGCAGCTTAACTTAACATGTCATCGTTTGACGTGACCTGAACATCCTGTGGAAGCGACATAATGTTGCATGACGGGATGTGACATGAGACACAATGTATCCTTCTTCTCATGACAGAAAGTGACTTTACATGATTTGACGTCACACGACTTAACAAAACCCTATTTCGCGAGCATTTTACGAGTGACGTGACAAGTTGCATTGACCTGAAGTTGACATGATGAAAGTTACTGTCACATAACGTGACATGACACAGTGCTGGAGTGCGACATGAAATGACTCCACAAGGCCCATTAGCTGACTTTGCGGTGTCGCCTAAGAAAACATGATTGAAAGTAGCATGACATGGATTGGAGTTACAGGACAAAACATGACATGATTTACAGTGACAACAACTAGCTGGTAGCTACAGACAGACACCTTCAGCAGGATCTAACTGTGTTGTTGTCGAGCAAACCAATTCTAACAGACACACAACGCTGAGGAAGTTGGTTTCTACACGTGTAACCAAGCATCCGTTCACATACTTAACACCCAAGTCGGGGTTTGGGGGGAGACGGAGTGAAGCGACAAGCCAACTGCACAAAGACTGGAATCGATCCTTGGCTCTTCTTTGCAGTGAGACAAACAGCGGCCAGCTTGGCCCCACTGCTCCGTGCCACCCTCCAACCGAGCACAACGCCGTAATATCCTCCGTTTGAAGTGGCTGAGGATTTACGCAGGCCCTTAAGTCGCTTAACTTCTCCAACATAGATGTATATCGAAGGGGGGGGGGGGTGAGTGGGACTGTCCATCAGTCGTTTCCTATTGAGTGAACTGAATAATTGATGGGGTCTGAATAAACAGCAGTGAGGCTGCTTGTGTGAGATACATTACACAGTATATGGAGAGTAACGTAAAGAGACGTATGTCCTGTCGAGTACTACAGGAGGAGAGGTCATGATGGACATAAATAATGGAGGACGAAGAGACAAACGAGTGAAAGGATTAATCTGTTTGTTAAAGTGAGAGAAGAAATGAGCAGGTTCTGGTCCTGATGCTGTGTTCAAAGGACAAACATGAGGGTCGGACAGAAGGAGGCGTGCGTGCGTGCGTGCGTGTGTTGCGAGGGGAGGCTTGATAGGATTGTCCTGTATTTAGCCTGCACCT
This sequence comes from Malacoctenus gilli, assembly GCA_032164315.1. NCBI lineage: Eukaryota > Metazoa > Chordata > Actinopteri > Blenniiformes > Labrisomidae > Malacoctenus > Malacoctenus gilli. The sequence continues at coordinate 18,105 of JASSRZ010000046.1, forward strand.
CAAACGTCTCCCCGGAGACCTTCAGCTACATGAAACCAATCGTTAACCACGTGCAGCGCCGCGCGGCGTCCTTGTTTAGAGGCAACTTGTTATCCACCATCCTGGTCACCTTTTAGTTGGGGTTTTTTTCCTTTGTTGTTTTACCAATCAGCTTAATCAGGAGTTTGCACCCCGGCGCCTCCCCGGCGTGCAAGGGCACACACACACACGCGCGCACAAACCTTTTCCCTTCACTTGCCTGGCGGCTGAATCCTATTACAGTGTTCCTGCAAGATAAGCCCGGGTGAAATCTATCTATAAATGAAATTTATGCATCATCGTTTAAGCTTGTAATTGCTCAGAGACTCCATTCATTTTATTAGGCGGCGGATCGTCGCCACACTGCAGAGTGGGAAGTGTGTGTTATTCTGTCCTCCTCTGTGCAGTTTGGCTGGCTTTTAGAATAAAGGACAATGAGTTGAAAGCTCAACATGCAGTCCAATCTCTCACCTTCACTCCCTCTTTCTCTGTGTCAAGCGCGCGCGCACGCACACGCACCCGCACCCACACACACACACACACACACACACACACACACACACACACACACACACACACACACACGCTCTGGCAGTTTGATGCTTTCTTTTCAGGGTGAGGTTCAGGGCTGACTTTCACCACTTCCCCTCCTCGTTACCACATCGGGACTCGAGTTGCGCTACAAAAACACCAGTGCAACCACAATCACCTCTTCTACACACACACATGCAGACACACTTGCCTGCATGCACGTTAGCCAGTGTTTGCAGGTACCGGCCGGCCCTCCCACACTGCTGGGACAACATGGAGCAGCTCTCAGTCATGACTAGAATAACAAGGAGCAGCACAGAATTCAATTAAATGGTCTGCTCTTTGAAAAGCTACCACCCACCCACCTGCCTGCACACACACACACACACACGCATGCATGCACGCACGCACGCACACACAGCTATGTGCTGTAAGTAACACACCTCCACCCAACTACCCACTCTTGTATGCTTTGGTCTTCCCACTCGTGCATGAACACACACAAATATCCATGTCTCCTCTTTCCCCAAGTCTCCTCTGTGTGTGTGTGCGTGCGTGTGTGTGTGTGTGTGTGTGTGTGTGTGTGTGTGTGTGTGTGTGTCTGTAATCCCATTGTGTCCCGTCCTCCTCAGAAGGGTCCAGACCTTCAAGTGTTGTTTCCAAAGCCGCCTCGTGATTGGTTGCCGGAGGTCAGCGGCTAAGCCCATAAAAAAAAGGCGTGACATCTCTTTACACTGCCTTAAATGTTCACCTTTTTGTCCCCACCGGCCGCGACAGCTTCAAGGACTACAGTGGACCCTCACCCTCCCCACCCCGGACCCCTACACAACACACACACGCTTCCACATCTTTGAACCTGAGCTGAATGACAGCAAATTCTCACAGTCTGAAGGAAAAAAAGCACTCATAACACGTCGGGGAGGAAGATGCTCCATCAGGAACATACTGAACACAGAAACAAACCCCAAGTTAAAAACCAACATTTTCACAAAATCTTCACCAACTCATCATCAGTTTTAAAAGTGGTCTCAACACTGCATGACAAACATGTTGCAGGAACCAGGAGGCCGCATTGCTCTGCCCGAGGAATGGGTCGTATCAGTTTAACAAACGAGTGGATTAAAAGCATAGTAAAGATGTGCCTTCTGACAGCATTTTTGCTGCTCCTGCCTGAGACGCGCGCAGAGTAGAGAGTGTGTGTGTGTGTGTGTGTGTGTGTGTGTGTGTGTGTGTCTGTCTGTCTGTCTGTCTGTCTGTCTGTGTGTCTGTCTGTCTGTCTGTCTGTCTGTCTGTCTGTCTGTCTGTCTGTCTGTCTGTCTGTCTGTCT
>JASSRZ010000046.1:23977-40042 GCA_032164315.1 Malacoctenus gilli
AAGAAGAAGAAGAAGAAGAAGAAGAAGAAGAAGAAGAAGAAGAAGAAGAAGAAGAAGAAGAAGAAGAGGAAGAAGAACAAGAAGAAGAAGAAGAAGAAGAAGAAGAGCTGCTGCTGCTGCTGGGGGACTTGCAGCTGAATTTAAACTGAATTGAATTGAAGTTGTGGGAGGCGACACCAAACCTGTTAGCAGCAAGATGCTAAAGTGCGAAGCTAAAGAGGCTTTGAAAATGAAGCTGCGTTTCCCTGTCAGTGGGAGCCAATCCTCCCATGTGAACACGCAAATGGCAGCGAGTATCCAACGGCAGATTAGCACAACTTTTTGGTGAACTTCTCAGCGATGCGGGGCCGTCAGCTCCTGCAGAGGAGGACAGTGTGTGTGTGTGTGTGTGTGTGCGTGCGTGTGCGTGTGTGTGTGTGTGTGTGCGTGCGTGTGTGTGTGTGTGTGTGTGCGTGTGCGTGTGCGCGTGCGTGTGCGGTGGGAGGTTATGAGGCAATGAGAGATGTGGTTCTGGCAGCGCTGGCAAATTTTGCGAAATGTGTCATCTCCATCACAAGTGCTCCGAGCGGAGGCCCGATGAAGGAGTGAGGCGAAGGTGGGAGGCAGGTTGGAGCGCGTCGGGAGGGGCGATGGGGGGAGATGTGTGGGTGCCCTCCTGGCTCGGCTCCATCCCGGCGTCCCTTTACTCATCCGATCTGGGGGCAGCGACGAGAAAAGGAAGAGGGAGCGAGCTCGATGCCGAGACCCCTGGGGAGAGATTAGCGCTGACAGCACAACAAAGAAGAATTATGCCGGGGGGGCCCCTCGGCTCTTCGACAAATTCAAATGTAATGTATGGCTCTGACTGCGCCAGAGGAGGATCAACATAATATATGATCGACCCACTTTGCGGTGCGCTCCGTTGGCAGTGATGTAAAAGCGATTTATGCCCGTAAAAATGTGCAGGCTAATTAAGTAAGACGTTGGCACGGGAGCAAATCCAATGAGCTTATGAGAGCGCTGGCAAAGGGCTGTGCTGTCCCCCCCCCCCCCAGAGGTCTACCTGCGGTGAGCGCGAGGAAAACTTTGGAATCGCCACGGCCGGGACCCCGCCCAATCCAAACGTCAGGCGCCACGTGCGGGGCTGTTGATCCCTTAATTAGATTCTTGTTTGCGATTTGTTTAGGATAGTGGGGGCTGGGGGGGGGGGGGGGCACTGCCCCACCGCCCCACACCCCAGCGGTGTCGGGGGCCCGGGGCCTCTGTAATTACGCGGGGGCCTTTCTGCCAATCAGGCAGCTGTGCCGAGAAAAGGGCTGCGGATGAAATGTCCTAATTACAGCCTCGGCGGAGAGCCGCTCCACCGGGGGAATACATGCGCTGTTAGCTCACGGATTCCAGAGCCAACAGTGTTAATGAGACAGCGAGGAAAAACAGACCCCCTCCCCCCCACCCCACCCACCACCACCACCTCCACCTTCCACATTAATCAGAGCACCTAGTTCTTCCTTTGTCTCACTGTCAGTACTCATCACGGCCAACCGGCACCTTACATCTCCATCCAGGCCGGTGGAGCGCCGCCGCCGCCGCCGCTCGCTGCTAATGCCGATGCCCTTGTTTCCCGACAACAACCTTCGCCGTCTGCTGCATCGTCAATTAAAAAAAAAAAAAGAGAGATTGGGGGCGCTGGGAACATTTTCTGAGAGTGTAATCATCACTTAACGGCCCCAAAAACCCATACACGCCACTAACACATAATCGTGAGGTCTCCAGGGGAGGACGGGTGCAGAGGAGGGGAAGGGGGGGGGGGGGGAAGGGGGCACCCAGCCCCCCCCCCCCCCCCCCCCCCCCCCCCCCCCCCCCCCCCCCCCCCCCCCCCCCGCCAGCCAGCCAGCTCGGCCCATTTGGCTAATGAGCTCCTGGGCAGGCCGTGTCATCGACCTGCAGAGGCTTACAACTGGCCGACGCCTGCGCGCCTCCTCGTGGAGGTCGCGTGCGTGCGTGCCGGATTTCAACCACCAGTTGGCGAACCCAGTTGTGCGCCCCCCCCCCTCGATTGATGCCCCCCCCCCCACGCGCATCTGACGCGGATGGCACCGCTGTCTTTGTTGCTCCCGCTCGCTCCCTCGCCCGCCTTCCGTTAATTTCCCCAGACCCCCATCGCGGCTGCGGCAGGTAGACCTCAGAGAGGTGTAACGCAGGAGGAACCGTCTCCGTTCTCCTCCCGCTCGCTCGCCCCTCCTCCCCCTCCCCCTCCCCCCCTCCTGTCCCGGATGAAGAAATATGACGGAAGGCGGCTGTCACAGTTCCCTCTCAGGTGGAGGGGGGCCGCCTCTGACCATAAAGGTGCGCCTCAGCAACGGCGGCGTCCGTCCGAGGGGGTAAATAAATAGATATTCTGGAGAGGGGCCATTATCTGTCATGGAGCGCTGATACAGACTTGCCTTGTATTTATTGCCTACTTAATGGACTTGATTGTATTACTGAAGGTAAAAGGGGGGCGGGGGGGGGGGGGGAGGGAGACAGACAGACAGAGAGAGAGAGACAGAGAGAGAGAGAGAGACAGAGAGAGAGAGAGAGAGAGGGCGAGAGAAATCCATTGCCTTTCAGCATCCTGCAATTACCTTATGTAAATCCCGGCCTGGAATGTTGATCCACTGCTATTTAAAATGCATTGAATTTCCATGGAAAATGATCCACTCCTGCCGCCCGAAGCTCATTAATAACGGCGTCGGGCCCGCGGCTGACATTTGGAATACTTACACGCTTACTTAGCATTGCCACGCACGGTGGCAGCGGCGGCGTTGCTCGGCGTCGGCCTCGCGCCGCCCAACCTGACAGCGGCATTTGGAGAAAGGATGGCTTTGAATTAACGCGCGGCCGGCGAATGAGTTATTCCCATGACAGGAAGTGGTTCTTCTTCTTTTTCGCTGCGCGAGGAAGCACTCGAGCAAGCACTCTGGTTCCTGCAAAGGGGGGGTGGCGCAGGGGGGGGGGGGTGTTTGAGGAATTGGGCGCGTTAGTTTAAATACCTTCATTCGCATGGATTTTTTTGCTGCTGGAGACGGACGCGGGAGCGGGCTTAAAGGGACAGCGCAACAGAGTCAGTGACGGAAAGATGCGTTTGAATGATTGGGAGCGTTTGAGTACGTTTGAGCTTTACGGGGTGGGGGGGTGGATGGGTGGAGGAGGGGGGGGGATAAAGGTCATTGGTGGTCTTGAGTTTGAGCACAGTCGGGGCCTTTATGCAAAGTTTGAATGATCTGTGCTTCGACAAAATGAGTTTCAGGCATCCAAAATAAAAAGCGTTTGCTCAGCAGTTCTCTGACCCACACCGTCCTCTGTGAAGACGACCCCCCACCCCCACCGACAGCAGAAGGTCAGTGCTATGCTGCACTGCTGCTGCTGCTGCTGCCCCCCCTGTGAGTGGTGGTGGAGCAGAGGGCTCCACGAGATGGATGTGGCCGGTCCGGAGGACCATCAGTCGTCCTGTCTGGACGGTGTGTGTGGGGGGGGGCTCAGTGTGTCAGCTGGAAGATCACACGCACACTCGTACGCAAATGAGCCGTCACAGGCGCACGCAAACATTTGGGAGGGCGTGGAGAGTAAGAAGAGGTCGCCGTTCCCCCGGATAACCCAACGTTGTCTGAAGGCAGGTTTGTACCAATGTGCGATGATGTCTCGTCAAAAGCGTTGGTCTCAAGTGAAAAGCAGCTGCTGCTGTTTCAAGAAGCTCCCGTTTACCGGAGGCAAGGATCCAGATCGTAGAGCGTTTTTCAGTAAATCATTTGGCACAGCTGACGTTTAGCAACATCGCTACAACACCACCAACATGCGATCACGACAGGTCGAACACCTGGGGACCAATGAACTGAACGCAGGTAACAGGTAAGGCCCACATGAACCGCTGTTTCTCTCTGATCTGGGATCTGTGTGGAGACCTCATGACCCAATGGCAGCGCGGCCCATCCAGCCTCGCCTCGCTTCTTTCCCACGAAGAGCGGCGGGTGAAGTGGCAAAACCTCGCCGCCGCTCTGCTGACAGCCAACCTGCAAGTGAAGCATCAACGGGGGGGCGAGGGGGGGGGCACTAAAGCTCCATAAATCTTTCATGCTCCATAATGGCCTGTTCACATTACCTGCCCACACCTCAGCCTCCGCGGCGCAGGCCAGGCCCAGCGCTGCCGCCACCGCCGCCGCCAATCGGGCCTGAAAAAACCACGGCGAGCATATGGAGCACTTCAACCGCTGGCAGGACCGCCCGTGCCCCCCACCCGCGGTCACACCCATGAATTATAGAAATGATCTAATTGTTTTCTCATTTGGAAAATACCGGTGTGCCCCCCAACCGCCCCCCCCCTTCTCCACTCGGCGTCTCGCCTTTTAACGGCCTGCGGTTTCCAGCGGGGCCCGCGTGATTCAGTGCTCCCCGCCACCGACGCGTTGCCCCGATCCAAGGTGGTCCTTCCCGTCAAAACAGAGCTGGGGGGTGCGGGGCCAACCTGATGCAGGGAAATTAACACGCAGGGAAAAGAGAAGGAGTTTCAAAGAGAGGGAGTTCTGATGGGGGGGGGCACGTGTGGTGGTACACACACACACACACACACACACACACACACACACACACACACACACACACACACCATCGAGCTGAGAAAAGAAAAAGCCAAGAAAAGGAGAAACGGAGTGAAACGGCCACGCTGAGAAAAGTTATGAGCTGTTCAGTCACTATTATGAGTCACTCACTCACTCACTACTTTGTTTGTACCTTGAAAAACACACCAGAAAAAACACAAGCTCTGGTACAGGTGGGCAGGACCTTGGAACTGCGGCTGAAAATTGTCGGTCAGAGAGCCGATTGGACGGCGGGATGGCATCATCAGACAAGCGAAACGAGGCTCCAAAGGAAAACCTCGCCGCGGCGGTCCGCCCCGCGCTTCTTAATCAAACCTGCCACCGTGGCAATTACCTAATTAGACATCAATTAATCCGCAGCCTTTAGGTCCACGGCCGCGTCTGACCCGAGGAGCAACGGCGGAACCTGCCTTTCGAAGAACGGGGGAAGGTGGGGGGGGGGGGGTTCAGATTGATGGAGGACGGGTTGAGGCAGAGGTTCCGCCGCTCGTCTCCTAATTAACAGGTAGCAAAATAATTGATTGAGACGTGAAAGCTTAATCACTCAATTCAATGAGCGGGATATCGGCGCTTAGTAGATTAATTCAATTATGTGATTAAAGAGTGTGTGTGTGTGTGTGTGTGGGGGGGGGCGGGCGGCGCAGCAATCGGGCTGATTGAGGGCAAGGAAGCCGACTCCCCTTTTTGGCCGTATTCAATCACTGCCGTCCTCCTCGCCTCGCGACAAAGCCACCGTTTGGATCTCACTTGCTTTTTTTCCATCTCCTTTTTTATTAGACGTAGCAATTTCACAAACAGCAGTTAGCCTGAAAATTACATTCAAAATGTGCAGCCGACCATGCGCAAACACTCCAGATACGCCTGCAAACAAAAGTAACAGTCAACCGTTGTTTTGTCTTTGTTTTCTCTCCCTCTTTTCTTCTCTTTCTTTCTCTTGGGCCACAATCCGTCGTTCATCTCGCTTCAAAAATGTACAAAATCAAAGTGGTTGCACTGGTTTCACCGCCAAAGCGGACACGCCTCAGTCACCACGACACGCTGGCCTTCCGTCGCTGTACATATGCTCGGAGAACAAAAGGTTCGTCGTGAAAGGCTCTTCTTCCGGAAGGTTCTCGGTACCGGCTGGCTCCTCCCATCGACTCGAGTGAAGGGTTCACGCGGCGGGGGGGGGGGTTCTCCGCAGACCCCGGAATCGCAGAGAGAATGAGGTCTGCCATGTTTAGTTTTCTTTATTCTTCTGACGCCGCCGCCGTCAAAGTCCATGCGAGGATGGTGCGGTCTTCCACGCCCCCCCCCCCTCCTCACCACCCTAAAGCAGCTTAACGGAAACTTCGACCAAAGCACGTAGGACTACACGACACACAGTTGGAACAGAGTGGCGCGACAAAGGAGGGAAAAGAGGCGCCGGGCCCCCTCCCGGACTAAAAGTCACTCGTGTCACAAGGGTTTGAATGGCTTAACACTGGCTGGAAAGAGGCAGGGGAAGGGGGGGGGTGAGGGAGTGTCACTTAGGTGAGGAGTGACGATCGGCTCGTCGCCCCAAAAATGCCCAAAGACGAGCGAGTCCAGTAACACTGACTGGTTCATCTTCCTCTTCTTCGTCCACTTCATCCAGGAGCACGAAGGGATTCCAACACATCACAGACAAAAAGCTCCACGACACACAGAACACATCCAGTTCAAGTTTCGGCGAGGTGAGGAAGGAAGGCCGGCGGGCCGCCGTTGCCGCCGCCTCGGCCGTTCAAAATGCCCCAGAAAAACCCCTTTGCTTAGGGAGCCCCCCCCCCAAAAAAAGGCGCGAGCGGCACCCCTGTTTGAGAAATACTGGCCATGGATCCAGTGTATGCAAACAAAAAAACCCCTGAATACTCAAATCCATCAAACATCACACGGACGTCCACACGGCATCACTCGGCACAACAACACCTCCGTGTCCGGCCAGCCGGCCGCTCGCAGCGGCAGCAGCAGATCAGCTGAGATCTTCACCCCAGGTGGGGGGGGGGGGTATTTTTTCCCTGTTTGAATTCATGTGAAAGTCTTTAAGTGCAGCGCTTTTCCTAAACTATCGAACCCCCCCCCCCCACCAACAGCTTGGTCCTCAGCGAAGTTCATTCTGTGAAAAAAGGAGGACAAATGGAAAGAAAAAACGAGTCCGCGTGTTTGAAGGGGGAGGGAAAGACCAAAAAAACAGAAAGAAAAGTCAGAGCCCGGCGTCCTGGATCCGAGCTCGGGGAGGGGGGCCTCTACCTCCCAAAGACGCTCTCGTACTCCAGCAGTATGAGCTCCACTATCTGGTTCTGGTACACCATGTGCACCGCGATGTTGCCCGTCTCCGTCTCGGGCCGCAGCAGCGTGGGTCCGAACACGATGGCCACGCTCTGGGTGGTCATGCGGTTGGCCTCGCCGTGGTCGATCACCCTGGGGGGGGGGGGGGGGGAGAAGCGGGTGAGTGTCGGAAACGCGGTCAAGGTTCAACTGATTCATCGACTTGATCTGGGGCCTTCGGAATGAATGGCTGTTTGAAAGCATTTTAATGCACCAATTCATCCAAATTAGGTGTTAAAGTTTCAGAGCCGATGATTCGAACAGGAACTCTTCTCGTTCAGCGTCGCGCTGAGTATTCCAGAAAACCAGAGATTTCCATGCGAAAAGACGCCGTTAACTGGGAAGCCGGTGAAATGAGCCCTTCGCTCCGGCGAAGCGCAATCAATTTTTTTCCTTTCCTCCGAATCAAAAGAGAATTAACATCTCAAAGTGGCGGCGCTGGCGTTTTTAGGTGAGCTCGGTCGGCGCCGCGGCCGTTTCATCTGGTGGAAAGCAGAAAAAAAACCGTCGCAGCTTTTCACACGCACGCACGCACGCACGCACGTCTCGGAGGTAGGAGATGGAGTGTGGAGGCAAACCTCTCGACACACACTCGCTGCGGCGCTACACAACGCTCCGGGCTGGAGCATAATAGCCTTTTTAAATAGAATCTACATTCTTGCATGCAGATGCGCAAAACAATAACATATTCATGGAGCGAGAAGGAGGAGAGAGAAGAGGGAAAAAAAGAGGGAAGATTAAATCCGCCTGCTGATATATGTAGACCTCCATACACTGAATGTCACGCTATAAATTTCCACAAGAAACAACCACTTCATAGGTGCTGAATTACAGCAAACACAGCGCCATATAAATGCAAATCGGAAGCCTCGGCAAATGTCATTGTGAACATATGATATTGCCAGTGGCTGCGCTGGGCTAAGAATACGCGCCGGCTGGAGTTCGTGTGGGCCCGGCGGGCCGATCGCGCCGAGGGGAGGGAGGGTGAACACCGGGAGCCGCCACGGCTCCACGCGGTCAGCTGCTCGGGCCCGAGCGAAAACAAAACGAACGGCTGAATGGACTCGGGCGGTCTCCCTCCAGGTCTGTGACCTCAGACGGACAAGGAGACCCTCTCCTCCGTTCCCAGTTGAATCCCAGTTGGCTGGAGAATCGTCCGACGGAATCCTCAAAGATTAGCCGACAAAGTCACAAATCTCTGCTCGACACAAGTCGCTTTCATTCCCCGTGTCCAGTTTGATTCCCTTTGATCTTTGATCTCCTCTTGTTTTCAACCTATCAACTTGGCCATCTCCCTGCTCACCTCCCAGTTCAGCCACGACCGACTTGTGCGTCCACTTTCTTTCCCCTTTTGTCTGACCGTCTTATCTCTCCTTTCACAAAAGCTGATTCATTTAAGTGTAATCTACTTTGACACTTTATCTTTGATCTCGCTGCTAACAACACAATCATGCGTGCATTCACCTCTCTATTGGCTCAACGTGATTGGTTGGGAGAAGTTCTTTGGACATCGTCACGTTTGCGCGATTGAGTGTTACCTGCGCAGGTGTTGGAAGAGGACCTGCATTGTGTCGTGGTTTGGTTTTGGCAACTTCTTGATGAGGTCTTTGATGGAGTTCAACCGCTGCTTGTAGTCGGAGCACTCTGAAGAGGAGGAGGAGGAGGAGGAAGAGAAGCACAGTCAGCAGACACGCAGGTACACGTCGCCATCTGGTGGCCGCAAAGGGAACGGGACGTTTTTACTCACTGATGGCGTTGACGAAGTCGTTGAAGGATCCGTAGGTGAAGAGCGGCTCGGGGAGCTCCCGGAAGAACATCTTGAGGGCGCCGGTGGTGACGTGGATGTCCTCCCACTTGCTATCGTCCAGATCCACCTTCTCATCTGGCAAAGGAGACGACAAAAGGCACGATGACATCCAAGGCCCCACATGGTGCAGGAGGTCGGACACAGAGACAGAGAGTGACCGGGACTCTCACCGTGATTCACAGCGAAGCGGAGCTTCTGGATGACCGCCAGGTTTCCGCTCACTCGGTACAAGCCGTCAATGCTGAGACCTGAAGCGGGGGGGGAGGGGGGGGAGGCAGCAGTGAATGAGATGGGACGGTGCCGCTTGCTTCCTCACCTGACACCACCTTCCGCATCCTGCTGACCACACAACCCTGCTGATCGAGACCGCCGGCTCAGACCCAAAGCGAAGCGGAAACCCCGGATTTTCGGGGCCCAAACGGGCTGACGCTGCAGTCGGATACTGCTGAGGCGGCCGATCGGCCCCGGCCCACGGGTCCTGATGCTGGATCAGTGTGACACGACAAGCGTTTCAGCAAAGCTGTGCCGTGGGCCAGCGGAGACTGTTTACAGCTCAGCCAATGAGGGACCACCTGAGCGCTGCTGTCGTTTCGACATCTTGTCCCGCACCGGGATCATCTCTGTTTTAATGGGACCCAGTGAGCATTGGTGCCATGCTGCCACCTGGAGGCAGGAGGAGAGACCTGCACGCTCTGCCAGCCTACTGCGAAACCTGTGATGCGGGAGGAGGCGGGGCCAGCGCTGGTACCTGTGTTCTCCACGTGGTCGATGCACATTGTGACAAAATTGGGCACCGACGTGTTCTCCCGCTGACACAGGCTGGTCAGACTGCAGCCAAACACCTGATCTGTGAACACACACAAGCGCAGACTTTCAAAGTCTGATGACATCGCGTGCGGTGGCGAGCTGATGGCGCCGAAAAGGTACCTTTGATGTATCCCTTGTCCCGGACCGCCTGATAGGTGGGCCGGCGCGTCAGGAACTTCTTGAGCTTCAGCCTGGTTTTCTTCTGGTCCGACGAGTCCATGCTGACCGAGGTCTTCATCGCTGCGGGGGGAGGAACGCCATCGTTTCGTGACTTTCCGTCCATGGAACGGCGCCTTCCCCGACCCCCCACCCCCACCCCGCCCTCACCTCGGCCCTTCTTGGAGTCCCGGTGGTCCTTCTCCTTGTCCTGTTTCTCGGCTCCTGGAGACTCGGGAATGTCCTCCTCGATCGCCTCGTCCGACTCCCACGCCTGGGACGGAAGACGCATGAAAAACAGGCGATTCGAGGGTCTGCCGGCTGGATGCCACTGTTCGAAAGCACCATGGCAACGACGCCGGGGACTCACGTGTGTGTTGATGGTCTCGGTTAGGGCCCGGTACCAGTCATTGACGACACTGTCGATCTCCGACTGGATCAGCAGCTCGGTCCCCTGACGCGTCTTCAGCTGTGGAAGGAACGGGACAGAGAGTCAGAGCCGCGCGACTCGGAAAGGCCGACGGCCTGTGCCACGCCACGCCGCGCCCTCCTACCTCGATGACGTGCTTCTTGCTGGACTTGTCCTTGGAGGCCCAGTCCACCGAGCCGCCGCGCAGGTCCACCGTGAACTCCGGCTTCGACTGGTTGCTGCCAAACTTCTAGGAGTCGAGACATGCAGAACATGAGTCGGTTTCTGACACGGGGGCTCCGCGCGACAGGCGGCGCGTCTTTTGGGAGCGAAGCAGACTGTAGTCGTGTTAAAACACATTCCAAAACGCCTCCGTGTGCGTGTGCGTAGTTCTCTCTCCCCTGTATTTTGGCCTGGAACTTCCCTCCCACTCGTGCTGCAGCAGGTCTCACTCAAATTTGGATCATTGTGGAATCTCTTCTCACACCCGCAAACTTGTTAATGCGTCACAACGACAGCTCGTTAGTTCTTGTTAGTGTTGCATCCAGACTGTCAAACAGAATCACACACTGCCAGATTTCAAAAAGAAATTGGAAAAAAAAGAGACAAACAAAGCTGCTTTTGCTTCGAGTCAAAGCCAGTGTGGCGGAACTGCAAATATCAGTGAGGATGACCCTGACAGAGACTTCAAACATCCAAACAAAGACCTCCACTTGTGACCGGCATGAAACAATCAAGTCTATGTGATCGGGGCTTTAACAGGAGTGAGGCCGGAACCGAAATGAGGAGGTAAGTCGGGATTTCAGTCAGGATGAGACGCGAGAGTGCATCGAGCAGAAGGATTATGTGTCATGTGAGCGCAACTCAATCAGGTGTCGTAACAAGGCCACGCACAATTCAGTCATGTTGGTTGGTCACGGCAGGGGGGAAGGAGGTGAGGAGACGGGCAGGAGGCGCACAGACATGCGGGGAGATATGAGAGAGAGAGATGGAGAGAGAGAGAGAAGGGGGGGGGGGTAAAGACATACAGCAGTAGCCTGCATAGGGCGACAGTTCACATAGGACACAGCTGGGCGGGGCTTCACTGAGCGCTTCCAGCTGCTGAGCAGAGTGAGCAGCAGCTCGGGGATCGAGCCGCTGTGGTAGTACGACTTGAGGGAGGAGAGGAGGAAAAGCAGAGGATGACAAACTTCACAGCACAGGTGGCATGAAGACAAGAGACCGAGCAGAAGAAATGCAGAAAAGTGCCACAGAAAGGAATGGAAGCGCCTGAGAAATGGAGGCTGCTCGGTGGGACGCGTACCCAGGTGGTGCTGCCCCCTTGACCTTTGGCAAAGAGCAGCGAGTGGCCCTGCAGCACAGTCCACGACGACGTCCAGTTCTTCCTGTTGGCCAAAAACGCAGCTCAAAACCTGATCCGGATCGGCCGACGTGTCCAAAGTTCCCCCCTCTGGCTCGGCTCCTACCTGACTTTCTTGCCATTCTCCGTGATCTTGGTCACGTTGAGGACGCCGCACTTCTCCGAAGGCTGAGGGAGAACAACGGACAGCACATTTAAACCTGCTGGGACACACGCCTGGGGACACAACGCACGCTCATGCTGCAGCAGGACAAGCAGATGTAGCAAGTGTCGGAGGCTGAGGGACTGTGTTCCTTGATGTTGTGACACAATCCCGCCAGCAGAGGGAGCCCTAGTGTTGCTGCGAGGACTCAGGGAGTGCAGTGGTTAGATGTGGGCATGCGGTGGGGATGGATGGCGGCGCAGTGCGTGCTGGGATACTAACGGTCGAGGGGTGCTTAGGAGATGAGGGGCAGGAGTCAGAGTCGGGGGAGCTCTGCTTGGGCACCGCAGCACACTCCTGCCGACAAGAGAGGCACAACATGAGGAGTCACTCGTGGCTACGGGCTAACTACGATAGCACAGATGGAGAGCGAGAGGTCAGTGATGAGGAGAAAGAGGCGGCGGAACCTGGGGAAGAATCGGGGGGGGGGGGTGTCTTTGGGGGCTTTCACACCAGCCGTTTGGAGGTGGGTTCCTGCGGCGAGAGTTCACGGAGGCCAAGCAGACGATGAAGGCGATCGTTCTGCGTCGATGTTTCTTAGCAAAGCTTGACGAGTCAGTCAAGTCAGACTTCGCGTCTCCTCTGTGTCGACATGAGAGTATGAAAATTGAATTTCTGACTGACCCGGAGTTGAAATCTGTCCAAAAGCAGGTTTCTTCTGCTCCTCTGTCTCCATAGTGATGGTTCGTTTACTGTGCCACTAGAAACCGAAGTGCTGGAAGGTTCTTGCAGGTGAAACCAGGCGCAGAGTCTGATTCCAGTCAGGCTATGTGCATACATGCAGCAATAGCTTGATTGGAATGATATTGTCTATTGTTCGAGCTAATCTCGTTAGAAGCTCCCTGTGGTCCTGCCTTTAGAAAGTCCGATTTTAGCGTTGGGTCCACTTTCTCGTCTAGCGTTGAAGTGAACTGAACCAAACGCACACAGCAGCTTTTCCCAGCTGTTTGCGCTCTGACTGTCCTGGTGTGAAAGCCCCCGCGCGACATGGAGATCAAGAAAAGAGGCAGTTAGGATTTCAGTTGCAATCAGCATGCTGTCAAATGTCAGAGAGAAGAGTGTTATTCAGAGGTTGAATCCAAAGGAACACGCAGCTTCTGCAGCCCGTCTACATCCAGCTGCAACAGCAGCCCAAAGGAAGACCAACCAACTCGGAAAACAAAAAAAAGGTCAAACATCTTTGATTGACGTCGACTGATTCTGACGTGGATTCTTTAGGAAGGGAAACACCAGGGGGCCGAGGTCGAAACGGATAAGATTCTGCTGATCGGGGAGGTGGGCGGGGCCAAGACGACTGGAGCGGTACAAACTTTGTCACGGCAAAGCGAGAGGCGGAACCTCTTCTTGCGCGAGTCGGACGCCAAGCGCCACAGTTTGAAGGAGAACTGCAAGGAAAACCGTCAGGGCGTTACTTGCTGACGCTACGTTCTCGGTCAGACTGATGGGGGAAAAATCCCACCGGAGGTCTTTACAAACCACACCAGTGAGGAACAGATGGGCACATTTGTGAGAAACTGGGACTTCCTGGAAATCAGCATCCTCGGTTGCAATCAGGTCTCAAGATGTCCCGACCAGAACAAACTAACAATATGATGAGGTTGCTGCAAATCGTGCTGTTATTGCCGTTTGACAGCAGCCTCGAAGGTGAAGCCCAGTCTGAAATATATCGTCTCTTTCACAATAAAAGCAGAATATCCAAGGCGTGAGCCACTGGGATAATTGGGAGGCTTTTACTTTGAAAATGAAAGCTCTGGTAAAGCTCAGCATCCAAGGCCACTGCTGCAGTCCCCCCCAAAGGCTTCTGGGTAATTCAGAGTGTGTTGTCGTGACAATTGGTCCTAATGCGTTTGAGAGGACGTCGCGTCACCCGGACACGTTGATACATGGTGTGCCTGAGAGGAGTTGAGCACAAGGATTAACGACACGGAGAGAAAAATCAGGTGTGACGGGAAGCTTCCAGGAACATGAACCTCGGAGGTTTTCATCAGCATTTGACGACAACGTCTACCTCCCTCCCGCACGACTACACCTTTCTCTTCCACTCAATAATCCACGACCTCTGTCCAAATGCCCATTTAGAGAGACGGCGTAATCCACAGAGAACCTTGTCCTGCATCGCCTTCAAAGGCTGAGGACTGAGGGATTAAACCGCCTGGACGTGCAGCTCAGACGCGCCGCATGCAAGGCAACGCTCGAGCTGACCTCCTTTCGATTTCTTCCGCTTCTCGAGGGGTCCGTCCTACCTTGTCATTGAGGTCCAGGACGTAGGTGCTGTGTCTCCACTTGGTGAGGACGATGGGGTCCGGCTGCTTCCTCTCCAGGCTGCGACTCTTCGGGACCTCTCCGGACTGGGGGGAGATGTTGTACTGCGGGCACACAGAGAGCGCAGTTAAAGGCTGGCGGCGGCCCGGCCGCTCGGAGCCAGTCCCACCTTCCCCCTCCCGGTATCGCTGTCCCACCCCCCTCAAATTCACCTCTCCTTTCACTGTCCACAGCACCATCGGTCAAAGGAGCTTCACCCAATGATCCCCGCCGAACGCTCCCGTGTCTGCGCCTCGCTGCGGCTCCGTGTGCACACCGAGCGCACTCGGGTCTATTCTGATCAGCAGTGACGCTGCCAGATTAGAGGGCAAAGAGCGGCTGAAGGTGCGTCAGCCAGAGTTCAGCTCATCCACTTAGTCCAACGGGACCAGACAGCCAAAGGAGGGGGGCTTACACGGAGGGATGCAGGGCAGTGGTGTTAGGACGATGTAATCAGAGCGGGACCCGGAGGGGCTCTTTTTTTAAACGCCGCACGGCTGATGTAACACTACATGTCCTGTCCGACAAGAGACTGTCCATTTGGGGGGACAAGTCCTTGTCGGAGGCCAGTCGTGGAGACTTCCTGACACTTTTCGTAGTCTCTTAAGTCCTGTTCGACACTCTCGTGCTGTCGAGACACCTGGTGACCAACGACTGACCTGACTGAGGTGTGTTGGGAAGCGGAGACATACAAAAGTCTCCTGTCCTCATTGTCTTACGCTCATCCCCCTGGAGACAGTTTTTACCTTGGGCAGCTCCCATTCCGATCGGGACCCGTCGGCACTGTAGTAGTACGGTCGGCCCTGTTCGTCCACGTGCTTTATCCACTGCGAACACAAAGACAGCGGTCAGCATCCGCGAGGCACAAGCATGACGTGCGTGCCGCAAGCCGCCCCAACATCGGGCCATCAGGACAGTCCTGCAGGCTCCCACCTTCTCTCGCGTGTACTCGGACACGTAGAGGGTGTGTCCGTGTTCGTCCAGCTCCTCGGACCAGCCTCTGGGGGGCGACCCGTACTGGCTGTCAGACTGACTGGAGTGGGTGCTGTGGCAGTTCTCCTCCGACGACGGCAGCTGGAGGGAGCGAAGGAGAGGAGGGGCCAATGAAAAGAGACAAAAAAGGCAGAACCCATCGACTCAGTCATCTGCACCAATCGGAGCTTCTCCGCTAAAACGCTGCAGTAGACAGACGCGCCACACGGAGGCAGTGTGGCGCCGTGAGGCGGGAAGCAGCGTGCCAGGAAACAGAACTTCCTGCTATCAAAGGAGCAGGTTTCCTCTCTCGCTGTGACCACAGCAGCATCAAAAGGTCCTCTGAGGTGCACCGCGCCGCCACCGCAGCTCGCTTCTTTCACACAGATTGTGGGGAAGTAGTTCACTTCCCAACTGTTGGTGCCCCCCCCCCCGGGCTGATTTGGTCAAACGGGGACAAATAGGAAGTCAGCAACTCTTCCAATTCAAGCTGATTTCAGCGCCTGTCATCAACTTGTTTCCACATCAGCCCCCTGGAGGCCCCCCACCCTCCCTCACCTCGCTGTCAGCCGTCCCTTGGCTGTCGGCGCGGACGCTGCTGGTGCTGCCGCTGGTGCTGCCGCTGGTGTCCCGGGTGCGCGGCGGCTTCCAGGTGCGCTCCCCCGTGGCCCGGTTGTAGTAGAAGTGTCTGCCGCTCAGGTCCTTGTGGGTCTCCCAGTCGCCCAGGATGTGGAGCGGGGAGCCCGAGGGGACGGGCGGCAGGCTGGACTGGGAGATCTTCAGCTCCTGCAGGTTGGTGTAGACCGGCGAGTCGGAGCGGCCCTGACCCGTCGGCGATGTCGTCTGCAAGAGGAAGAGGAGGGGGGGGTGTTAGATCAGTCCACGTTTCCCTGCCACGTCTCCTGGGACTTCATGATTGGATGTTTCTTCGGAGAATTCTCTGAATCTGTCAGGAATGCCTGGACCGGAGGGAATCATGAAAACACTCCAGCATCTGGAGGGATCCAAATTCACATCCTGAACTGTGGAATGTGTCTGCTCATAGCTGCAAGACACGCAAACACACACGTTCGGGTACAAAGGCCTGCGACGGCAACAAAGCCGCCGAGCTTC
>JASSRZ010000046.1:50148-74953 GCA_032164315.1 Malacoctenus gilli
CGTCCCCCGTCCGAGCGGCGAGCGCGTTCCTGCCACAGACGGGGGCACAGGGGCGCGTCACGCTGAGGCCGCGACGAAAACAGCTCCCGTTGCCGTCCTCACTGCACGGACGCCAAAAATACCACGAGCCAGCTGCAGCCGGAGCGCAGCTCTCAACATGTTAGATAACAGGGGGACACCCTGCCGACACCGCCGAGAAGTGGTGCGCATGCCGGATACTGGTGCACATCAGCGCCACCATCTGAAAGAAGGCCATAAGTTGGACACACGCACACAAAAAACACACACAAGGGAACTGGTAGACGGTGTGACAGTGTGACTGTGTGATGGTGATCGGTTTCAGCTTTCAATATGACACGTGGCCTCTCCCACACACCCAGTTTAGCATCAGATAGATTCAGATTCAGCCGTGAAGCGAATCTCTGTTTAGAGATTCAAAAATACAATTGAGGGCAGCTGTGCATCAACATATGACAAGTGTCGCTGACCGTGGTCGCGTTAAATCACATCCTCAGATTTAGGCTAATGTGATTGGTGCGATTTGGTCTCAAAGCTTGAGATTTTCTGCAGACCTAAAGATTTTTTAGAAGCTATTTTAATCCAAATAATTCTCCAAAATTAAAAAAGAATCTAATGAAATAAATGCAAGCCAGTGAGAGATTTAGAGAATAAAAGCTTACATAGTAAAGACAGATCTTGGAGAACTTCTTTTGCTTTTATTTTGAAGCCTACTGCTTCTGGATATTGGTGACAGTGGGTGTGTCCACCTGGTTTGGCTTCACCGACGTTTCGGCAAACCAAACAGCGACCGCATGAGCAGTGCAGCCAAGCGGCATCCCAGACCTGCAACATACCGGCATCTCCTGCTCTGTGATCTGCAGGACGGCTTTCACAGTACATGAAACTCGGCTGCAAGACTACAAATCAACTTGGCGAAGATAGAAACAACTGGGGGAGATGCGACGACGCTGGCATAACAACGACGGCTCGCATCGCAGCGCTCGTTGCCGATTGGCTGCCGTCATGTATGAGGGGGAAAAAAGTCTGGAGGTGGGATAATTACACAGCAGCCCAGGTAAACCGACGCTTTAATTATAATCGCAAGACAAGTGATTCGCATGAATCGTGACTGATTGTGAGGGAAGATGGGAGGAGAAGGAAGGGGGGGTGGGGTGATGGAGCCAGTCGGGCTCGGTGGCAGCGCGTCTCAGGTCTTTTGATGAAGTGCTCGGAGACGGCGCGGGGACACAAGGGTCTCTTGGTACGGACGGAGACAAAGGCCAGTCAGCCATCAGTCACCGCAGCCCGGCAGCTGACGGTGACAGGAGAGGAGAGGTGGGAGACGGAGGCGAGGCGAAGTGAGAGAGAAAGGTATGAGGCGTCGTGTGAGTACATCAGGAAATGGGGGGGGGGGGGGATAAAAACGATGCGACACAAAGAGGTAGGGGAGAGACGCACGGAAAGAACGGGAACCGGCGTGGAGGAGTACGCGGTCGACCCGACGGTGGTTACCATTCGAGAGGAGGATGAGGAAGGGGTGAGGGCAACACAGCCGCTGTCATCAGAAAACAATGGCGGTGACTGCACCTTGTTGGAGGTCCTTCCGCGCTCGAGGCGAGGGAGCACTTAAACGCGTGACATCTGAAAGGAAAGCTTCGCGGACGGCATCACCTGTGCACGCGAGCGCACGCGGCCCAGAGGCGCCACTGTCACATCCCGCAATATCAACCGTGCCGGCTGACAGAGTGCGTCCTCGTCAGCGGGCCGCTCGAGTTGAAGTGCATTCGCCCCGTGGTCAAGTGAAGGTCAGACTCTCCTCGCGGTCTCCCTCTGAACCAGACACGGAGACCTGCAATAGCCGTCGTCCCCGACACTTTGGGACCCAAACCAAATGGGTCAGGCCTGAACACCACACATTCGATTTGCCGGCACATCCCGCAGATGCTGTTGAAAGCGCTAGAATTGAGCTCGAATTTCAGAGCTTGGTTGTTGTGTGTCCTTGGATGTTTGTGACTTTGTGTCACGCTAACGAATGGCTCTGCTGTCCACCTCTGATGCTCTTGTGTCCCTCGCTGCCTCCTTTGCAGTCATCCGTTCATCAAAGCTCAGCACCTGACAGTGCTCACGAGTGATGACAATAAACTGCTCACCTACAAAAGAAGTGGCGAACTGGGAAAATTCCTGCTTCGACAGTACTGTGATAGAAGCGTTGGTAGGAAAATAGACTCCTTGAAAATGTACACGCTGGAGAAGATTATGTTCTCACTTCAGCTCCGTTTTTGCATGACCCCATTTTTGCATCATGCAAGCAGTGCAACGAATGACATTTGCTGGCGCTATTCAGCCCCGTTCAAGTGGAGCAGTAGATCGAACGCTCGCCAACTGATTCAACGGTTATTTAAATTCCCTGGAGTTTTTTTGGAGCAACTTGTATAAGTTTTAACAGCAGAGGCCCTCGTGGATGGAACGAAATGGAATCGTTTGTGTCGCCTAATTGCAGGTCTGCAGTTGGATTCCAAACGCAAGCTGCCGGCACGGCTCAGCAGCCACGGTCGGAGCCGGCGACATAAAAAACCAAGACTCCCTAACACCTGCTCCACTTTTCCCCTCCGCCAAGTAGCCTAAGCCTCCAACACAGTCGGGCCCGCTGGCCATTCACCCGGACTCCGCGCCGTCACGGCTACTCACGATGTAATGTGGGCTCCTCACATAGGAAAACATGGTCCCAATCAAGACAACGAGGAGGCAAACGGGTCCAGTCGAGGTGGTGCGCCGACTAGGCGGGCGGGAGCCGCGGTAACCAAGTCACTGCAGCCACCACGCTGTCGTCACACAGGAGTGAAGAGGCCTCAGCGGCCGATTAAAGGATCTTAAGAGATCTATTTAGGGCCCCGGCGCTGGCCTTAAATAGGAGCACTCATTAGCTGAATGACCTGAGCTCCCGGAGATGCAGAGAGACAGAACAGAGAAAGAGAGAGAAGAGGGGGGCGCCGCATGAAGGAGACGGAGAAAGACAGAGTGGATTGCTTGACGGGTGGCCGCGCTCGCTGGCTGCCAAAGGTTGGAGGTCGTGACCTCCGGGGAGGGTTAGCGGGGCTGCGGTTCACACGCTCAGCGAGCGGCGACCGACAGACGCTCCGTTCGCCTCAAACAGTCCTGCATGTAAACAAGAAAATAAGCCAAGAGCAACTAATCCTGGTACGCAGACTTGCTCCATGACAAAACACAACTTCAAAAAACAACACTCGACAACAAAAATCTGTTTCTGCTTCCCAAGAAGATTATCAAGATTACTTTTTGGGAGTCATGTGCCACCAGCTGCGCACGCAAATAAAACAAAGAGCCACCACGGCCGACCCCTGAGCCTGTGTCGGCTCATCTCGAGCCCCGTCAATGGTCGGCGGAGACGGGGATGACGACGGATTAGAGAGCCCTCGGCTGCCCGGTTAGCCAGGTGGCAGATTGGGTGGAGGAGATCTCCGCCGGGCCGGCGTGAAATTGCGGGGATGAGCCAGGCGCAAGGCGGCAGCGTGGACACACACACGCGTGGATGGTAAATGGATTAGGATGAAGGGACCGAATACACACACTGGTGTATGGGGGGGGGGTGCATGTGTGCGTCAGAAAATTTTATTCTGGCCCTCGGATGCTAAGCAGGTGCTAACTGAGTGGTGGCGAGTTGAGTCTTCAGAGTGAGGATGCACTCAGATTTGTGTTAAATCCAGCAGTCAAAAGAGAATTGTCGTTTTCCTTTGAATACCTTTTGGGGCTTTGGGACTCCTTCACTTATTCTCCAGCATTTAAGCACAAAACTATGAATCAAATATTAAAGGAAACTTTGCCGGAGTGGCGCATAATGAAAACAGTCCCAAGCGGCGCAGCGAGTGAAAACGCTGAGCTTTATATTTAGTTCCGGAGCGCAAACAAACCTTCCAGCGCAACGAAGTCTGCTGTGAGGTTTTTTTTTTGTCTTTTTCTTGATTCATCCTTCATGGTTGTGAATTAGTTACTGCTTTATTTCTTCTGAGAGAGCTCGTGGCACAGACAAGCGTGTGTGTGTGTGCGCGCGTGTGTGCGTGTGTCTCACCGCTGTAACGCACTATGACTCATTAGTGGGAAGAAGGGAACGGCAGCGCCTTGGAGGCGGCGAGCGCACAGGTTGCGGCGCATCAGGGTATTAACCCCGGTGAATCAGGTTAATTGAAAATCAAACACGTAGCGAGCAGCGCTTTTATCTCCCCCATTCAATTCCAGCTTCAGGTGGCGTGGCACAAAAATAAAGAGCCAAAGAAAGGAGCAGGAAGTGAGGTCGTGCATTCGTGCGTGCGTACCATGCATATGCATCAGAGTGTTTGCTGCAGATTTCTAACACTCCAGATTTAAGGATCCTCCTCTCCAGAACGTGACCCAGATAAGTGGCACCCAGCAGCCCTGCAGCTTCGAGTGGTATAATTCCACACACATCCCACCCAACCCCCTCCCTTCATCCCCCCACCCGCCACCCTGCAACCTCCTGTGGAGTGCCTCTCTGCAGGAGTGGTGTGACTCGGCCTGCTGGTCGTCGAACGTGCGACTGAATTATTGAGGCTGCCGGCGTCGGTCGCGTGCGCCACTCCAACAGGCGATGGGTACCCACCGGGGGGGGTGGGGGGGGGGGGGGATGTAGACTTCCTCTCTGACGAAACACTCAGACACACAGCAGACCCACGCAGCCTCCAACCAGGAAGGGCGTTGTGCTCCAGCCGGAGGTGAGAGACGGGTTTCTCAGAGGACAGGCTGGAAGGGGTTGAATTTTTAATGACAAGCTGAACAACAAACACCCCCCTCCCCCATCCAAAGACACACAAGCTGATATCAACGGAATTTTTGACTGATTGCGGATGCAGCGAGTGACCCCTCCTCAGCATAATGCGCGATTAAAACAGATCAAACCGGCAGCAGCGGCGCCTTTACCGGCAAGTGACCCGGAAGCGCGAGGGAGGGTGGAGAGAGTGGAGAGGAGGGAGGTGATGGTGGGTGAGGGGTGGGGGTGGCTTAGTTTACGAGAGGCCACGGAGAAAGCCTCTGGACCAGGCCGAGGGCGGGAACCCCCCGACCCCCGCCGAGAGGGGCCGCTGCAC
Source organism: Malacoctenus gilli (assembly GCA_032164315.1). Taxonomy (NCBI): domain Eukaryota; kingdom Metazoa; phylum Chordata; class Actinopteri; order Blenniiformes; family Labrisomidae; genus Malacoctenus; species Malacoctenus gilli. The sequence continues at coordinate 55,269 of JASSRZ010000046.1, forward strand.
TCTTCGCTCGTTCCAGGACGAGGAAATGGAACTACCTCTGCAGAGTGAGAAAACACCCGAGTGGTGTGGAAGGCTCATTGCGTCTCCCTGCTTCCACACAGGACGACGGCTCCAGGAAAAAAGAGAAAACATGAAAGCGACACTTTCAGAGGACTAATTTTTACTCAGAGGGTCCTTTGAATAATTTGTCAAGAGGGCCGAGGAGCTACTAGTTGGGGGTGGGGGGTGGGGGGGTTCAAGTGTTTAATACACCTTGAGGGGGATTAAATAGAGCTCTGTACATGGCCTCTAGGATCCATAGATGTCGAAGCAATTTGCTGGTGTGGAGCAGCTCCTACAAAGCTCGCCGCTATTCGTTTGTATAAACAGTCCACAGCTAAAGGATCTTCAGCGTCTTTTAGGTTTCCAGTGAGCCTGGTGTCAAAGACCAGGACCAGGATCACCGGTGTGAACATGGAGGATTTTTTTCCCCCCATGCTTTCGGTGCAGCTCTGGGCTCTGACAGGACGTGGCGAGCGTTTGTCAGTGGGGATTAGTCGTCCGTGGTCACCGCAGCCCGTGGTGCCAGACCCCCGGAAACTGGGCCACTGGGCTACGCTCGCAATTAAAGGACATGGCTGAGAGTCCGGCCCCTCCATCCACCGGCCCGCATACCGTGACTCAGTGACTCAGGCTGTTTCTCTGTGTGTGTACGTTGGGGGGTGGGGGGGTGGAGATGTCGCCACAGAAAGATGCATTGTGTCCCGTCTGCACGGGTCATCGGTCAATCATCCCACAACCCAGAGACTGCCCGGCTGGTCGGTCCCTCCCCACCCGCCCCCCCACGTGTCTGTGTAACATCCCTTCAGTGAAAAGTTCCAGCAGAGGACCGGCCACTGTAAAAGCCATTGTTGCGCGGCGCAGGCCCAGCCCACAGTGAGAGAGAGAGAGGGCCGCCTTGTCATCCGTGCTGCCCGGTCACATGCGAGGGGGGGTCTTTAGAAAAACCGACTTGCATCATCAGCGGGCACGCTGGCCCGCACGTCACGCTGAAAAACACGACCACGGGCTGAACTCTGGACAGCCGGCCACCTTCTGAATTACGCGTCAACATATTCTCAGTCTTGCACCCCCCCCCCCACCTCCACGCCTTCAGTCAGCGTCGGAAATAAGAACTTAGCCACCTGGAATGTGAAATTTAAAACATTACCCGTCTTATTTTCTTTGGGGGGCCATAGCACCGTGGCAGAAACAGCCGCTCTTTCCCAGACTCTGAAGTCTCCGAGCAGACGGCCCGTTTGCTGCCGTCCTCTGGGTGACCCATAAAAAAAAGGGACCCGGCTGGGTAATTGAATGTCACAGAGCTGCCTCTGTAGAAAGCAATTCAATTTCCACTGGGCATGTTTTGCCACGTTAACGAGAATGGCCCTATTGTTTGGCCGGGACAGCGGTGGCACGTCAAGGCGGCGACGTCCGCTAACCTCCAGGCAGGCCCGGTGATCGAATGTTCACCGGGGGAGGGGGGGGTCGCAGAAACTGGGGCGGTCAGTAACCTTGAGCTGTGAAGCGGGTCCTCTCCTGCCAAGCGAACCGACTGGGGGCTGCTGCTCGGCTAGATGGGAGTTTTGACTGGGGTCAGTGGGTTTGCTTCAGGGTAACTGGGGGACATCGGGAAAGGGGCGTCAACAGGGGGCAATGACAGATTGAGCTGTATTTGGACAATTGGATACTTGAAATGATGAAGGCAAACACAAACGGAGAAGCCGTGGATGTTGCAAACCACACACCACAGTTTGGTTCACGCTAACAGGATAAAAGCTATAATGACACAAGCAAAAATCAGGCCAGCGAGGTGAGGAGACAGTCAACTGCTCGAAACGAGACAAAGCTAATCCCAATGGAGCTGTTGGCATCCACAATGTGTGAAACAACCTGACTTGAGCTTAAACCTGCAGTTCAGTCACATTCGCAGGTCGATTGTCTGTCGAGAAAGAAGCGCATGAAATCGGCAGCAGCTGGACGGACTCACCAATCGGTCCGGTGTCGGAACAGCGGCTCCGTAATTTACTCGGGACACCTCATCGGCTAACTCAACCTGACAGTGATCAAAGCGGGATCGGCTCTCCTTTGAATGCCTTTTAATTATTCTTTTAATGGAGGACATCTGTGCTAATTGGCTCTCCTCTGACATCATCCTCAAAACATCACCTCCATGTTCAGCCTCCCCAAAAAGCGCCGCAGCCGGAGCAGCTCTGGAGTGGCTGCCGTCCCATTTGAATATGTCGCCATGGTTGCAAACGCCCACTCGTTCCCAGGATCAATGGGGGCCTCGAGAGCCAGAGGATTGGCTGGCAGAACAACAACAAACCGGTCTGGGCCAGAGAGCAGTCACCCCCCCCCCCCCGGACCTGGAAGAAAGACGGATTACGCGCCTTTCAATTACCGCCGAGGGTTGTTTCAACGGAGGGATACGAAAAAGAGGAGAAACGAGGAGGTGATTGGGAACAATGCCCCCCCCACCCCACCCAAAAACACACACACACACAACCCAAACCCTGTCGACCTCCCCCTTTTAAGGGGGGCTGACAGCAGATCACACTTTGTGCTCCACGGGCCGGCTTTTGTGACGCTCTGCACCTGGAAGACAGGCCGGCGGCACCGGAACAGATAAGCACCATTGTTTCAATGGGATGAGAAACGTTGGGACATGTCAGCCTGGGATGAAGAGGAGTTTGGGGGGGGGGGGGTTTAACCCAGGAATGTAGCGAACACAACCCCTTAATCCAGATATGTAAGAAGATTGCATTCTAGTAAGTGTCTGTCTGTCTGTGTGTTTGTGTTTGGAAGCTTGGGGGGGGGGGGGGGGAGCTGTGTTGGGCTGTCCAGGCTCTGGCTGACCTGTAAAGCCCCTCCGTCCCACACAGTAGCCGGTGCGTGAAGCTTACCCAGTGAAGCCTGTAACACCGCTCGGATGATTAGAACAGAGGGGTCTGCTGTGTCTCTGGTGGTTTAATCTCCACAAAACAATGTTCCACAGGCAGTCCTTTAGTCCTGAGGCGAGGGAGGGGCGAGGGGGGGTGGGGGGGCTCAAATGCAAATACTTTGGTGTGCCATACCATGCTGAATTATGCATCGGCTTATTTTCTCCGAAGCACCCAAATAGCAGACGGCAATACTGAAAGTGCACCGAGGGGGGAAGCAAATCCACTGGCCTCAGACAGCTGACCTTTGTCAGAAAATAGGCTGCTTGTGCAGAACCGTCCCCTTGACCGTCACTCAGCCTCCCACCAGTTTCATTCGAGAGACGAGAAAAAGTCGAGCGGAAGAAAAAACAAAATGAAGAAGGAAAAAGCAAAACAAAAAAAACATGGCACACTTTGGTCAGTTCGTCACCCGATCGCAGCCGCCGTCCACACGCTCTTATCGAGCGAAGGGGCGGGGGAATGTAAACAAACATCACGGTCATCCGGGCAGATGGTCTGTAGGGTCGGGGGGTCAAGTGAGCTCAGCTTTCTGGTGTCTTCTCGGCAGCAAACACGGTGCTGCTTCTATTGAGACGGAACCGGTCCTGCATGAATGTACTTCCTGTTTGGGGTTTGTTAAAAATAGAAAATAAAAGCATGGCTGAAGCGTCAGATGTTAAGGTCAACCATATTGCGATGACAAGTTTGAGGAAGACGGCCAAAGTTGTCGATTGGCACGAGGACATGAGCTTGCCGTTTGTGACTTCGTGACGCCACCATTTTTCCTCCATAACTCAGCGTTTATCATCAGCTGGTTCTCACAGGTGAGTTGCAGCGGCGCTGCGATCGCTCGCTGCCGTATTGACTTTCCAGAAACTGTTTTTTTGTCCTCAGAACTTTCCACCGGCAGCTGTCACTGAACAGAGATGCTATAGAGCCTGAACAAAGGAGACGCACACACTCGCACGCACGCACACAAACACACATACACTCGCTCTCTCTCTCTCTCTCGCTCTCTGTGGATGGGTCTGGATCCTTCCACTCGCCTCACAGCCCTGTGAACCGCGGTGTCCCTGTGATGGCGCTCAGATGCTCTCTTAGCATCAGCCGTCCACCCTAATCCGGCCTTCTGCAGACATGGGTCGTGTCTCTGGACGCGCCCTCTAAAGCTAGCCATTAAAACCCCCGCAAAACCGGGGGCGATCGGTGCACTGCGGAAACTTCCGAGGCCAGCGGCCTTTGGGTGCCCTTGTGTTTGACTGGCAGGGAGGCTCTCCCAGGGTCTGTCAATGAAAGGGGATACGCCAGCGGCTGTACACCACCGGGATACAACACCATTGGCTGGTCTGACGGCCTCATTGTGCGGCTGACTGACGGCTCGTTGATTATCCCGTCGGGGCGGGATCACGGAGTCGCAGCCAAAAATGCAGAAATGGGCTCGTTCTCCCGGTGGAGGGGCCGTGCGGGGACCCGCCCACGTCCTCGGGAGCCCACTTGGCTTGATTCCTCCGAGGGGATGATGCGTCGTTTCCCTCCCCCCTTCCCCGTTGCGACGGACCTTGGTCGTTCCGGCGCTATCTGCGCCACGTGGAGGCAAAACAAACATTTGTGGCTGGCGGAGGGAAGGTTGTCTTCAGGCCTTGTGAGCGTATTAATGTTGACGATTGTTCGTCGTCCCACTTCTTTTCAAGCTGGGACACAGCTGCCTTTCTGAAATTGATCGCATCAATCAGCGGAACGAGTCCGGAGCACTGCGAAATTATCCGGCGGTGAGAGTTTAACGAAACTCCGCCGCCATCGGAGGATCAAAGATCAAAGAGAAGACACTCTTCCGATCTGGAAGTGGAAGTGCGACAATCCAACACAACTGAGGCTAACCGGCTACACAACGAGAAGCAACACAGTGCAATCACAGGGTAAAGAGGCCCCTTCAATACAGAACAGCTACAGTGGCACAACAAGACAACACACAGAAAGAACCACGAATGCAACACTATCACTATCACAGGAGACCAAACAGAACCCCACAGGACAGGCAGACTTCTGATGTGTCAGTCACACAAAATGCAATCAAAACAAAACCCTAGAATAAGCCACTTAAGGAGGACGCATCTTTGTAGTACACTTGCGAGGGAATCAAACAAAATACGACATAATAAAGAACCCCCCCACCCATTACACGACAGGTATCACATCAGTGAAAGAGCTCAATGCGATATTCTCTGAAAAAAACAATGGCATTAAACGAGCATATATAAGGTATAGGGCGAGGCGTCTTTGACCAAAAACTGAGACGATGCACGCAACGAGACAGAGCGCTACACGCTGGCCTTTCCAACAAAGTCCCGTGGAGGACAGCGGCCGACAGGCTGGTTATCTTCACGTTTGCTGAATTTTTGCAGGCGAGAAGCGAAAGAATCACAACAAGTCAAAGAGCAACAAAAACGCTTGTGTGAAAAACAAGACGGGTGCCCGACTCGAAAGGCACACAAGGCGGCCGATGGGCTTCAACCATGAACTCAGCTGGCTTGTTTTCGCCCCCTCGACGAGCCGGCTCGTCACAGAAGATACAAGCCGACTCCTCCCACCACGTCTTTCACCGCGCTTCTGTTTCTTTCAGGATTAAAGTAGCGTGAAATGAAAAGCCGCCCGCCGCTTCACTCCACAAGATACAAGAAGCATGCCGACGGGATTTAAAAAATCAAATTTTTGAAATTTTAGCCCATTTAAAAGCAGGCAAACACAGCAGCGTGGGCGAAAAGGAAGGAGAGAGAGAGAGAGAGCGAGAGAGAGAGAGAGCGAGAGAGAGACAGAGGAAAGAGAAGCAGCGGTGTCCAAACATTGCGGTGGGGGGGGGGGGGTCACGGTGCTTCACTTAACAGTCGTGCTGTGCTGACTTGAGCTGGATTCAAGTGCAACCTGCGGCGCGCTCCAACGATGTTGCGAAGGCAGCTAGAAGAGTTCGAGAGGGGCTGGAGAATAATCGCAACACTGCCACATAGAGGTGGAAGAGAGAACAGGTGGAACAGGTGATGTTTCTGTCTTTTTCCATTCAAACTACTGGTTAATTGTTGGACTAATTTAGCTACAATTGGGAATTAAACCGCGAGTGTTCTCTCAATAAACGTGCAATAAAGTGGCACACTGGTGCTGACTGAGCTCCTCGTGACAGCGATCCATCAAACAGGGCTGCCAAACACTGAAATAGCCCGTGTGACAAAAAACTGCTTCAATGTCAGAGAAGTCAAGTGTCGCTGCGCTGACAGTGAAATCCATCTGCCATGGCTGAATCTGGAAGGGCTACCAAGAAGGGGTCGTCCTCGACCCCCGGGGTGTCAAAACTGTCCTCGCAGGTGTAAAAGCAAAGCTTGAGCACGTCCCCTGCGTCCGGAGCGGAGAGACCAACCAGCAGCTGTTTCAAACGGCCACTGCGGTTATGTAAGCGTGTGTTGAGAGCCCACTGCCCTGGGCATCATCGCTCGTATCCAAACACAGACCCCTCAGCGGGGCGGGGGGGGGGTGCAGCTGAGTTACTGGCTGAATACATCCCACACAAAAACGGCCACACGTGCCCAGCGCTGCATGAAAACACGCGATGAGGACAACGGCGACACAAGCAGCAGCCAGCGCTGTCGGCCTCGAGGTTTCCAAGGTGAAGCACTGCGGGCGGAAGGGGCTTTGGGGGGGCTAAAACCACGCCGCTGGAGCCGTCAGACAGGCGGGCCCGACGCGCTTACCTTCTCTGGGTACATGTTGTCCGAGGCCCAGCGAGCTCCAGCGGCGAGGGGGGAATAAAACCGCAGTGGGGAGAGAAGAGGAAGGGGAGCGGGAGGGAGGGAGCAAATTTAATAGGCGATGTGCAACCCCCCCCCACTAACTCACCCACCCACTGTCACCCACCACGTGAGGGGAACGCTGCGCTGCATCACGGGTTGACAGACAAAGCGGAAGCAGCCGAGGCAGATGGGGAGGGGGGCCAAGAGGACCCGGCTACTGTCCTGGAGCCTCATTCTGCGTCCTGCGTCCATGTTGGTCCGTTCATCCCAGAACCCCCCCACAAAAATCCAACGCAAGTGCAACACTCCAAGACTTCACTTGCGCCTCTGTCGACAGAATAAAAGGATGCAGCGTTGTTGTTTTTCGGCTCCCTGCTGTGCACTCTCTCTCCATTCATGGAAGAGCATCACAGGAGCAAAAGTTGCCCCACCCCCATCCCCACCCCTGCCCTTCGCCAGCGCACTCGTGCCACGACACTCAAGCTGTCTCACTTCCACAGCTTCTTCCTCTGAGTTGCCGCGTGATTCGCCCCGACGGGCATCCGCGAGCGAGAGCGCTCCAACAATGAGTGGCTGCTTCACCAGTTTTCATCAGTGTGGGAGTCTCAAACAATGGTTTGTGTCAACATTTCCTTTTCTTTTGGCTTTGTGCAAAAAAAAAAAAAAACAATCCAGGGAAGCGCTTAGCTGCAATCCAAGACAACTGCTTCGACCGTTGAACGCACAGAGGTTTATTCCCTCACTTTTGACCGATTCAGAGCTGCTCCCTCCCAACCCCCGAACCCCAGAACACAAGCGCCGAGGGAGGGTCTCGCCTTCTCAGGGCCTGCAGCTTTATTCCTCATGTTGTATCACATGGATGTGCGGATCAGAGGTCTGAATGGGGGAGGGACCAAGAGTGGTCACAGATTTGAAGAGTGAGAACCCACATGAGGACTCTGGAGACAGGTGTGAGGAGGAGGAGGGGGGGGAGGAAGCTGCTGAGACAGAGCACAGGAGAAAAGTGGAAGGGAAACCAAGAGCGCCAGACAGAGCGGAGGGGAAAAGAAATGGACAGAAAGCAGGAGAGGAATGAAGGAAGAGAGAGCAGACACTCACGAGGAGGCGACGGATGTATCGTTTGATCAAGCATGATATTAGATTACTCGAAGGTCCGGCGAGTCGGTCTTTCAAGGGGAAGCAGACGTTCTCTGACTTCGCTCATCTGTTGCCTCGCTGTGTCCGAGAGAGAGAGAGAGAGAGAGCGAGAGAGAGAGAGAGAGGGAGAGTGTGTGCGTGCGTGTGTGTGTGTGTGCATGCGTGTGTGTAGGCACCGAGGCAGGAATGTCAAGCATGCACTGGAAAACAAGCAGGGGCCTCCTTTTCAGCCGATCCTGGAGCCGAGTAAGACTCGGCACGATTCCAGAGAGCAACAGACGATGAGGTGGTTACATCGTCGCTCGCACTCCATCCCCCGACCTTTGCGAGCTCATTATGTAACGGGAGCACGCGCCCTTTTTTTGGGGCTCACTTCAAAAGATCCCAACTTATATTTAGACTTTGGCTGTAAAAAACCAAAAAGTCCAAGCTGTGATTTTCAGACTCAGGGAACCATTCAGCACAACATGTAATTAGCAGGCGCTATTGTGGCGCTGGGTGTTTTTTGGGGGCAGGTCGTGTCGGTACAGTAAAAGGAGACACTTCACTGTTGATCTCCGGAGTTTACACAAAGCATCTTTACTGTAAACTGTGGTGGTTTTTCCCCACAGTGTTCCTTCCAAGCCCCTGCAAGTCACACCCTCGAGCCAAACGAGCGAGCTCGACCTGACGAAGCCACCGTCCAACCTGGCAACCCCAAACGTGAGAGAGAGATCTTCGACTAAATGCAGCTGTGACACAGCAGTCATTCATTCTTTGTTTATGGCCTTCAGAATCATTTGGTTTGGACAGCAGCGTTCTCAAAGAACCAACAGAAGATGTTTTGGTGTGAGACTGTGTCCAGCAAACAAAAACAAGAAAAAAGTCAACACCGTCGTATATGTGCCGGACCAACGTCAGCAAAACACTACCAGGTTGTGGACAGGCGACGTCTCCCTGCTTCATCTCGATGTTGCCTTCATTTCCTTAGCGTCTGTCCCTTTGAACTGACTGATCTGTCCCCATTATCCCATTCTGTTCCAGGATTTTCCTGTTAACACAGACTCTGCTGTGCACGTGACTGTCGAGGGACCCGGCGGCTGCAAGGACACACTCGCACCAGTCGGTGCAGCGGCTGTTCGGACCGAGTTCCCACCAACAGTCCGCCCCCCCCTCCAGGCAGGTGTCGGAACTGCAGTTTTGGACCCAACAGGCTGACTTTGGTCCTCCTGGCATGAAGCTCACACCGAGGATGGAAACATGCCTTCCCTGCAACCAGGTTGTCCAGGATTTTGTCACTCCGTCGCGCCTCCTCGCTCTTTGCTGTGTTGCACGAGTCGGCAAACACACGACAGAGCAGGGCCCCGGCGCTGGTGTCTCCCCTGGGCTCCGCTCACGGAGGGGGGGCGGGGGGGGGGGGTATGAAACAAAAGAGCAGCGCTACGGGCGATCCATCTCCATCCCAACATTCGCTCAGACATTCATGACATCCCGCTTTAATGCTCTCCTCCATCTTTAATGGCGACCTTGGAACCACCGCTCCTCGGCGGTCCCTGTCTCGGTGAGACAGCCGTTCAGGGGGAGGACCGGGAGGGCCGAGCGGGCGGAGTTCACGGCTCACGGGCTGCAGCTCGTCTCTGGATTCACCCAGACATGAAAGCGTATCTGTCTGGCCTTCTGTCCCTGGGTCACCGCGGCCCCACTCGGGGCGAGGACAGCCGCAAACGGTTTTGGGCAGAGCCCCTCCCCCGCGTGCTTTGTCCCCGTCATGCCTCCACCTCCTCTCCTCCTCCTGTTTTCAGACCACACAGCTGGCTGAAAGAAGAGCCGAAGCGTCCCCTCAGCTGTTTCCCTTTGTGAGGGAACCCTCTGAGAATGTGTCCGGATGCACTTAACAGCAGCATTATGACATTTGCGGCCGCGGACCGCCTCCCAGCAAGGCCTTCTGGGAGATTTCTTGGAGACGAGACATGCGGCGGCTTATTTTCAGGAAGTGACTGATCCATGATCTCAGGGAATTACTGTCTTTGTTATTGACACGGAGCGCACGGAGGGATTTGCTCAACGGCTAGAGGCCATAAGTTCGGAAAAGAAAGGGCCGAAAACAAGGTGTGTGTCTGAGGAAAGGGGAGTGGCCTCTCAAGGTCTTCCCAACCAGACAGCGAACGGGGCACAGGCGGCCTATTGGCTACGTGCTTTGAAGACACACACACAATCGCTTCCGAGGCCGCTGGACAGAAAGCGACAGTCCCGCCTCTTTGAACCTGCCCTCCGCTCTGCTCGTTAACCCCACAGCGGTTTATTTCTCTCAAACGCGGAGGGGGAGGGGGGGGGTGGCAATCAGGACCGAGTGTGTGGTCGTGTTTTTCTCCCAGAGTCCCGAAATAGGGAGGGGGAAATCAACAGTCTCGAGAAGAAAAAAACCACAATGTTTATGTGAAAAACAGGCTTTGAATCATATGGTTTACCACGACGCTTTAGGAAAATAAACACTCTGTCCCGCCGCCAGGTTTCCCGAGGAGCGAGCGGGAGAGGTTTATTTCGCCGATCCCTCGGGTGCGACAGGAGCCGCGCATTCACGTGGGAGGGAAAAGTGTGCGTGGGGGCGGGTGGGGGGGTGGACCATCACTGGCGTGTGCTGCCGCAGCATCACAGATAAGCAAATTACATGTGGAAAGCGTGGAGAAAGACGGAGGCGTTAATCAGCCGCCGCGCGTCGGAATCAAATCAATTAGGAGGTGGCCAGCTGGCGCTCTGAAGGGAAGCATGTCGGGGACAAATCCCTCAGACGGAGCCGTCTCCACCGTCCTTCCACCCATTCATCCCGCGGCGTCTCCGAGTGGGAGGAGTGGCTGAATCGGAGTGAATGAAGGGAGGCGTCGCATCCCTCTTTATTCATGCAGCAAGTGCGGGTGGTTCCTCGGATTTTTTTCTCAACCAGTGTCGCTCGTGTACGTGCGCAGGCGTCGCCGGCTATAGGCGGCGCGGCGGCCGCTCTCCGAAGGTCCAATCGCACCGCAGATCTCATTACACGGCGGACAACACGCTAAAGTCCGAGGGGGTTTACGAGTAAGCCTCACATTCCGCCGCAGAATTAGGGGGCACGTGTCCCAATAGTGCAGCGACACCGTCCCCCCCCCCACTCAGGCGACAGGCCGACGGTGATCGCACTGGGCTGTATAAGTGTGTGTGGGGGGGGGGGGCACTGGTGGGTCTGGCATCACAGCTAAGTAACAGCATGGGAGAAAAAATGACTGCTTTGAGACGATCTTTTCGGGGGGGGGGGGGCATGAGGAGGAGCGAGCCTTTTTTGCAATCTGTTCTTCAATCTGTATCGCAGTTATTCAGGATGCAGACGCTGCAACCCTGACTTTGGCGGAAGGTGCGATGAAGAAATTTTGGCTGGTAGAAACATAAACGTAGAAGAAGGCTGGAGCACGCACAGGGAAGGAGGGAGGGAGGAAGGGAGGGAGGGATGTGAAGGTGTGAGAAAGCAAGTGAGTATCTAAGTGGGGACCGACTGAAGGAAAAAAAGGACAGACCAAGTGAAGAGCAGTGCGTTCCTCAAAAAGAGGGAAGCCCTTGTGTGGTTGCATCTTTAGTTGCCATGGCAATGCAGACAACTGAAAAGAGATTAAAAAGGAATATTTCTCTTTCAAGCACACACATTTTACAGCCCCAATAACTCTCTACCATTCACGTCTACGCTTCAATAATGACCCACAGCTGCCAGCTTTACTGCAACCCCCACGAAAATAGAATTAAAGAGAAAAAAAACACACGCACCAAAGAGCTGAACATGCAAATGTGAACGGCCGAGAGTGAAACGCGTGTTTATTTTGGCCCGTGTGCTTTGACAGGCGTGAAATTCATTCCAGGAGTTTGGTGCTGGCGAGTGGCTGAGCGCAAAACGGTGCTTCTGATTCTGCGTCTTGTCCCTTGGAGACGTTGTGGAGAGCGAAGCGTTTAGCGCCTCTACGTTTCAGGCCCCCTTCAAAGTCGGGCCGTGGCGCGCCCATCCTCGCACCTTCCCTTCGCTACAACGGGCGCATCACACATGGCTTTCTCTTCTTTTTTTCGCAGCGGTCCCTGCGGCAGACCGACTGGGGGGGGCGGCTACAGACTGATCCTCAGCAGAGATGACCTACTTTTCCATTCAAGCCCGTCTCTCTTTGTTTGGCGGAGGAGGCTGCCGCCGAACAAAGAGCATGGGCGAGTGCGATCAGCCTCCGAACAGGGTGACTCCCGCCTGGATACGGCTGCCCCCCGCCCCCCGAAAAAAATGGCTCACCGAAGGCAGCGCCTGCTTCCACACCCTCACCATTTTAAGATCTCCTCCCTTGACTCCCTCCCCAACGTTCATCCCCGGGGCTCACAGATGGGGGAGGGGGGGGAGCCCCAGTTTCCTGTGGTCCTGAAGCCGCTCTGGTGGCTCGCAGGGACCAGACAGATAACTTGGGGAGGTGGAAGGAGGCCCGTGATATCAGTGCAGGGATTGGAAGGACAGCAGCGAAGGAGGAAATTAGTTTTCCGTTTTCATTGTAGATGAAACGGGGGGGGGTATATCAGAAAGTCTGGATCCCTACAGATATAAAACCCCCTTGCAGTGTGCTGCTGGGAGGGGCGATACCTTCACGCAGTGACCTGCAGCACACTAAGTCGGGGAAGCGAGCGTCCGCGTCCCGGCGCATTGGGAGCCACCCGAAGACTCGATTACAGAACTCCGCAGCTGTGAACACGCCGTTTAGCATCTAATGAGCCAACTGCATCAGCCCACTCCACCCGAAAAAATACCCATCTGTACGGGGGGCCAGACAAATTACGCTTCAAGGTCAGCGGCAAGAGGACGCCAGGCAGCATGGGGTTTTTTTTCGGGGGATCTGGGAACCGACACGCAATAAATCAACGAATGGGAAGACAGATAAAGACTTGCAAAAAAAACCAAGGACTCCCTTTATTCATGGCCGAAGGAGCCCAAATATCACGATGACTGAGAAGCTCAAAGGCGACGCCAAAACTCAGGCAGAGTGGAACATCGACACAGCTCCGTCCCACAAACAACCGATCATAAGCTGCTATCGAGGGCGGCAGTCCCAACACGCCCCAGTTGAACATGACTCCAAAAAGCGCCGCGACTCACCTGCATGTGCTCCGTGGAGCTGCTGCTCAGCTCGTCTCCGGACTCCGAGTCGTTGCGCAACTTGCCGAGCCCCTCTCCCGGCCCCTCGGCGGGAGGCGACGCCTTGTCGCCGGCCGCGCTCTTGCCGTGGTTGCTCCCGGGCTTGAGCGACGGCGGCGGCGAGTCGGCGCGCGTCCGCGGCAGCGTGGAGTTGCTGCCGTGGTGATGGTTGTTGTTGTTGTGGAGGAGCACCAGCTCGGCGACCAGCTTGCAGTGGTGGGGGCTACCCAGGTTGTGGTTGGCGTCCTTGGACAGCGCCGGGGGTGTGACGCGGTCGGAGGACGGCGACGGGGTGGAGGAGGGCGACGGGCGCCCGAAGCTGGTCATTTCCGGCTGCGGCCGGTTCAGGTTCTCATTGGATGCCCGGCAGATCTCCAAGACGGTGGGCTTCGCCCTCAAAGCGGGCTTGTGAGGCGGCGGCGGCGGCAGCAGCGCCCGGCGCACCTCCCTGACGTACTGTGCCGGCACGTAGAACGCCTTGGCGCCCTCCTCCTTGCGCACCTGCCACCAGTCCTCGTTGGTCTTCTTCACCAGCATGTAGCACTCCCCCTGGCGGATGGTCACCATCTTGTCCTTGGCCTTGTACTCGTAGTCGTACTCCACCTCGATGTAGGCTTGGCCCGGGGCGAGCGGCGGCCCCTCTCTGTCAGCCATGACTGCCGGAACCAGCTCGCCAACTCTGACCTCAGCTGCTCAGCGGCCCAGGCCTGGGCGGCTCCTCATGTCCGACCAGTGGAAGTGCTGGGCTGCGAGAGAGAAAGGAGAGGGGCGGCAATTAATCCAGCTACACGACACACGCTCGGGCCTCCTTTAATACTGTCTGACTTTCTGTCTGGTCGCCGAAAATGTCACAAAAACGATGACATCACAGCACTGCCACGCCCTTGACCTGCGTACTCGTTCGCTCTGTATGGTTTGTTCACGTCAGCACCATGTTGTCTACGAGGTCATCGGCAGAGAGCCACGAGTCCACGTCTCCACAGCTGCTTGTGTGTCAAACAGCATCCGGATGCTTTAATTGGACCCGCTGTTAGGAGGGCTGATCATCTCGAACACATGGAGGCGCTCTTGCGTTTTCAGTCTCCAACGCGGTGCCATTCCTGATTTATTCACTCTGGGACCTGTTTTCTTAAAGTGCTGTTTACAGTCTCTAGGTACTTTTGACTTGGCATCAAAACAAACTCTTGCAAACACAGACGAGCCTGAACGCCCCTCAGCAGATGAGAGTCGAACGGAGAGAAAAACTTCCAAGTGCTAGCTCCTAATAGCTGCAAAAGGTTGTGCTACTAGAGTGCCAGAAAACATAATTTAGTGCCATACAGTTTGTGATTGGTTTTAGTTGGAGTCACTCCAAGAAAAAACAACACATTTGTCGCTCTTCTCCATCTCTGTGCACCACCCACACCAACACCACAAAGTGCCACTGTCACTGCACACTCACGGCATGACACGGCCTGCCGCCGGACAAACATCCCCCCAGCCCGCTCGTGAGTCAGGTTCAAAACCCACCGCAGCGCGCAGTCATCCAGCTCCCGATCATCACAAACCACAACAACACCGCCGGCGAGGATTGCTCCTGTAACCGATCCCACCACGAGGTTATCCAGCCTGGTAATCCGATCGCTCTCTGCGGACCCAAAAAGGTGATGACAACATGACCCCGCACACACAGACACGCACAATCATCGCGCACGTGACCGCGAATGAGCATCTGAGGTCTGTGAACCCGCCCGCCGGTGGCTGAAAATAAAGTTTGGGTCGCCTTGCGCCTTCTGATGTGGCGACGAGAACCCGCCATAAAGCTGGAGGTGATCCTCTCCCTGGATCGTCCCGAAGTCGGTGGGCGAGCGAGTGAGTCGTCTGACAGCTGTGGGTTAACCCCCCCCCCCCCCAATCACCATTCCTGCAAGGTTTGTTTTGGGACGAGGCCTGTCATTGATCCTTGTCGTCAGAGACTATCTCTGTGTCGGTCAACTCAAATAAACACGAGGGGAGGGTGGGGACACGGGGGCGTCGAGCCTCCCTGCGACCCCCCCTTCATATCAGATTCTCCTCCCTGCTTCCTGAAATAGCAGCCGCCACCGACGTGACATCCTGGAAGTGGAGGCGGTAAAAGCAGGTGCTTTTAGTGCGGCGTGAGAACATGCTGCTGAATGTACGAGTGGGGCCCAACCTTACGTAAAGGAATATGCGAAACCACACACACACACAGACACACACGCACACACGCACCACGCAGACACACAATAGACCTACAGTGTTGACCGGGACCTGTCTGGGCTGCAGAGGAGCCAGAGAGAGCTACTCATAATGAGCCTAAATAGCGTGTGTTATATCTCTCTGAAACACACACAAACACAGACACAGACACAGACACAGACACGCACGCAGGCACACATTACATCCAGTCTATGTGAGTGAATGAATGCTTCAAATATGCAAAATGTGGGATCTCTGCAGTCCTATATTCTGAAATTTTGATTTCAACGATTTCAATTTGAGCATCCCAATAAATTATCTCTATTGAACGACTTCAACTATAGAGTCTGCTAATCAGAGATTCTGAGCTTTTATGGTGCGTGTGTGCGTGCATGCAGCTCTGTCCAAGCTGCTCCGAGCACACGCTTCAGCCCTGATGTCCGCGCGCGCACACGCACACGCACACGCACACGCACACGCACACACACACACACACACACACACACACGTACCCGGCCCTTCATGAATGACTCGTCTCTGTAAGGACAGGCTCCTTCTATTGTACAACTGGCTTTTTGAATGGGCGGGTGACTCCACCTCCGACGTGATCCGCGGCTATCACCGGCGGGCCGAGGAGGTGGCGGAGACGCGCTCGCATGACGCCGGCTTCCAGCCGCACACGTGGCGTCCGCGCGATCGTGACATCAGCCGTTCCAGGCTTCCCCCTGATGAGCTCACGGTGCATGTGTGGTGTGAGGCTGAAGCTGTTGCTCCACGGTCAAGGGAGAGGAAGAATTTGAGGCCGTTAGCTGGTCCAAGATAAGTCTATCTGCGGGATAGTCAGCAGCCGGTAATGTCTGACGTTGGAGGGGCTTATCGGGACAAAGAAATCTCCCAAATGTGGCACAAATGCAACACAACTCACTTCTCAGAGAGTGCAACACAACTGGTTACTGGGGTGACTTGTCACAATGCGAAACAAAGCTGCACGCATACACGGTGGAAGAGGCCTCGCTATGGCTGTTGCGAGTCGTTGGAGCTTTGCCACCTGTGTTTCTCATCATGCTACTGTTTCACAAGTCTCCATGCACTTCACTAGATCAGCCACATTCACCCATTCATTCAGAGGAGCACCCAACCACACAGACCCAGGAGACCATGAGAAGGTCACCCCTCGTCAGGCTCACACATTTTCCTGTGCAATCTTCCGCTTCAAGGACTGAAGTGTTTCATTGTGTCACTGTGATAAAGCAGGCCCTAAGGAGCCGATGTCCTCCTGACAAACCGGCTCAAAAAAAGGGGGGGGGGGGGACTGGAACACAACATTTACACTTAGTTGCCAGGCTCTGGTTGCTTTTTTCCCCCCAAAAGATCTCGGAGGGGTCCACCAAGAATAAACACACATCACCTGCCACAAGAAGCATTAATCACTCCACCACTACTCGTCACTCCAAGTCACCGTCAATTAAAAAATGGTCGGGGCCACCAAGACAAAAAGCCACCAGCTTCTCCTTTTGGTCCTGCGGATTTCTTGGTTGATGGAGTCAAAAGCGAAAAAAGCTGGTTGTTGTGACGAGCGTGTGTCACCGCGCAGTGCAGCAGGAGCAGGAGGCAACTTGTTGCTTCGGTGGAGCTTGAGGGAGGATGTTGTGCAACCGCTGTCTGGTCTCAGCTCGTGATGCGATTTAGATTTACGTCTGGGTCCAAGCAAAAGGGCCAACGGGAGGGGGAGGGAGAGAGAGCGGGGGTCTTTCTCCACAGAAGCGGTACCTGAGCTTTTTATTCCCCCTCTATACGGATGTTCTGCGGTCCCGATTCACCACCAGAATAACCGCATTTCGGTGTGAGCCGGGCGGCGGGGAGCCCCGCATCGGCTCGGAGATCACGTCGGCCTGCACGCATCTGCAGCCCGGGAGCCGGACTGCCTTTGTCCCCCCCCCCCCCAACCCCGAAGCCCTCATTCAAAACAGATGTGGCCGAGGAGCATCCACTCCAACATGTGCCGCGAACTGCAGCCCAACGGTGCGGGAGCGAACTGCTGCATGAGGGGAGGGAGGGAGGGAGGGAGGGGGACGCACAGCACCGCACCGGCGTTCATCCAATGGAGCACCCCGAATAAAAAGGATCAAAAAAGGGGCGAGTGTGGATGAACCGTGGGAGTCAGGAGAGTGAAGGGGGGTTAGAGCATGCCTTGTGGGCTGGGAGGCGGTGGGGAAAGGGGGGGGGGCGGCAGGGTCATTTCCATAAAACCCTGCACACACCGCAGAAACACAACACAAAGGGGGAGTTTGATACTTGTGCGTTCCCAACAAAGGAGCCGACGGCTCCACATCGCCCTGGCTTGACAGGACCGAGGGCCGGCTGGCAGCGGGGGGGGCTAATGCAGGAGAAGCGCCCCCCACCTTCCCCCTTCTCTCCCCGCCGCCCTCCCTCTTCAGCCGGGACGCACAAAAACACAAGGTGCGCGCCGCCCTCACCGATGCTATCACGTGAAATGTTTGATAGCCTTCCCTGGCGGTGGAGGGGAGTCCAGTCCCCCAGTCCCCCAGTCCCCCACTCACTCCCCACCTCCTCAGTTGCACCACCTCCGTGTCCGTGCGGGGTCACCGTCGTGAGCGAGCCGCGGTGCCGCCGGAGAGCTCCGGGACAAAAGCGCTGCAGGTTCAGCGGGACGCGGAGCTTCGGCTCGGCTCCCTGCAACAGCGTGCCTAGCAACAAAGTAAGTCCGCCACAAGCCAATAGCCGCGCGCGCGGCGCCGGAGGACCGGGGCTTACCTTTCCGACGGACCGCGCTCCCGTGTCTGCCGCTGCTCCGCGTCTCTCCGCCGCAGAGGGACTAAGGGGGCAACTTTTTCCCCCCCCGACCTATGGCAGCGCAGCCTGCTCGCACTGAGCCCACTGCAGACCTCCAGTCAGTGGGGCTGTTCACAATCCCCCGCCTCTCTGCGCCCCATCAAGTCGAGGAGTGCGGCGACTTGGCAAATATCCGGTTGGGGTTTTCACAATAAGACACGCCTCTTTTGGCTATACTCAACTATGCCTTATTTCTTTTCACTTATTCATCAAATATAAGGAATATTTCTGTGTCTGTCGTCTTTACAGCATTTGATTTAAAACTGAGGATTCATTAAGAAACATTGACCCTAAATATCATGCGTAAAGTATTCAGTGATAGCAATAAACAACCAACAACAAACAAAACTAGCAAGAAACATGGAATAAAAATTTTCAGGCGCTTCAAAATGAAAACAAAAAACACGAAATGGCTTCGTATAAAGCTCAATTTAGAAAATTACAAAGAAAACACAATTGTTCAGTAAAGATAGACACGTTTTGAGAGAGACAACCAAAGCAGGTGATTTTTTTCCCCCCCTATCTTTGTAATGATTCAAATGTAGATATTAACATTGGCTATTTTTCAAAATCTTTAGTAAATTCATACGGTGACATATTTGGCACGTTTAAATCTTTTCCCTACAAAACATGTCGACTTCAGCGATTGTCCTCAAGCTTTTATTTTGGAAACAAAAGTAGCGGTGTTACGCTGTTGTGGCTCGTGTGTTTCTCTCGCGCTCGACGCCGCCGTGGCGCTTCAGCCCGGAGACGCCGCTCGATCACTCCCACCCCGCCCGTCTGTCAGCGCTGCGAGGCGGCCGCACGGAGCCTGCGGGCCGGCCTGCCCTCCCGGGGTCCAACGCCTCACTGGCCGGCGCGGCCCAACCTGAGGTTCGCGGACTCCTGGCGGGTTCCACCCCAGTGGTTCCAGATGGGCCGTCTTCCCAGGAATTTGGAGTGATGAAGACATTCCTTTCAGCAAATCCCTTTGCAATTATTGTATTATTGCATGTGTGAGCGTGACGCTAAGCCTGCAGGATTCTCTGTGATTGGCAGGATTTCCATCGTCAGCCCTGTAACATAATTAAACATGGAGGGATAAACACACGGGGCTCGCCCTCCCCTTCCTCGCCGCTGAGCTTCATCTGGCAATCACAGCAGGGGGAGTTTCACCATGCAGGCAGGATCATGAATGATTTAGCGCTCCGATGATTTCGGGAGCACGCCGAGTCTCTGCGAGGGGGGGACAGTAAGCCCGGGCGAGCGGGCGCTCCCCGAATCAGCCTGGGGCGATAAGGCGAGCGGTTTGCAGTGTTTCCGAATGATGCATGAACGTCCGCGCTGTGTGATTCTCGCATAGAAAGCTATATGTGTTAAAGCACAGCCTGCTGGTGTGAAGATGGAAGTGGCAGACATGAGCGCGGCGGGATACGGACAGGATCCGGGTCCGTAGCGCCTCTCAGTCCGAGAGAAAGGGAGAGCAAGAAAGTTCTCCCCAAATCAAGCTTTCAAAGTCCATTTATTACGTCTAGAATAAATATTCAAGTGTGCAAACGACTTTGCGTAATGCAGACAGTGGGAATATTGCAACAGCAGAAGCAAAAACATCAAAAGTGCTGGAGTACAACTGCCCTGACA
>JASSRZ010000049.1:18749-29969 GCA_032164315.1 Malacoctenus gilli
ACAAGAATGCGTGCAATCCAAAATGTCTCCTGGCACACTCACGATCCTGGCTTCTCTATGCCCATCTGTTTGTCTTAAAACTTGCTTCCTGGAGTAGCCGAAGAACACAAAATGCTTCCCTCTGTATGGAAACCCAAAGCCTATCTCCTTCACGCACTTACATTTTCTGTTCCCTGTGTACCAGAAACTCCCTTTTTTATGTACCCTCACATTTTCATCCTGGTGCAAATTTCAATTAAGTGTGCATCACCTGGACAAACAGTCGTACGGACGTTTATCCTAAAATCTGCATTTCAATGAGAATTAACGAAGATCGCATGAAATATTTGGGAACGTCAGTATCGCTCCATTTATCACTCCATTTCTGCATGAAGGTTAATCCTCATATAAGGCTGCATGTGAGCTGCAAAGTTCAAAGAGCTTCTGAACGGTTTACATGACATATATGCTCTTTGAAGCCGTGTCCACATGGGCCTCACACACAGATTATTCAAGCGAGGGGCACGGACGGATGGAAGGATGGTCGGTCTGCGTTTCAGTGTGCCCAGGAGCATTTGTTCCTCTGGAAAATTACATAATTCATCAAGGGAACGTTGTCATGTTGAGATTCCTGTGGATGATATAATCTTCTGCCACTTATTCTTGTGACACTGTGTATGTGTGTGTGTGTGAACATTTAAAATGCTTTCATGTAGCAGTTAATTGGGGGAAAAAAAACCCAGAGTTGTCACCAATTTTAATGAGACAGAAATCTCTGCCTCCGTTTTGTCTTTGTTAAGAACATGTTAAGTGCTGGTTATCATGAACAGCAATTTGGCAGTTTTCAGTCTCCCCTGCCTTATTAAAATGTTTTTTTTTTTAAAACAAGACAAACTCAATTTGAAGTTGCAGTGAGATTTCGAAGCATTCGAGAAGACAAACAGAAACCAGGCAAGAAGCAAAAGGGATGAGAACTGCATGTTTGACATTAAGAGATTAATAAATAATGGCAAATACTACTTTCAAAAAGCCTTAATGATGTGTGATAACCTTTTTTATCATTACAGAGGACTGGCATGTTTTTTTTTAACAAGGCAACGCAGAATGTTTTAACAGGTTAAAGAAAATATGTTCGTATCATTAAATTAAACCTTGAAACGACATGAACAAAAGTGAAATAAAACCCTCTGATACTATTTGTTTCCCTCTTCCCTGTGACACAGTCTGTTTAATTCCATCATGTTTGCTTGTACCTGAGGTCTCAAAACATAATCTGGCAACAGAACAGCATTAAGGCAGAAATTCCGTCCCTTTCAGGTGTCTCCCCTTGCTCCAACACACCTGAGTCCAATCAGGCTCGTTAGCAGGCTGCCGCAGAGCCCGATGACATCACGCTCGTTTGGAGCAGCTGTGTCGGAGCAGAGGGCGACGGCTAGAAGGGAGACCTTCGCTGGGACTGGCATTGGACACCCCTGGTTTGGAGTGAAGCCAAACAAAAGCATCAAAAAAGAACCCAACACTCTGACAAAGCTTCAATGGCAGAAGGCTTCAAATAAAAGTGAAAGTCTTTAAGTTCGGGTATTAAGGGGTTAACTATTAATAGTTTAACCAAGAAAAAGTAGCAACATGTGGGGGCAAGTCGCAAGAAAGAAAGCGCAACTTTACCCCTTGTCGTTTGACACCAGCCTCGTGCCGCCAGCTGCCGCTGTGCCTGGAACAAATGGTCCAAAAAGACAGCCGCGTTCAGCCAGAAACACTTGTGTGAAGAGGCTTTAACGACACACCCAAAACTGGCGCGCCGAAATCGGCGTCGATGCTTTTCCGTGATGTTAAACCCCCATCGTTCTTTATCCATTGCCGAGGCGTCCATAAACGAGATACACAATTAGGCCCATCTGTTCCGCCGGAGAATAGCTCATTAACACACAATGGGAATTTATGGGAGCCGAATGCCTTCTGCGTGGCTTTACGTGCACTCCAGTTCAGCGCAACACACACCGCCCGTCAGATGGGTTGACCTTTATCGCGCCGCGTACGACGAGAACTACCGGAATCACGACGTTTCAACCGCTGTTTTTTTTTTTTTTTTTTCATTGTTATTGGTTTGTGCTCGTCAAGCTGGAGCATCGCCATTCGCTCGCAACGCACCGCCCGGTCAATTCTGCAACGCTGTTATACAAGACAACGATATTTACCCGAATGCGTGTCACCCCTCAGGCTTTGCTGTTGGCGAGGGGGGGTGGGGTGGGGTGAGGCTTTTGGAAATGCATCAGAAATCAACATATAAAACCGAAAATGGAGAAAATAAACAAAAACAGTATTCTGTTTTGGGGTTTTTTTGTCTTTCACGCTACCTTTTAACATCACATTTAGACTTGTGTACGTTACGCAATCCAATGCACCGTCTTTATTTTTGTCGTGTTTGCCTGTGCTCAGGGTCACGAGTCAGGATTTTTCGGGGTGGAAATCTCTTTAAAAAGGAGCGCGACTCCTTCACCGACACACGCGTTTTGTTGCTCTTGTGTTGTCACAACCACACAATGGGAAACAGTGTAGGTGTACAATACTGATGTGCATTCGAGACACCTCGACGCAGTGGTGTCCAACCTTTTTGTCTCTTTAAGACAAACCCCCCCCTGGCCCCAACCCTCAACCCGAGAAAGAAGGATATGAGCTCTTTCCTCAACTTTGACTTACCAAAGAATTACAGTGAAGCCAAAAGCACCGAATTTCAGACGACGACCTTCAGATCCTCTGGACCCAGCTGCCATTGCTGTCGTTTCCCCCTCGAAAGAGTCCAAGATCCTCCAATCAGGAGCCACTTGTGTATCTTAAGACAACTTGTGTCTCCACTGGACACAGACACACACAAAAAAGGGAGCTTCCTGAAAGCGTCACCCACTTCCAACGCAAAGCATCGTGAAGGATGACAGATGGAAAACTAGCGTCGCCTTGGCGGTGCATGCGTTTAATTATTACCGCGGAAGAGGAACACCAAAATAGCAGCCGGTAATAAAATCGTTACTTTAGAAAATGCCGAGTTAAAGGCGTTTACAAGTAAACAAAACGAATGATTTCTTGATTGTGTCTTTTTGTTTTGCACTTCAGAAATGTGTCAGCCTTGCAGTCGGTTCGCGTACGCTCCCCCCCCATTTACCGTTTCATCTCCTCCGGCTAATTGCGGCCTACCTCAAGAATGCTGATTGTTGTTGCCTCCGCAGTGTACTTTACTTGAGATTTATCGGCGAAGAAAAAAAACAAAACGCCAAAACAAATCAATTTCGCTTTCCCCGAGATGATGAAGCGAAATTGGAACACAAATTTCGGTGAAGACGCGAATCTATTAACGCCCAGACAGCCGAACGTAAATCCGCCCGGCGCACTGTCTGGAGACAGACTTCGTTTCACGAAGAGAGACCCGGCAGTGCCTCTGGATGTGGAGTCAAGCAAACAGAAGACACAAAGAAAACAATAAAGTCCCACATTAAGGTGAAAACACTGATTTGGGAATATGCTCTTTCTGCTCAATTTATTCCCAAGACGTTGTGTTTTTGTGTAGAGTCTGTCTTAGCAGGAAAACTGGTGAGCCACACTTAAGAGGGGGTCATTGAGGTAGGAGGTTGCATCAAAAGTAACAAATAACTTAGTAAAAAGAAGTATGGCTTGATTTTTACCTTCAGTTTATTCTCTGATCTTGCTCCTATTGGGGGTGGGGGGGGGGGTTGTTCTTAACAGTGATTCTCTGTACATCAAAACAGTCTTTTGCGCCTTAGATTTTCCAGAGGTCACAACAGCTGCTGGAGAAGAGGAAGCGGCGACTCCGACTGATCTTCCGTTCTTCTCCGACAGCCGCCAGAAGTTTCCCCTTCGGAGGGCTCCGGGACGCTTTGATTTCGCACAGGCCGCAGTCTGTTTCCTTTAATTCAAAGAGCGCCGAATGAAGGAGGTGTGCTCATCACAGTTAAAGGTTCATATCCGGGGAAGGTTCCCCCTTTTGAAGTCTCAACAAAAAACCCCACAATTTATCACAGATGCGCCGTATTCACGAACAGTCAGCAGGGAAATGAAACGTCCGCGGACTGTACAAAATAGCCCTTCGCAATAGAATTCAAAGGATTCGGCACTGTAAACACTCAGGAACTACAGCGTTTGCTGCGGAACCAGTTGTTGTCCACGTGTGGTCAGCAAGTGACATGGCAGCATTTGAGGTTTTAGGCAAAGCCCCCACTGACACTAATGTAGAAACGTGGTGAAGATAAGCAGCAGTTGTTTTGGGTGAAGGCACTTTGTTGATAGCAGACGGTGACAAATTAAAAAAAATGAAACATAGAGCATAAAAGAATTCAGACGTGTGGCCGCAGCATGTTTATCACAAGGTCCGATTCATCACTCATAATGGATCAAATGACAACACTTTAATTTGTTCTTTCCAAATTGGCATTTTCACCTTCATGTTCCAGATTACAGTAAATGTAAACAAACTGAATTTAGGATTTTTTAATTCTATGATTGAAGTTCAGTTTCTTTTAATGTAATTCAGACATGTGTGAAGTAATGCCTTTGTTCTACTGAGATTTTCAAAATATGAGTGGACCAGGATCTGCTATTTTTGTCAACCCCAGGAGCTCACAAAAATCCCTCTGTTTTCACATTCTTAAACCCCAAATATTCCCGCCGTTTCAATGTTTTTATTGACGGTTTGTTTTTTTCTTTTTTAAACGTAGATCACTGAAGTCTTAGCGACACGTCCGCTGCTCCTCCAGCCATTTGTAGCCTTTGTACCTGTAGCTACCGCTGCCCCCCCCCCCCAATAATCGATGTCCCTCACATCATGGAAGATCGTAAAAAATTAAATAAGTAAAATCTAAAAATAAACTCAATTGAAGAAGATCCTGCTGGGTTGTGGAGTGTGTCTCACCTCTGCCCTGCGTTCCACTTTTGTTTCAACCCCTCTTGCTTTGATGTCCACGCGGGAACATGCAAGTGGGTGGAGCTCGGAGCACCTTGTGGTGCAGAGGAGCAGGCGCGCCGACGCCCCCCTCCCCCCCCTTTGAACTCGGACTTGTAGAGCCATTTGTAGCGCGGCCCCTGTGAAGTGCGCGTGCCCCCGAGCGCATCCACGTTCGATCGCGTCTGTGAGGCCGCCCGCCTTTGATGGCTCAGCGGTCTGAGGACCACCAGAGGTCCCGCCTTTGCGACCCCCAGGCGTTCCGTCCCTTCCCCACGCCTCGCTCTCTGTCCGTCCACCTCTCGCACTCCGACACACTAACCCCTTGTTTCCCTTTGACATCGCCTGTTAAGCACCAACATGTTTGATCAATGTTCTGATCTTGCACTCCCTCGAAAGTCGGTGTTTGAAATATTCCTCCCGTCGGCGTCGTCCGGAACGCTCATGTTCTCTCTCGGAGGGCATGAAATACCTCCTACTTGCATAAAGGCGTCCTGAACTGCCGGAATCACACTGACAACATCGACTGCGGTGCCAATCTTCAATTATAGGAGAAGGTTGAAATGTAAAATTACAGTTTACAAGGTCGCACGATTAAAAAAATGAAAACCCCTTTGTCTGGATTGCCTTTGAAAAGGCTTTGAAAGTCGCCCAATGCATCGTGGTCTAAAGAGTCACTCAGCGGCGGCATAATATGGCTGTCTTACAAATCCTTCCTGCCTGCAACGCTGCGATCCAGCATGCACGGGGTTTCACCTATTATTTCGTTCAATCACATTCTGCCCGAGGCTCCAGCTTTAAAATAAGAAGAAGGAAAAAAAAAAAAAGGAAAAAAAAAAGAACCTGGCAGGAGAATGAGCTTCAAGAATGCTGGTACTTTTTGCGTTCAAGCCGTCACAGGTGAAGGTTCGAAAAGGTTCGTGGAAAGAAAAGGGCGAACGGAGGGGGAAAAAAAAGGGGTCCCTGCCACCGAAACCGCTCATCCTCTGCTGGACAATGTCGGTAAATCCGAAGAGATCCCGTAAATTCCGCGCTGTGTGCGTCGTTGGACTGAACGTGAACCTTTTCCTTCAGAAACTACAAGTATCAAAGTGAACATAGGTTTTTCTTGTTTCCAGGGGCCGAAGGAGGAGGAACGTTTAGGTCTCGTTCGGTTTTCTTTGAAAAGTTCCCGAACTGTTGTCCAGCATAGCCGCATCCCCGACCGATGACACGACCTCGTCCTTTAACTGAAGCCAAAGTACATGTGAGGAATTGAAAGGAGGTTCCAAATAGCCTGCTGGGGAACAGAGGTGGTTCTCTCCCGGGCCTTGGAGGGCCTCATTCCTGCCTGTGGTTCTGCCCAGACACACCTGAATCTAACCGGCGTCAACAGGAAGCTCTGCAGGAGCAGCCCCTGACGGGAGCCCCGTCCCAATCAGGTGTGCTGAACTGGGATAAACCAAGAGTGCCCGCAGTCATGTGACCTGACAGGATAGGGAGTTCACAGGAAAATCTCGATGGACACGCTGTCGTGGTGCATAACCAGTGTGAATCCCGAAAACCCAGACGTTCAGGCAGAGGATGCCATCATCTACGTCCAAGGTGGAATCTCAATCCAATGTTCAATTTGCACAATTTGATCACAGTCTAATCTTTACAATCTCACCAAAGTCCCCCAGTGAAACTACTTTGGAAACAATCCTCCACACAAACCACGAACAGTCGATGCTTCCCGCACACCATCCTAAACAAAGCATCGTAACAGCGGGATCACAATGATTTAGAACCAAAGCCCCTCTGCCAGCTTGGCAACCACCAGCAGCCACCGCCTCGGCAGACCACGGACCCCCTTCTAAACAACAAACAAACAGATTGCTTCCTTTAGGCAGAGATCCAGGGGGGGGGGGCATCTGAGGAGCTTGCTCTCCGAGTAAACCCTCCTTCCATCCGGCTCCAACGGATGAAACAGCTGCTCCGTCAGAACCGCTCTTTTCCCTCATTGCGGGCTGACAGGACACCTCGACCCCCCCGGGGATCCGCCGGCGTGGCCTCATCTTTTGGTCCTGCACCAAAGCACAGACACAAACACTCTGGTGATGTAACGGTGGAGGCGGAGCCACTCATCGCGGGCGTCACGCCTGGAAATGAGTCGGAAGTGCGGCAGAACAGCCAGCGACGACTGCTTGACACTCACATGTGGCAGTCGAAACGAGAACCGTCACGAAATCGGAAGAAGAAAACAAAAATCAAGTGGGTTATTAAATGTCCGATCCCTGTCATCCGAATCTTTTCCTAATGAATGATTTGATCACCCACCCTAGCGTCCTCGGTGTCTGTCCTTCACGGTTCATCGCTGGAGTAACGTAACTGCGAGGTTGATCCGCGTTCAGTTGGGGTTGAAATCGAGAGTAAACCCCAACCGCTGTTCGCTCGAGTGAGCAAAAGAACGTTCCTTCGAATTGCTGCGCGAAAGAGAGAAAACAATGAGCACCAACAAAAATGATTAGATAAAGGGGGTCTAATCATCCTTACAAATGAAGACGATCCCAGGTTTGACCCTGAGCGCGCATCAAAACAACAACAAGACAGAGCAGGGGAAGAAGAAAAAAAAAAACAATTGTTGGTGTAACTTTTATTACCTGCCTGTAAAACATGAGGGAAGCGGGAAGAGATTTTCAGCAGGCGAGGTGTGCGAACCAGTGTTTATGCAGATGAGACATCATTTGCCGGATGTCAGTTTTTTGTTTTTTTTTTGGTGTTTTTTTTTTTTTCTCTCTTCAAAAGCGGGAGGGAAAACTTCAAAGGGAACGCGCAGCTCGTGAATGGGTCATTTCGCTAACAAGAGAGACAAGCAGGCGGCATCGAGTCTTCCCACAACGGCGCTTAATGATTGGAGTGAACGGGAGGGCGAGAACAACGCGTGATTTCATATTGTCTCCTGTTAGAGCCGCTTTGATGAAGGTTTTTAGAAGGGAGATATTGCTCAACGTGGGGCGCCTGGCACTTCTACCTCGAATGACGCAATTATTGCTGCTTTTTCTAATGTTATACCGGCATACCAATGAACTCCGTTAGACATGAACCTTTCCGTATGTTGTTGTATTTCCACAGCGGTTGGTTACCAGCCTGTGTCAGTGGCTTTTCCCCCACTCCGGGTTGCAAAATGTTCAAAACATCCCTTCGATCCTTTGTCTTTGGCGTCGAGCGGAAAAACCGACCACGACTGGGTTCCGTCGATCCCGGCTGTGTCATTTTTTTGCCGTTCATTTGAGTCGATGCGTCAGGCGTCGTTATTCATGGCAGGACCAGTGTCCACGTGGGTGCAAAGCGGGGGGGGGCTGGGTCCAACATGGTGGGCGATTATTAAAGATGGTCCGAAACGTCCAGTGCCCGGTTGAGGGCCATAAAAACGGAAGCGTGTGTTTTTTTTTTACTGAGCGTTCAATTAAAACGGTCAATCTCCACAAGCCCCCCCTCCGCGGACATTTCCACATAAAAATGCTGGATTTTTTTTTTTATGATCCCAGAGTGGACATAAGGAGACAGGTGGAGTGTTCGAAAACCAACGTTGCAAGTGGAGCAAGAGAAAATTGGAGGGGGGAGGGAAAAAAAGGAAGATTTTCAGCGAGCAAGCACAAAAACCCAGCAAAGCACCAACTGATGTGATTAACTCGTTCATCTTTGGTACGGATAACTACTGTTAAAGTGTGAAAATAGCTCATTTGAACTCACTGTTGGATACTTTTAATGTTGAAAGAACGTGTTTTGAGCATGTTTACGCAGCGTGCTGCCAAAGGTTTGTTTGCTTTTTTGAAAGCCAAAGCTCTCAAACGGACACGCGTTGAGAAATTGGACACAGAAACCTACTTTTGGATCGACAGCACTTTGCTTTTGTCTGTTCACTGCCCAGAAATTGGTCGTTGCTCATCAGTCTTCTCTGTAAAAAAAAAAAAACAGAAGACTGACCTTTAGGTTTTTGGACGGACATGGAAGTAATAGGAAACGGGTTTCAGCCTTCGCTTGGTCGCTGTTGCGTTCGTGTTCGCTTCGTTTCGTTTCAAGAGAGAGAGGCGCCAGAACAAGGGCGAAAGAGAAATGTTTTGGTCTGATCCCCCCCCCCCCCAAAAAAAAAAATTACAATACATCGATCTGTTCCTGTTTATGTGCAACGGATAACCTCCAGTCCAGTGGCGAGGTTGGCTGTTCTCCTTCTCGGTTCTGGGCAGAGTGGGCATAATGACGAGGGAAGGAGCGGGGCGCGGTGCCAGGCAAGAAATCAATACCGCAGGAAAATAAGATGCAAACCAAGCAGCTGCTGCAGAGAACAGAGTGTGTGGGAGTGTGTGTGTGTGTGTGTGTGTGTGTTTGTCTTTTTGTGTGTGGGTGAGTGAGGGAGTGCCAGGGAGCACGTGTGCTTGTGCATGTGAAGTGCAACTCAACAACCCTGTCGAGAAGGGCGAGCTGGAACAAATCACACCAAAAAAAACAAGGTCAATGTGCAAACAGAGAAGAAGAGGCCAAAGGACGGAAAGTAGTCCTTTGATCATGCCCCCCCCCCTCAAATCTCCAACCCAAAACAAGAGCTTTTCACAGTTTCTGCATAACAAGTTGGAGGACGGCGGGGCGTTCCATAGAGAACCGCCGTACCGCTGGCTGTGGGGGAGGTTTCTTTGTCAAAATATGTCAGCGCTGAGCTGCGCGTCCAAGTAATTTCATCGCTCTTTTATTGAATTAAGTAAGTTCGAGCTGACTGACAGCTCTGACAGCTCTGCCAGTTTCGCTGCCGCTACGCCGACCACCCCTCGCTGCGGCGCGAGCCGAGCAGATGTTCAGGCTGAGCGTCCGCTCGACTTTCGGGACGGGATCCCGGACCGAATCGGTCGTGATGGGCCTGGTTTGCCGAATGGCGGAAATGAATCGGTCACGCTGAGTCCGCGGGAACTCCGTGGGACTTGTCACGGTTCAAGCCCAACAGTGGCGGTGTCGCACAGCAGCGCTTCACTTTTCCGCAACTCAACCGCTTGCCAGTCCGGGGGTGGGGGGCTCAAACCAGCAACCCCTCGAGGAATCTGGTGGCTTCGCAAAGGCTGCTCGACCACCACTGCCTGTCGGTGGTTGGCTGACTTGTCGCATCAATGTCTCCTGCAGTTTTTTCCGCGAACAGGCATCGACATCGTCCTCTTTCAAAGCTTTGATTCGCTGCACCTTGCTAACTGATGACCCCCAATTTGACCACCGTTTTTGGTTGGTTCTGCACCTTTGGTTGGCTTCACAAAGGCTGCTCGACCACCACTGCCTGCCGGTGGTTGACTGACTTATCGCATCAATGTCTCCTGCAGTTTTTCCACGAACAGGCATCGACATCGTCCTCTTTCAAAGCTTTGATTAGTCGCTGGTTGCACCGTACTAACTGATGACCCCCAATTTGACCACCGTTTTTGGTTGGTTCTGCACCTCCCAATCAAACGATGACCCCCCCTCCCCCCCTTCACATCATTGTGTTCACTCTTCATGCTGCAGCCGGCAGTTTGTCTCCACTGTCAGACCTGTATCCAGCAGCCGGAGCACGGATGAGTGATCGATCCGAAGCGCGGGAGCCTCCTAATCCTACGCGGTAAGTGATCGTTCGACCGACAAGAAAAGGGGAGTGGCCTATGGAGAGCCATACACGGTGGACCCCGAGTTATTTTTTACTGAGCATTCTTTGAAACATTTAGAACTCATAACTTACACGCGCTCATAAAAATGGAGTCTTTTTTTTTTTGTTTTTACGATCCCAGAGAGGGAATGAAGAGGTGGAAAGAGAGTGCGAGGGTAGTGCTAGAAAATCAGCAGGAAGGAGAAATTAATTTCGGATTTAATTATAGCAAGCGGGGGGGGGGGGAGTCCCAAATTACAAAAACGAGTGAGGATAAACTTGTTAACTTTACTTTGGACCTCACCACGGACCGCGGTGGTTCTAACCCTTTTGTTCTTGGGGCCTTCCCGAAGAAAGGCTGAGGACCTGATCTCCGATCAGCCAAAATGTTGAAGGGGAGGGAAGCAAAAGCAAACACACACACACACACACACACACACACACACACACACACACACACACACACACACACACACACAATCTCATCAACGTACAAAATATCTATACTAAAGTAATAAAAGCATTGATTAGGTTCTGGTTGTTCTTGACACAAAAAAAACAACATCTGTCCACTGTTGCTCACAACTTGGGAACCCTACTGTTTATTGTGTGTACTTGCTACCAAAACCTGGGTGTGTATTTGAATGCAAAGTTACATTACTAACCTTTTCCA
>JASSRZ010000049.1:30069-41640 GCA_032164315.1 Malacoctenus gilli
CCGTCCGTCCCACCGCCCAACCCTCCCAGGCGCCTCCTCTCCCGTCAGTACTGGGCCTGCACGGGACTCCCCCCTGCCAGCTGGCATCCGAACGTGGCTCGGGGCACAATCTCCACGCGCAGATGGAGTCCACCCACAACTGGCCAGAAAAAGGGAATAAAGCTCCGCGATCAATTAATCATAAATAGCCGACTTTTGCCCGGTGCCCTGCAGAACGGGGGGAGAAAAAAAAACACAAGTCTGTGAAATTAGCAAAAAGATTGACTGCGAAAGGGCTTCAACATTTCAGCATACGGTGAAGTGTTTTTATAACGAGAGAGAAAAAAAAAAAAGTTATGTGAAATTTATAACGTCTGATGAGGAAAGGGGAATAATTGGATTCGGGCAGCTGCTGCAGGACCCCCAGTGAAACGTCCAGCAAACGGAGTCCACGCTGCACACTGCGAGCGGGTGTGTGTGGTTAATTTTACTGTATGTGGGGCAGGCTGTACTCTCCGCTCTGCCTTCAAAAACATAACGCAATTTGTCTTCCTTCACGCTACCCTCCTCCCTGTCCGGAAGAGCCTCTTTATTTTTTGGACTCCTTCAACGCAAAGACTTGCAAACAAGCCTCGCATGGAGCAATTCAGGCGTGCGCGACGCTTGGTCAGACTGGAGGTTTAGGACCGAATGGACCAGCACTGTTTCCGTTCGCAAGCGCTCCTTTTTGTGAGGGGTTTCCGACGGTTGCGAGTGGAGTCGGGATGGGAAAGCACCTGAACGCACCTCGTGTGTCATCTCAAGTACTATTCCTTCCTTTTATTGCAGGACTGTGGTGAAGATGGAAAAGGTTAGTAATGTAACTTCACATTCAAATTTCAAATACACACCCAGGTTTTGGTAGCAAGTACACACAATAAACAGTAGGGTTCCCAAGTTGTGGTCCCTGATGCACTTTAGTGGGCAACAGTGGACAGATGTTTTTGTTTTTTTTTTTTTGTGTCAAGAACAACCAGAACCTAATCAATGTTTTTATTCTTTAGTATAGGTATTTTGTGCATTGATGAGATTGTGTGTGTGTGTGTGTGTGTGTGTGTGTGTGTGTGTGTGTGTGTGTGTGTTTTAGGCCGATCAGGTGCCAAACAGTGCCCCCAAAACAGCACCACGCAACCCTTTCTTGCGCCTTCCACTGAGACCACGACAACAAAACAGCCACGTCAGATCCAGCGACAATGAGTTCGACAGGTAGGTGGGATTCATCTCCTTACCTATGAGTTGTTTTCCCCAAATAGAAGTGACAAAAACAAACATTTAGTGCGCCGTTTATTTGTTCTTTGTGCGATTGTACCTGTTTTTGGGGTATTCCCAAGGCTGCCCACCCATTTGCTTCCCTCCCCTTTAATATTTTGGCTGATCAGAGATCAGGTCCTCAGCTTTTCTTCGGGGAGGCCCCAAGTCAGGCATTGCACATGCCTGAGCTGGGGAACACACACAACGTGGGGGGTGGGGTGTTGAATCGCACGGGCCGACAGCTCGCCATCTTCCTCATCTCAACGTCTCCTGGCGTGTCTTGCCAATGGGCTACCCCCCCCTGCCTTTTCTGGCAAATTCTTTCCTTCTGTGTCGTTCCTGTGTCCTCGCCGTTCTACGAAACCTCTCTTGGCGGGCGGAGGTCACCGCAGACCCGCGATTGAGCTCCAGCCGGCAGCAAGCCGCCAAAAGTGCCCCCCCCCCCGTTAGGTAAGAGCTTCGATCCCCGAAACGGGTCATGTAACCACAGTGCTCTTCAGGCCTGACATCCCTCCAGTTTCCTGCCGGAGCGACTGGCCTCGCGGCTTTGTGCGGAGCCCTCTCAATATTGCGCCTAAATTTCCATTCGTCACTCCGTGTTTGCTTACTTTGTACCTCCTAACGCGTTTACGCAAATTCACCCGCAGCGAGTCAAAGTTAATAAAATGTCAAAGCCCAACTTAAGGGGTCCAAAACAGACAAGCAAATGAGGAGGAAGATAAAAGGTTGAGGCATTGCTGGCCTTGCGACTCTGTTGTGGCTATAAAGAGCCCGACTAAAAGCTCCAGAGTTCAATTACCGGCATGTCTCTTTTATGTGTCTTTGACTGTTTTCTGTGAATAAATTCGGGGTCCATTGTGTGGCGCGCCTTGCCTCAAACCACATCTCCCATTAGGGACAATTGCATCTTTCATTTTCGAGCCATTTTTTGAAGGAACAGCATCCTTAATGTCTCTGGGAAGGAAAAAAAAAAATAAAGAACTCAAAGCATGAGAGGTTGTACAGGAATCCCATTCCTCCTTTTCTCCCTCCCTCCCACACACACACACACACACTTCTCAGAAATTTAGGATGTTGAGCCTGTGGCACATTATCTATTTTTTTCCATTCCCGGCTTTTTCCCCCAACTGTTTCGGAGGCGTTTGTGCCCTCATTAGGCCCGCTCGGTGCTTCCTTTCAATGTTAGATCTCGCTGTGGGTGGGACCTTGGGAATACCCCAAAAACAGGTACAATCGCACAAAGAACAAATAAACGGCGCACTAAATGCTTGTTTTGTCACTTCTATTTGGGGGGAAACAACTCGTAGGTAAGGAGATAAAATCCCACCTACACCTCGAACTCGGTGTCGCCGGATCTGACGCGTCTGTTTTGTTGTCCTGGTCTCGGTGGAAGGCGCAAGAAAGCGTTGCGCGGCGCTTTTTTGGGCGCACCTGATCGGCCTGAAACACGCACACGCGCACACACACACGTGCACTTGTGCATGGACACCAAGTGTAGGATGAAAAATGACCAAGCCGTCAAGCACTCGGAGGTGTTAAATGGATGAAGGAGAGGCAGAATAGTGGCTTGTTTCTGTAGATAATATGATTTGGGAGAGGCTATTTTTAGAACAGGGAAGGTGGAAGGAGAGAGCGGAGAGAGAGAGAGAGAGAGAGACGGAGAGAGGGAGGCTCAAACAACTGCAGCGCGTTGGCATGAAAAGACTTCGGAGACTCGCTTCCGTCACTCACGCGAACATGTTACCTCTCTCCCACAACCTGTTGTTCCTTTCATCCTCCTCTTTTCTTTTTTTTCCCCCTCCCTCCTCACCCTCCGTTCTGTTTTTACCTGCTGGCTCCGGTTGAATGCAGATCAGCGGGCTCAGGCGCGGAGTTTACACTCGCCTCTCAAAGGAGCACCTGTACTCGCCGGCGCGGTCCAGCACAAACAGCTCTGTTGTAAATTACAAAAGCTGGTTTTTTTTTTTTTTCTTCCCTTTTTCCTCAGTGGCAGGTGGCGGAGTCCTGCCGCAGTGTCGCGCCGAGCGCCGTGCCCCTAATATTTCGTCCGCCGGCATCACATCTGTGGCCCTCGTCCACCCAAGCTTTGAATGTGTCGGAAACGCTTGAGAACACTGCGTGCGGTTTGTGTCGTTTCATAATGCAGTTTTTTTGTTAAAGGAAAAAGAAGTACTGTTACTTCTGTGTGTGGGGGGCCGTCGCGTGGCTGGTCTGAGACCGGAATGGGCTTTAAAATTCAGAGTTCAGTCTTTTCAAAAGTCCAAAAGATATGATCATGGACCCCCAAAAGCTTTAGCGGAGTGGCTTAAGAGGCTTTCTTTGCAAGATACGTAAATCTGAGAAGACTTTTCTCGAAAAATGTTAAGTGTAAGATTGAATCAAACAACTCCAAACCTTCTTTTTCTTGAACGTTCCCCTTTGATTCTGACTTCTTGACTTACTCAATAAGGACTCAAAACAACTGCGTTCCACACTGCTGAAAGACCCCCAACAGACACTGAATAAATCCGGGTGGTCTGTTTCAGCCAAGCAGGCTTGCTTATGAAGCTTTTGTGGACTTCCCATGTGACCAAGCACTACCACAAAGCCCAGTGTAAATATGCCAGCATGTGGCCCAACGGTTGATGGTACAGAGCTTGATGTGGTCAAGAAAAGCTCCAGAGGTGGAGAAGGGTGGCCTGCGGAATCACAGTTTTGGTATGAACATGCGAAAAAAACTGGGCATCCGTGTGCAGGCAGCACACGGATGGTTAATGCAACAATACTCCTATCGACCAGTTTATATCTGAATGAACTTGTGGGCAAATATCTGGTTAACTTGCACAGCGACGTGACCGCTTCCCGTGAAGCTGCACCAATACCACTGTCGCGGGAGACTTTTTTCCCAGCTCCTTGGCACTCTCGAAAGACTCCCAGCCTTGTTCGAAGTCACGGCGCAGTGACAGCCTCCGCGTGCAATGACTGCATAACAAAAGCCAGTTGTCAAAGTGCCTCGAATGGCGTCACACCAGGCCTCCAGTCTGCCACTTGGCTTTTTTTTTTTTTTTTTCTCTTTCTCTGTCGACTGCTATTTGGTCCCGTTTTGGCTCCGGCTCGGCGAAAACTGCATCCGCGGCTGCCTCCGGAAGGCAAACGAGGGGAGGGCATCTTCGGGCCATCTTGGGTTCATTTGCTTCCATATTGGCGGCGTCTGCATCTGTTGTAAACACAGGGCCCCCCCTCGGGCACCCCGTCGCGCTTGTTAAAGCCAGATGCCAGCGCGCAGACAGAGGGTCCGTTCCTCCGTGCGGTTTCGGGGGGGGGGGGGGGGACAGAAAGAGTGGCTCTTTCGACGGGGCAGTAGTAAACACACACTAGCCGTGGCAGATGTTTGTACCCAATTTTACGGCTCCTGCGACGCAAATAAGGTCAGCACAAGCCAGACACTCGCCGGGACTCCGACATAAGGAAATTAGTCCCACCACAGAGTGAATCTTAGCACTCGGAGCTTTTAGTGAAGGTTTGAACTGGGAAGAGCGCCTGCCCGCACGGCGGTCGGCCGCAGACGGACCCCCTGTCCGATAGTGCAGCTTGACCAGATCCGACGCGACCTGACGTGACCCGATCGGACCGGAATCTAACCGGAATATCAAAAACTCTAGCACAGACATGGGCAAACTACGGCCCCCGGGCCATATAGGGCCCGTTAGGCTTTTGAATCTGGCCCGCCGAGCTTGTCCAAATTATAGTAAAAACCCATGGATGTGTAAAAACCTAATTCATTTCCCTTTCCCCCTGCAATACCCTCGTTTCCCCGATAGATGGCGCGCAATTGGCCGCAATTGGAGCTGATCGATCTTCAGTCTGACTCCGTCTCAAAAGAGAAGTTCAGATCTCTTAAACTGAATGACTTTTACGCTTCAGTTAACGAAGCCACGTTTCAAAACCTCCGAAGGACAGAACAGAAGATGCTGCCGCTGTTTGGCCCGACCTTCGTGTGTGAGCAGACTCTCAGCATCTCGAACGTCGACAAAGCCCATCACGGATCCCAATTAACTGACCGAGCCCTCAGATCCATTTTGAGAATCGCCACAACGAAACTAACTCCAGACTTTGAGGCACTGGCAAAAAAGGGAGGACAACAACACTGTTCCCACTGAAATGTGAGTTTCTCTACCGTGTTTTGGAAAAAAATAGCAACTTGCGCATTTACGCACAGCAGCGGTACAGTAGCTTAATTAGCACGCCGCATATCGCTCTCAATTTAAAGACCCATTTCTTTCGATGGGTAAGTAATACGTTTTGAACATTAAAAGTGACTCCATTGATCTGTTTCCACTAAATGTTGATTTCTTTAAATCTGCACCTTTAATAGTGTCTTTTGTTTTCATACATTTCAGTCCCCAGGTTTGATAAATTACAATGTGTGTCCAAATGCTCCTGGTCCGGCCCCCTCTGTCGAATTTTAAAACCCATTCTGGCCCGCAAGTCCAAAAAGTTTGCCCACCCCTGCTCTAGCACCGTTGCGCGAGCGAAGCAAAGTCGGGATCACTGAAGAATCGCTGCCACTACTAAAAAAAAAAAGTCTCGGCTTGCGGCGGTGATGACCGCAAATCCAAAAAGCAAACTCTGCCCTTGTGATCGCACCGCTGGACACAGCATCCAGACAGCCTTTGCGGCTTCCTCCAAGGTTGTTACACGACCCATATAATAACAAAGCGATTCTGGCTCCGAACCGCCGGCTGAGGTTGTAAATATGGGCCGTGATTAATTAGGCTTAA
The DNA here is from genome assembly GCA_032164315.1 of Malacoctenus gilli. Lineage (NCBI taxonomy): Eukaryota > Metazoa > Chordata > Actinopteri > Blenniiformes > Labrisomidae > Malacoctenus > Malacoctenus gilli. The sequence goes on from JASSRZ010000049.1 coordinate 36,099, forward strand.
GAAAAAAATTAAGCTTATCTTATTTATAGACCACCACGCCAATAAGTTTCCTAAAGGCTTGCTCAGCTGTAATGAGGAATGGGCAGCATATTTAGCGAAAAGTCTATGTTTGGACATGTTGTCCCACTTATACTTGAAAGAGCTCCGGCTATCTTTTTCAGCTTTATAAAAAGGAATGCTCAGTTTTTTTTTTCTCCCCCCTCTCCTTACTTTAAAATTACACCATTAAAGGGAAAGTGCTAATGAGAAGGGGGAAAAAAGGAAATACGTGGGTTCCCCGGAGGATCTCTGGTGCGGCTGAATACTAATATTGTGAAAAAAAATCAGGGACACTTAATGTCACCAAGAGTGTTATTTGGTTTGTGCTATGCTTTTTTTTTTTTTTTTTTTAAAAGCTCCTCTAACTGACAGCTAATGGCGTGATCAGTATTGCTAATAAGAATTGATAATATTCTACCCTCAAGACCTCCGAATCGGGAAGCCGAGAATTAATTAACCATTAATTTCTAATGCTTTTTACATGACGGAATGCTGTAATATGAGCGCGGCGCTGCTCACAGTCAGCGGCACTGCTAATTGTTAACACAGAATTTTTGAATATTCTCACTGATTAATGGGAAGGGACAAAGATTTATCAACCGGAATATTTATTAAACATGTCAAAAGTTGGGGAAAAAACTTGTAGAGAGTAAAAAAAAAAAAAAAGTTTGCTTTTACTGGGTGTGAATCATTTCAGAACAGGAAATAAACGTAGTTACAGCCTACGAGTTTTTGGCTCCAGCAGCTGTTGCAGTTTTAATCTAGCAATAAATTATGTAATAAGCTTCATGAGCTATGATTCAGTATGTTGTTGCCATGGTTGGTTTGCTGATTGATCGGTCGGTCAGTCAATGTTCACCATTACAACTTGAGGTCCAGAACCGTTCAAACGGAGGGGCCGATTGCTGTGCCTGTTCCTCCCAGGAGGCCGTGGAGGGGCTGTCTGCTATTGTCCGTTTTAGCTCCTAGTTCGTTCCCAACTAAAGTTTTGCTTGATTCAACATAATCATTTGTCACAGTAGATTATCAGGCCGAATTGACTGAAATTCTTAACTTGGAGCCAAATACTGTCGGTTTTTTACGAGACAACGTTCAGCTTACTCGTTTGCTGGCGTTACATCGAGAACAGACAGCTAAAATGTTGACGCTGCCGAATTATTTTGGGCTATTTTCCCAATTGTGAATCTCATCTGATTTTAGGAGGCACTGACTCGCTCAGAGTCCAAGCAGATGGTACTTAGGACTGTTTCCCACTGTTGGTGCTTTGTGCGGGTGCCTTCACAGAGTGTCAAAGTAACTGAAGAACCAAGCAGATCGAAGATGAAGATGGCGTATCGGTGGAGAAAAAGTGCCCAAGGCTGGTTCTGCACCACTCGCGTCCTGTACAAGGAGAGTGTTTGTTCTACCGCATGTTCGTTGCATGAACATGCGCGTGTGCCTGTCTGCGTGTCTGTATCTGCACACACAGACACAAGAAGCTTTTGAAAACATGAGGCAGACAGTCTGTCAGGGTTGTGGGTAGACAGCAGCCTTTTTAGCCCAACAGATCAAAGATCCAGCTGGCTCCAAAATAAAGAAAAAAAAAAGCATACTGGAGAGAGAGAGAGAGAGAGAGAGAGAGAGAGAGAGAGAGAGAGAGACAACCCGGCTCCTTTGGGGAAACGGGTTGAAGGGTGTAACAAAAAAAAAAAAAAGAGTGAGACTGGAAGATATAACAAAGAAATTCTGAAATTTATTGTATGTTCCAGTCAGGTTGTAAGAACAGCAGCTCAAATAAAACTGTGTTGAGGTTAGCAATGCTGTTTGAAACAATAAAGCCAAAACTGAAAACAATCCAAAACCAAACAGCACCGTGACTAAGGGTGACACGCGCACCAGAAGAAGAAAACAAAATCCTCAACCTTTCCCAGCACAAGACTACCTTTACCGAAGCCTATTCTTAACCTAAACACGAAACCACATAGGAATAATACTACGGGACAATTAACTACTTAGCAGACAGAGTCAAAACAAAATCAAAGCTATTACGTTTCTCCAGAGAAAACCCTACCAACTGCTGTTTTAGGATGAGGCACAGTCAAGCAGCACACCAAGCAATTGAGACAACACTCGAGCACATGCTGTTTGTCGGTGGCTTTTATGCCCTCGCCCTGCGAGCATCACCAGCAGATTGGTCCAGATGTGGACCAATGGGAAGTGAGGGTGAGCCATGGAGGGCCAAATCTGGGCATGACGAGGTGGAGGTGTGGCACTCGAGGGGAAAGGAAACAGGTGTTAACAATGAAGCACGTAACAGAGAGAGAGAGAGAGGGAGAGAGAGAGATCATGAGCTATTAAAAGATACAGCTCCATTAAAAAGTGATGAAATTCCTCACAGCGTCTATCAGACATGGGACGATATTTACACGTCAAGCGATGGCTCTGCCCATCGTCCGACAAGCCAATGTCTGACAAGTCCCTTCCTTCAACACTGGTCCTGCCAAAACCCGACTTGTAATTTGACACTCTAATGACTCCTAACTTAAAAAAAATAACCACGTTGCTTATCTGCTGAGTAATAAATGGCGCTGAGAACTCCAGCGCCTGCTGACAAGCCTCGCTTCGCTCTTGTAAATAGACATCAGCACATTTGTCCTCTAACTGTAGGGCACGACTGTGATAACGAGCCAATAAAACAAACCAACAACAAATACCAGCAGAAAAGAATTGTTCATCAAAGCCGTCTTGCAGATTGACTCCAGAAAAGAATGTATTTGTCAAAATGCGTTACTTTTTGGAATTTGACACTGGAATTCAACATCCTGCCAGCTCTGAATTATGTGCAACAGAAAGCTGGGCAACAAAAAAATAAAAAGAAGAGTTACTGTATTCAGTTGTTTTTCCAAAGAAAGTGATACAATTTTTCTTGAGCCAAGTTGCCAATCGAGTCCTAAAGGAGGACTCTTTTGGAGGAGTGCTTTCCCACTGATTATCTAACCCACTCATGGGGCGCTCTCGCTAAAGTACCGAACACAACAGATGGACAATGTTGCAAAAAAAACCCCAAAAAACTCATGTTTTTTTCTCTGAGTGACATGTTAAGCATGTGTTACGCTGCCGGCCGCGCAGCAGCACCTGAAACGACCGGTGTGTGTGTGTGTGTGTGTGTTTTTTCTGCCCGCGGCTGCTTTCGCTGACCTGCTGGGAGCGGATGCGGGAGTCTGTTGGGCTGGAAAGCCTCCGCGAGTGTCGACGCGCTCGTGCGTTGCACCTGTTTGGGCGGCATCTCGATGGGATAAACCTGGTAAACTGGAGGTGGACACATCAGTTATGCAACGCACTGTAGTGAAAATACGATGTGAACGTTGGCTCGGACTCGCACGCAAACTTTCAGTGTATCGCAACATGCAACCTTCTCAATATGGTGACCCTTGACTGGGTTCGTTCCTTCTGCAGAGGAGAATGGATGGATGGACGGACGGACGGATGGATGGGAGAATTCCACATGTTGAAATATCTATATGAAAAATTTAAAGCTCTGATCTTCCCGTTTTGAACACATAAAAAATCATTTCCATCTCCTGGAAACACTGCAGCAACTCTACCAGGCCTTTAGGTGGCGCCGTAACGTGCGACACAAAATGAGCAGCGTATCGCGCCAATGTGTACTGACTGCATACAGCCAAAAAGCATCGACTTTTCCTCCCCGGGATGCGCTTTCAAGCCAGTCCGATCAAAGTCGCTCGTCGTGAACGGGGGGGGGGTCTCAGATTCTTCGAGGCCAGGCGTGGTTGAGCGGCAGCGAACAGCTCGCCAGTGGTCAAGGCGCTACCGCAGCCTGCACGCTCCATTTACCTCATCATCCGCGAACACAGACGGGCCTTGTAATGCACCGCACGCCGACCGTCGAGCAACATGCCTGCGAAACGCCGCCGGTACGAAACCGCCACGCTTCATTTATCCCGATCAGCGAGTCGTTGCAATAACACCATGCGACCGAGCCGTGCAACACCACTCACTCCTTTTCCATCTTCACTTATTTGCGCCTCTGCCGACAAATGTAAAAGGTAACCATCCAAAAGAAGTCGGAAACACTTTGGCCGACTCATCTGCTCAACAGCAAGCTCTCTGCGTGTGGAAAACTCTGGACTTTAGAATGGAATTCTGGGATTTAAGGAACTGATGGAACAGTGTTGGTAAAAATAAGACTTTATTTGTTTATTGATGGCAACGAGAGCCCTAATTATCTGCCAGTATGATGCCGTTGTCCCTGTGTGTCGTGAATTGGCCCCGATTTCACTCCAGGAATTTACTTTGGGGTCGCAACTATTCAGCAAACGTACTGTAAGAGCGCGCTCGCTTTTTGACAGAGTAATTGGGAGAGTAGCCTAAAAGAGCGAATCGGGGGAGGAAATGATGCATTTTGTATATCAGAAGAAATGCTTAAAAAAAACCCCAAAAAACGACGCAAACACGTGCAATAATTTATCCCACGTACGACTTTGCGTGAGATCACATGAGACAGATTTCTCCCGCGCTCGCGTTACAGCAACCGACCGCGTCATTGATGAGAAATTAATGCCGGGAATCAGTCGCGAGAAGAAGGCTGCGGGATTCACTCTGATGTTTTATTCTGTGGAGGACTCAGATCAGACTGAGAAATGCCTCTATTGCGCCGACTCCGTGTGTGTGTGTGTGTGTGTGTGTGTGTGTGTGTGTGTGTGTCGTCAGAATGCAGAGTTCATCCCCCCAGCTGTTATTTGCTGCTAAAATTAGCTGCATGTTTTTTTTTTTTTGACAACAGCAAACATGGAGGATTGAAGGGAAGTGTGTGTGTGTGTGTGTGTGTGTGTGTGTGTGTAGTGTGGGGGGGCTGTGTGATAGGAGGAAGGAAGAGACAGAAAGCAGGAGAAGAAGAAGTCGGGCGTAAACGTGGACGGCGGCGAGACAGACCTGCGCGAGTCTGTTCCTTCTTCCAGTCCTGAAGTTTGCCGTTTGCCCAGAGTGCTTCACAGGGACCACCTGCTGGGACACACGCCCACAGAGGGGCACAGACATTCAAAAGCCCAAGTCCTTATTAATTTCAGATAAACCCATTTCCAATTTGAAAGTTCGAATGAAAAAAAAAAACAAACCCAAGACCCAACAACAACAGAAGAAGGCAGAGGAGTAACAACCCCCCGCCGATCGCAAGGGGACCCCGGGAGAGCAGAGGAGGCGGCGACTGTCAGCGAGACGACGGCGGAATGAAAGAGACGTCGCACACCAAAGTGGGAAAAAGATCTCGGGGGGGGGGCAGGAACAACACCAAGTTTTCATCATATCATCTTTCAGATGTAGAAGAAGACATGGAAGCAATGTTATTCTGTTATTTAACCAGATACAGCAGCGGGGGGTTGGGGTGGCGGGGTTGGTCCTGGAGGGAGGGAGGGAAGGAAGGAAGGAAGGAAGGAAGGAAGGAAGGAAGGCAGGCAGGCAGGCAGGCAGGCAGGCAGGAAGGAAGGAAGGAAGGAGGGAGGGAGGG
>JASSRZ010000049.1:41740-52318 GCA_032164315.1 Malacoctenus gilli
TGCGTGCGCGCGCACACACACACACACACACACACACACACACACACACACACACACACACACACACACACACACACTTCCAAGCACCGAGAAAGATGGCATTTTGACATCAAGAGGAAGAGCAATACACAAATCCCTCCCACCTTACCTGGGATTTGGGCCAACACACACACACACACACACACACACACACACACACACACACACACACTCACTCACACACACACACACACACACAAACACACACACAAACACACACACACACACGAGCCTGAGCCCTCCTGTAGCAGCAGGCTCCTGTTCTCCCAAGAGGTATTGAAGTGGAGGGTGAGTGTGTCTGCTTCCTTGTTTTCCTCCTTTTATGAGGTCCAGAACCTGAAAACACACCCCAAAATATGGCGGGCTCTGCAAATGTTTTTGTTTTTTTCTGTGTATCTCAGCGTGAAGACATTGTTTCAAAGCCAAGTTCACAAATCGGTTCTGGGGCTTGGAATCGGTGACAGTTCAAATGGCTGTGGAACGGCCGCCACTCGTGAATGAATGAACGACTTTGCCCACTTTCCTGGATTTCTTTGGGCCGCTGAATCTGTTGAAGTAAGTTGGAAACTCTCGCGTCTCCCAAAGTCGAGCGAGAGTGGACGCGAGTCCGAGTGTTGCCTGCGTGTGACTCCGCGCTGGTATCTTGAAAGCGCTGCTTCCTTCATCGTTTCATTTTTCAGCCCGTCACCCCCCCCCCTCCCCCCCACACCGCTCTGCTTCACCACCCGGCAGGAGTCGCACCCCTCTCAGCGAAGCGGCGGCAGACAGTAAAAGCTAACAGTCGCCGACAAATGAGTCAAGGCTACATTTAATCTTCATTACAGACGCGCGCTTATTTGGGTCTTATATTGTCGGGGTTTTCACGAGTCGAAACTACATTAATCACAATATTTTGCATGACATCACATCAATTCACGTAATTCTACACAGCTGAGCAAAACACTCATTAGCTGAAAAATTAACGGCGGGCTACAGGAGCTCCACAGATGGTTTAACCTCCTGAAGTTGCTCTTATTTTGCGATGTTCTACCAGCACTTAGTGTTGGACCATTAAGTGTGGGACTCCAGGATGGCAATGAACCCCCTGAAAGTAAATGCACCATATTGGGAAGACAGAAGGAAGAGGATCCACCTTTGGGAGTGGTCCAATCAAGGGGGAGACTTGTTGATGCCTCCGCCACGGTCACGGGGCGGTAGTTGTACTTTGAGAACTGCACATGATCAAAAATACATCAAATTGAAGTTTGACGCCGTTCCTCTTCCGGCTGGTTTGAAGGAGAGCTTCTTTTTTTTTTTTTCAATGAGTCATCGGCGCTCACTTCCGCACTCCTTCCCTCCCCGGGCTTCTCTCGGAAAAAGTTGTCAGCTCTCCTCAGCCGTTCACCGTCCAGCCCTCTGCTTCCTCTTGTCCTCCTCTGCCCCCTCTCTCTCTCTTTTCTCCCATCTCACCTGCTCCGGAAAGTACTCTGGGCATCTTTCGCCTCACTTTCCGCCGGCTCTTTCATCCTCTCTTCTATCTCGGCCTCCCTCTCTCTCTCTCTCTCTCTCTCTCTCTCTCTCCTCCTCCTCCTCCTCCTCTTCTGAAAAGGTATCACCTCCTCTCAAGGATGTCCTGGATTTGCAGCTACGCTATCACCATGGGGACTGTTACCAGAGCGATAATGAGCGAGGGCCAAACAGAGAGACAGACGGCTGAAATGGCTGCGGTGAGGGTGGAGGGGTGGGGTGGGGGGGGTGGGGGGGTGGATGTGTCTTGATGGCCTTCTTTGGTTGAGCTCATGGAAGAAAACAATGGAGGAGTGTGCAAACAAGGCTACTGGATCGAGAGGCGGCGAAGAGCAGAGAAGTGGAGGGAGGGGGGGTGAAGGGGGGATGATAAAGGGAGGGGGCAGAGAAAGGAGTTGTTGTTTTCTTCTGTTTCAATCCCACTCAGAGAGGTAATTGCGACAGTGAAAGAGAGAGGGGGAGAGAGAGAAAGAGAGAGAGAGGGAGGGAGGGAGGGAGGGAGGCAGGTAGGTAATGAAGCCTGATCTATATTTCAAAGGCTGCGTGGTACAAGAGGACTGGTAAGTGGCTCAAAGACATGGAGGGAGTGATGAGGGGAAAGATGAGAGAGACTGAGGAAGGGAGATGTCGCAGAGGCGAATTAGAAGATGGAATAAGGATGTCACGATAAGAGAGGGAGAGATGGGGAATGATGAAAAGGAAATGAGGAATAAGGAAATGGGGGGCGGGGCGGAGGGGGGGGGGCAGAACAGGAGAGGGAGGATCTGACGACCGAGGGAGCGAAGGGGGAGAGGGAGAAGGGGGTCGGTGGTGTGTGTGTGTGTGTGTGGTGGGGAGGGGGGTTACACGGGATGGCAGGCAGGTAGTGAACTCGACTTGATGTATGGGGGAGATATGAGCATTTAATTAAAACCCTGATCCGTTCCAGTCAGCATCCTCCGCCACTGATATGATGGGAGTGATAGAGATGAATACGCTGTCTATCCCCCCTTCTGCTGGAATTGATCAATAATGCAAAGCCTGGAGAGCACGAGGTTGTTTTCCAAATAATCAAGTCCAATTGAGATTTGATCGTTTTTTCCTCATTGTTTTCCTTGAAGCCAATCTCTCCTGTCGATACTTTGGTGTCGGATCGACTCCAAGACTCCTCTCCATTGTCCCTTACCTTTGGGTCATCTCAGTTACCGCCGGACATACATATGAGGTCATCCGCGAATGCCCAGTGTCAGTGTGTCTCTCACGGTGTCATCCCTGCAACGGACTGGCAACCTTCCATCAATGTAAGCTGGGACCAGTTCTATGACCCTGCTTGAAACTGGCTTTCCTAATCACGGCACTGGGGCGCACCTTGGAATCGAAGGGCGACACTCTCGATCCGTATTCGAGTTTCTCAAAGAGCCTCAATTGAGGTGACATTGTGGGGATAAAAGGGGTGCCATGACGACTCCTCCCCATCACCACTACTACCACTGCTATCCCCCTTCACAGCAACCAAGCCAGAATGATGTAATTCACTCCCAATTCTGTTGAACGAAAGGTTTACATTCAGACACACACCTGGCAACTGTACTTGATTGGAGCTTGTCAGCTCAGGCAGCCTGAATGGAGGAGTTAACAAAATAAGTGTGAGGAACTCCTCCATCTCTGTACACACCTGCTCAAAGTGCATGAAAAGCGCGTGAATACGTATGCATTCGTAAATAAGAATTTTCCCCCCAGCTTGGAATGAAGCTTCTGCCTATTGATCTATGGTATCTATGGAATACAAGCAGGAACAAGCCATACTACTGAATGAATGATTTGAAATAGGACGTAACAGGAAGTTAACACGTGGTTCTGTGGCATCGAGAATACTTCCTGGTGTCCGTGTGATTCCTTCAGCACCCATCGAGTTCCTTGAGGTAAAAAAAAAAAAAAAAATCGATGTGGCCAATTACAATGTGTTACAAATGACAGTTTTGCCGTTTGCTGATTGAAGCCTGTGGAGGCGGCGTGAATGGGGAGTGCGGGTCCGTGCCACGGCGCCTCACGGCGCTTCCTGGGCCAATTGGAAATCAATTTAATTTTGGCTGGAAATCATGTTTTCACAAAAAAAAATAAATAAATAAATAAATTTAAAAAAAACCTCTGCGCTGGTTTGGTTGGGGGGGGGGGGGAGAAAAATCCATTACGGCTCAAATTGACCCGCGCTGTTTAAAATGCCCTCACAAAACAGGAAGTAATGACTGCAAATGAGGGAGATTTCGACTCTGGGGCTGTCGGGGAAATGAGTGGGTAGAAAACAGATGCTGCGCTGTGGAACAATTTGCCAAACTTTGAGCTTTTTTTTTTTTCTCCTCCCACCAGTGTTAAAGCCGCGCAGGATTTTCGGTGGTTACCCCCCCTCCCCCCCATTTTCTACCTTCTATGGTCTTCTGTGTTGGTGGTTCGCGAGCTGATCGTCAAGGTTACCGCACTCCTCTTCTTTTATCTGACAATGACTCGCATCTCCCGAGGTCAAAAGGTCAGCAAGGCCTACAGATCGCCCTTCATCATCACCTCCACCCCAGTCGCACGCCACTCCGACATCACTGTCCGGGGGTCCGGCTGAGAATATATGCTGTTCAATGACCCACCCTCTCACCTGTTCGTTGGTCACGGCCACCCAGTCTCTGATGAGGATTTGCAGGTTCACCTCTTCTCGCCCCAAACTGCGAGCCGCCTCGCCCTCCGATAACCTGCAACTCGCCTGTTTCGATCAGTGCAGTTCTAAGCCCCACATCCGACTCCGCTCTGAATATCACTTGATGCACTGTAAGAATGTTTTATTCATGACGTGTCTCTGCAAATTCATTTTTTTCTTAAAAAAACAACTTTGTCATCCAGAGGAAATTCAACTATTTTTTTTTCTTCTTTTCCTGGAAGGAGATCCAAAAAAAAAAAATCAAAACAAAGAAGAGACATGCCTGAGAACTTGCTTCTTTTTATTCACCACATCCTCTCAGACTCAGAGGCTCCTTCTACGAACGTCACTCTTGGAAAAAAGAAATAGAAACTCACACCGACTGGCACCGGTTTTAGCTTGCATCAGGCAGCGATGACCCAACGCCGCTGGAATGTTTTTTAGGATCTACTTTCATGCCAGGTTCGGTGCGATTTGGAGCCGCTATCTTCTGACTTTGGAAAGCATGACGAGTTTTATATCACGATCCTTGTCAAAAAAAAAAAGAAGAAGAACCCAAAATACCGGAGCGGCTGACTTTCAGGTCAAGAGACACCTTTTTTTTTTTCCAAGCTTGTGTATTCTCAGCTCAAGCAACACTGTTGTACTTTTCAAAATAAAAGAAATAAATGGTAGGGAGAACATATCTGAAGAGAAAAAAGCCCAACTTTAGCCCAACCACAGGACCTTCCGATGATGTTGGAAGACTGACCACTGGACCATCCAGGGGTCACCATCCAGTCCAGCAACTAAGCTTTTGTTAGAATGTATGGAGTGTTTGGTTTTATTGAGTATGAGTGGCTTGGGTGGAGGAACGCCATGTACTTCAAGCTGTGAATGCCGGAAGCCAGGCCGTGTCACATTGGGTGAAGGCAGGTTTACACTCTGGACAGGTCAGCAGTCCATCGCAGGCGACAAGCGGATGGACTCTCGAAATGAGACATCGCGGCCTTGAATAGGCAAGAAAGTAACTCCCTCTTAAGGGATTGTGTATTAATACAAGTGCGATCAAATGTTTTAGGACTGATATAAGTAAAAGTGACTTGGTATGGTGGAGTGTTGTACTCAGTCGCCCGCAGTCCGTCGATGTCACAGTTCGGCCCCCTCTGGGCTGCTTAGAACCGAGGCCAGTGAGGCGCCAGTCAGTTTCCTGCTACCAAATACCAGTTTTGGAACCAGGTGGAGTCGGGGCCACGCGGGGTGAAAATGGAAACGTGCCAAAAAGGAGTTGCGTGTTGTTGTTGCTTTTTAAATGTATCAGCAATCTTCATCATTTTAAAGACTGGCCTAAAATTGTGTTTTTACATAACCTACATTCAGGGCTGCTTTCCCTGTGGCACACAAGGAAGCGCTTGAGGTCACTTACTCACTCTGTCACCCAGCGACACCGAGGACAGGGACCAGGGACAGGCTGAGCAACACAAAATCAATGCAAAATACAGAGTCAGGCCAAAGAAAAATGATGTTTTTTTTATCACTTTTTTCTTTTTTCGAAATCCCTTTTGTCAGTATGCGCTCAGTTAACGATGTTCACTTCAGCATACGTGCATGTGTGTGTGTGTGTGTGTGTGTGTGTGAGCTGTGTTGGTCTGAGAAGGATGGTTTTGCATGTGTGTATGCACGGGTTTTTTGTCTGAGTGTGTTTGTGTGCTATAGAGAACCCCAGCAATCTGCCATCTGCCCCCATTCTGTCACCCCCGGCAGTGAAATGCACACTCGCGCGCACACACAACCCCACACACACACACACACACACACACACACACACACACACACACACACACACACACACACCACAGCTTTCTTTCTGCCACCTTGTCACCGTGCTGTTGTTTTATTTTGTTAAGAAGCAACAGTCTCCTATTTCATGTCTTGATTTCTTCATCGAAGCTCATTAACATGAAAGCTGAACCTGAAAAAAAACATCTATTTTCTTCCTGAAAATCAATATGTATGAATGCTTTTTTTTTTTCCTAATGTGTTTTATTGTTATCGTTAACTTCTTTCTCAATGACATATTTCGCTGCGACGTGCAGGCTTAAAAAAAAAACTCCACCACTCATATTACTATTGACACTATCTGACTCAAGTCCTGGGAGGGACTTGAGTCAGATAGGAGCCCTGCTCCAACAAAGCTGCTGTAAACCAGTGTGATGTCATCAGGCTCTGCAGCAGCCTGCTAACGAGCCTGATTGGAGTCAGGTGTGTTGGAGCGGGACGACACCCGAGACTCTGCGGGAGGAAAGGTGGAAGTGTGAAGGACGCCGTCTCGGACTGGAGCTGGACGCTGAGTGCAGCAAACAAAATGTCACCCAAATAGAGGCTCCTTGGTGGTCAACAAGCCCCCCCCACACACACACACTCACCCACACACACACAACTCTCCATCAACATGTAGCACAGACACAGGTTTAAAGATGTAGTCCGTGTGTTAAGGTTGTTTTATTCTCATGTTGTACGGAGGGAACTTTTGTACTTTATGTGTCTTAGATGGGAACCACATTACTAGTCAGCAGCTTTGTGTCCTTCTCTGTGCTGACCAAGAATGTGCTGTTGTAAAAGGGGACTGCTTAGGGCTCCCCCGCTTGCGCCCGTTTCTTTCTGAGGGCCACAGTTCCTCTTATCGACACACACACCTGCACACCTACTTACACACCCACACATTCACAACAGCCACTCTTATCCCTTGAAGACACACACACACACACTCTTCCCCCACACTTAAGGTTGACCGAGACAACTGTCTCTGCAGTTCTTTGTAACTTGTATGCGCGCATTTTGTAATACAAAGTGTGGGCAGTGACTTTGTTGACATTTGGAGGAGACTCGTCTGGTGAGCACTCGCAAGACCAAGCGATCCGATGCCCCTCGTACGAGTAAAATTCAACCGGTTGCCTCTGGTGTCTTTTTCTGGGTTGGGAGCAACCGTTTCCTGAATTCGGTAAGAACTAACAGTGGATAGTTTCAACACGCGCCGCCACTCGCCCATCCTGCCGAATTCACCGGAATCCTTCGCAGTGTTCTCGAGTTGTTCGCAAACAGTCAAAACAACCCAGTGAGCAGGGTGATCACATGACCTCCTAGGTGGCAGTAATGAATGTTGGCACTCAGACAGCTGGTGGAGCGTAGGAGTATGTTTATGTATTGCGGGGACCAGTAGGAGACTGGTGTCTGGTGTCTTTTCTGGGTTGGGAGCAACCGTTTCCCGAATTCAGTAAGAACTAACAGTGGATAGTTTCAACATAGGAAATACAAAGCGCTCTCAAAGAGGATTTCAGTCACATTTGACTGCTTTTTTAGATAGAAAACATAAAGACAATCGGCGACGCCAAAGCCGTCAACTCAAACACAGACGAGGGGAGATGAATGGGAACAAACAAAGCCAAACAAAACGCACTTCGGACCCACGCGCGTCTCTCCTCGTTGGGAGTGGCGGAGCGCGGCGTCCGAAAGGAAGACAGCGGAGAAAGCAGCGTGTCCTCCGGTGTTCGTCCAGCACTGCGGAGGCTTGCGGAGCGAGCCGCCGGGAAGCCGAGGCCCCCTCCGCGAACTCGCTCGCTGTCACGACCGGGCCTGGAAACGTTGCGTGGCGCGGCGCAGCGCCCACGCCGGCACCTCCCACGCCGGCACCGACAACGCACACCCCCCCCCCCCCCCTCCTTCCAAACCCTTGCACACACACACTGCTCTTAAGGGAAAGCATATTCTCCCTCCAGGATGTTTTTCGCTGGCTTAATCGTGCTCCAATCCGCGACTCTCCGGCAATCGTTCATCGGCATTGTTGTGTTCCCGTGGTTCATATTTCAACCTCTTAACCAGAATCGAGAGGCGTCCGATTACCATGGTGATTACCCAACCCCCCGTTAATTGATTTTGTTTGTTTCTCTGCTCTTTTCTGTATGCAAATGTAATTCGCTCTCGTTTCCGGGAGGGGACGAGGCAAACGTTTTATCAAGCTAATGAAGGCTTGATGAGTCTTGTTGATGTTTCCACGTCTTAAAAAAAAAAAAACAACATAGGGTGCTGTTAGGCTTGGCGCGGCACCGGGCGAGAGTGCGTCCGCTCCTTTTCGGACAGAAAGCTAATTTGGAGGGAAAATTGGAGCGACGCTCATAAAACTGTCCGTCCCAACAAGCTTCGAATGTTAAAAAAAACACACAGAGCCGAAACTCTTGCTCTGTAAACGCTGCGAGTGCTAAACATTTCTCGATCTTTTTTTTCTTTCACTCTCAAAAACTAAAAAATCTGCCAACTGCCTTCCGACTGGGAGCCGTGGAAACATGCGACTACCGACCGCCGCCCGCTCCTCTGCAGCGAAAGTGAAACGTAGCCGTGGTTCCGAAAGTCAGGCGATGAATTATGTCATCGCCTGACTTGCGTGATTGTCCATGGAAAGCAATGCTGTGGGAGAACGGAGAAACGTCGCGATCGAGACCAGAGGGAAAAAGGTAAGGTTGACTTTAAATTACAATGCGAGCTACGGATTTACTTGGGGGGGGGGGGGGCCTGTACAGGAACTTTGGAACTTGAATGGTTCCCACAGAGTGGCGGTAACAACTTGGGGAGGAGGCCGGACACACTGCAATGAGTTGGAAGCAAAGTTGATGGCAGACAGCCCCTCCGTAGCCTCCTGGGCCGATGGAGGAGTGGCTGCAGCGATGGACTTCTCCCATCACGTCCCATCAAGATGTGAACCGTTCCGAAGATCCGCTGTCCCCATGGCAACGAGACTTTTTTTTTTTTTACCTTCACAGGACCGTTCATCCACGTTTGACTCTTTCACCCACTTCCGCGCCTTTTCTGGAACTAAGAGCTCCACTTTGAGCAGCAGGGCTCCCGATTTGACTTTTACCTTTTGTGTCGTTCCGGTCCGTCAGGCCTCGGCTGATGGATTGGCCCAAAAACAAAAACAAAAAAAAGTTCAATTCAATTAGCCGAGAGGCCACAGAGACACGGCGAGCCTGGAGTTCCTGGGACTCCGGGCCCACAAAGAAGTTTGCGTTGGGTAATCCAGCTAATAAATGACTGCATTGTACTAAAGTAGAACAGTGTGTCACATCGCTTTCGGGAGCCATCCCACCCCCCCATAAGCCGCCCCGGCTCTCCAGCGCTGTGCCACGACATCCCCGAGTTTTAATGCGTTGGGTAATAAAATAGAGCAGCGGGGGAAGGTTAAAGTTAGGACCTTCGACTGAACGGAGAAATTAAAGGTGGTTCCCCGATGGCCTGGCTTTCTTTCAGAATTTCATTACCTCGACGAGGCACGCCCGGAGGTCAAACGCATTTCATCAGCTGAAAAAAAAAAGAAAAAAAAAAAAAAAACCCGCCCACAGCGGCCGTCGGGGGCTTCGCGGAAGCCCGACGAGCGGATCCGGCCGTGACATCATGGGTTGTCCCGTGTTTTCTCCCTAGAAAAAAACCCCCAAAAAACAGTTTCAAATTGTTCTTTTCAAATCTTTGTTTTCATTGTCGCCGGGGAAAGAAAGAGAAAGAAAGAGAGAGAGAGAGAAAAAAAAAGGCTGGAAGTGCACGGGCGCACACTTAAGGTTTGGAGAGCTCCCGCTGTCAGCTTTCAAACACTTCCGCTGAGCTGAGCTCATTAAGGCTGCGGCGCTTTCTGTTTTATCCTTTACAACGTGACACTTTCCAGGTGAGGGAGCCGGATTTACTCTTGCTGGGGAGAGCGACTTACAGGCGCCGGAACGCCACTTATTCGAAGACGTCCCCCTGCCACACACCCCTACTCCCCCCCTTTTTTTTTTTTTTTTCCCCACAAGTGGACATATCGCGTTCAATAATCCTCGAAGAAAAAAACCCAAAACAAACTCCGAGCTATAATCATCTCGCTGCGATGGTACCTTTTTTTTTTATTTTTTATCCCTCGTCTTTCGGCGATGTTTTGCCGCTTTAAGAAAAAGTCGGAAACCACTAACGCTGTGATTGTGCCTCCGCTTTTCTGACATCGAGTGGAAGGATTTTAATTTCCATATCAAAAGGGGCTCCAGGAAAATCAGAAAGAAAAAAAAACAAAAAACGTGCTGCTCTGTTGCTCTCAATGAAGCGCCCCAAAGAAAAAGAAGGGAGGAAAGGGAAAGGGGGGGGGGGCCGGGTGGCGGAGAGTGATTAGAGAGGCTGGCGAAGGTAAGAGGGAGAAGGAGCAGACGGGAAGAAAAAAGCGCTTTGTGAGCCGAAGTCGGAAAAAAGGTGTCTCATCCTCACAAAAGGGTGTTTTCTCGCATAAAAGGCCGAGGAAGCAGCACCGGGATGGTGAGCGAGGAGGGAGGGGGGGGGGGGTGTCTGCGGAGGGAATACTCGTCATTTTTCCGAGTCCC